>CM056995.1:174785082-175312582 GCA_029891345.1 Dryococelus australis
GGTTCTACTACTATGGACAGCTTACTGGACTGACCATTGTAATTAATTAGTTTATCTCTTTCACGCACAAGTAATTTACAAACTGTGCAGTTACCTCTTTATCTGTGCGGTTTAATCTCTTTATAACTTTGGTAATAATGTTTACTTAATCCTATCGGTAACAGTATTTTTTTTACTTCGTTCGTCGTTTTGTTACGGCCATTAACGTGATTTGATTGACATGAATAATTTAAATAATACATGGTTTATATATAATTTTATAACATAATGTGCGGGGATCCCCTTTGAATTGGTTTAATCCTGGCCATGCATTCTTTTATATATTTCTGTATCATTGAAGTTTAGCATTTATATGATACGGTTAAGTTTTTTATCTTAGACCTATGTTCAAGTAGCTCATGTCCATTATGGTTTTATAACTTTTATAAATGCAATATTAACCTTCATATTGATGCAAATATTTAAATGTACTCTATCATTAATAAATATTTGCTATTTAATACTCATTTTACTACTTGTTGATTCATTTATGCACACCAGTGTGCTAATTTCTTTCCTTGTGTTTTTTATTGATCACAAAAACTAATAAATTAAAAAAAGGAGATTATTTAAGCACACCACAAATCTGTCTTTTTATTTGGTATACAGGCATATTCCCTCTGGGCCTTTAATTATTACTTATCTACAGTGTTATTAACCTGTTGTAATTAATTATTTTATTTGTGACATGTGCGACCACCCAGCATCAGTAATTAATTGTTTACATCGCTTCCAGATGTTTTCGCCACTTCTTTGGTTATTATTATTAACTGTTCAGTTCTTGAGTTTGTTTATGGTTTTATACCACATTCCAGGCGTTATTGTCGTGGCTTTCTTGTTTTTTATTTGGTGTACTAAGTACTGACTACATTTGTATTTTGGAGAAGTGGTTTATTTGCTTTCTGGTCAAGGACTCACAGTCATTACAGTTAGATGATGAAAGTATTGGGAAATAGGTTGTGATTAAATGACATCGTTTCCATCTTACATTTGGAATAATTGACAAATCCTGCAAACCCTGATAAATACTAGAGCCTAGATATGGGCCCGGCGGCGAAAGAAGACGAAGTTGACATCTTATCCACAAAATTATTGTTGAGAATGCGATTTTTCTCATGTTGGTCGCCGATTTTGGAAACGTTTTGATTGTCGGGTGCCGCCATCACCTGATCATCATCACCATTCTATTTAGGTATTGTTATTTCGGGAGATGTAGACATCTCATCGCTGTGGTAACTGCCAACGTCGCTGAGCGAAATTCGACGAAGTAATCGTCTATGTTCCTGGTATTCCTCTCTGAGTTTTTGTTTGATTGGTTTAACCATATTATTGTGTTTGAATGGTTGAAGAAACGATTTTTCAGGTTTGTCGTCGATGGTTTTGGCATGGAGTGGTATTTGACGATCGATTAAAGGTAATACCATCCTCTCTTTTTTATTGAAACCTTGAGATGGTAAGCAATTGCCCTTGTCCCTTTTGGTTTCGTAATCAGCCAGGCAGCCATCAGCGTCATCACCATGATTCGACTCTTCGTCAATGCGAGTTTTTGGAACAAACGTGAATACGTTTGTTGTCGAGGCAAAATTATGACAATGAGACTGCGGGCGAGGTGTAGGAGCAATGGGAAAGGTGATCTTATGCACCAGTGTATATGTTTGATTGGTATCTTGTAATTGCAGGCATCTGGGTGATGATCGGGGTGGAACTGAGAGTCTGGGATGCAATTGTAATGCAAATAGAAAATTGTTTATAAATATTTGCGAAAAGGCACATATGCAAAATGTGTTAAAAAAAATTTTTGATAAATTTTTTTTTTCTGTTTGGTTAAACATCAACATAGCCCTCTCGTCATCAATTTCTAGTTTTAAACGAGTCGATAAACTCAGATCGACGTAAAACAAATCGAACACTTTGCGAATCACCATATTGAATATAACGGTACTAAAAGTGGGTAAATCCATAAATAATTGAAGAGGTAATTTATGTGGGTCATTGTAACGAATTTTTAAATTACAATTATTAGATTTGTACGAAAACTGTTCAACTTTAAAATAATTGTAATATGAAATTATTTTTTTCTCATGGCTAAAATTTGTAATGTATAACTGAGATAAATAATCATTAATTTCATTTGATAGGAGGGGGTTATAACTTATAATGTAAAAGAATTAAGTAATTTCAATTAGTTGTATATTTTCTGAAAATATTTATTCTACTAATAGATTGATTCATTTATGACACAAAAATATATATTTACATACATATAACCAATTTATTTACACAATGCAATTATTCCTTTTTTAGATAAGAGTTGTTATACCGAGATTTAAATTGTCTGAAAAGATAGTTCCAAATAAAATTTACATTTGCCAGAGCACATCTTTGTTGATATGCACTTGGATTACGAAAACCACAGTTGCCACATTCGATGGGAAATTTCCGCAAAGCTATTACGAGTTTCTCGGCAGGCACTTCCAACTGCATCAGAAAGTGTACTTTTTGAGCACCTCTCATGACGATGTGTCGGACCCAAATTTCGTTTACGATTTTGCGAATTGTTTCAATGTTCATCATCTGGTGATGTTCGTTACATGGAAGATTCCATGGTATTCCATGTGTTTTCCAGTAGAGGTAAAAATTTTGCCCAAATTCACCCAACATACTTGTACGTAGGTGTGATAATGGAACTGGTCTTTGAACATGAGCCAAGTTAATACCCTTTTTTATAGCACATCCAAATTGTAAGGGAACGTTTTCACCAGCATAAACGCCAAATTGAATGTCGATGACCATCGTTTTATCCAGTTCCAAATCCTCTTCATCCGTAGATGATATTTTGATGTAGTTTAATTGTGGAATTTCGTTCAAAGTTGTTGCTTGATTAAATTTTTCAAGAAATTCTGGCGATGACATATTTTCTATGGTAGCTTCTTTCCAGCAACTCATATCGTCCTAGTCCTCCACTCAGTCTTGGGGTGTTTGTCCGATGTCTATTTCAATACGAAATTAGTTTTTGTATTTTTCTTTATATATAATTATTTGTTTATGCACAGAAAAAAAGTTATTTATTGCAATCTTCCATTGCCCTTTTCACATCCTTAGTAGTTAGTTCTGAAATCAACCGAACTATGGATAGGGCACAGGCCCAAGATATTTTTTTTTAGAATGGCATTGGCAAATTTTTCCAAGTCAGTTTGAACCGCTCATGTGGCAAATTATTATTTCCTTCCTGGGCACTGTCATGTTTTCCCCTAAATATCTAGCCTGTTCATTTGCTACAATTATAAATTTAATCCAAGCTTCCTTCAAAATTGAACTAACTGTTTTCAGTTTGATGATTTTTTCGTTAATTTCCCAGGGTATTCCACACTCTTTGATGTACAAATTGCGATTTTGTTCGAGATTGTTAGACATACTCTTTACAAAGTGTATGTATGGAAAGGGTCTAGATATATACAAAATGTTTGACCCTTGTTGTGTAGCATATCTAAACTCCAATGAATATTTTTTCCCATGATATCTGCCGAATTTAAAATCAACGACTAAAACAGAAGCTAGATTAATATTTTCCAACATCTTACGTTTTTCTTCTTGCCTGTTTGCTACTCAGAGTAGGTTTTTTTGTCCTCTCCACTAGAGTTGCTTGAAGACCTTGAAATCCCATCACTACTGCTGGTACTACTTTGTCTTTTCCTTTTAAAACGAAAGGTTTGTGCTTCCTTTATATCAAAGTCTTATTATTTTATATGAAACATTTTCTCTTCTTTTATATAAAACTTTTGTTCTTCCTTTAAATCTTCATCAGTCGAATTTACCTCTCATTCTTCATCACCAGTGTCACCAACAGTATTCCATATTGAACGCTGTACTTGTTGATATGTCTCCAGTCGTCTCTCGAAGAATGTTGTATGAATTCAGCTTCAAGTTTACCATTCAAAGGGTTTAGTTGACGCTCTTTATGTTCATCTCCACGTTCATAAAACATCTTGTTGAAATACTACCTTGTCGCTGGAAATAGTCAAGTTATAACTTGAAAACTTCTCACAGTCACCACAACTGCACTAATGAATGCTCTGTGATTTCCGACGCCTATATATACGAAAGTGTGAAAAAAAACAAGTTTAATAAGACAAAAAAAAACACAAACTTATCATGTATCGAATTACTCATTTATTTTTTTCGCAATTTCTGAAACCCGAGATTGCCAAAGAGGTTGTGACATTGGCAAAAACAGTTTTGATTTATTCAGCATTATACACATTATGTAACACTGCGTTATTATTGCAACACATTGAAGATTCCGGTGGAATATTTTTTTTTTTTTTGGCAATTGAATGCATATTACATACGTTGCATGATAAATGAGAAAAAAATAACATCGATATAAATTATAAACATAATTAAAGATGAATACGTTCGCCATCCAAACAAAGTGCGAAAAAATATCTCTATCGTGGTGGACATTCTCAACAAGCGGTCGGCCTTCGATATAACTGTACCCGAATATGGTGAAACTGAATGACTCCCTTAATGCATTAGGGGCGGAGACATTCGAAATTGGCTTTGATGTGGATATGGTTGCATTTAATGTTGGCCACGAAATTAATCGCAATAGAAATAATAACTACGTCAATCTTTATCAGAGTTTACTCGAAGAATGGGATTTTTTTATCATGTGTCCCATGTGTTTCGATGGATACAGAAACAAAAAATCAATGCTTAAAATACTTGCGGAAAATAACTTCCTGCTAGATTATATAATGGTATTATTTCGGTACTTATACTTATTTCGGTAAACAAAACCACTTTGCAGTGGGTAGTTGAAAACAACGACGACGAGGGTGGCGAGGGTAATGATAACCGTGGTAAATTTGGTAAATCTAAGCAACATTTAAGACCCGAGAACCTGGGCGAATTTATAAAAATCTACAAAATTTTTTTTTTCAAACAGGTAATCATGTATATTTACATTTTATTCGTAAAAATTACTTTTATGGAAACATGCATGGATTTTTGCAATTGTGGGCAAAATCAACCTCGTATAAATATGTAAAAAGTTATTTACAAATTTCAATCAGAAACGATTGTTTACAATTACAAGGATTAATATACGAAATAAGACTAGGGTTATTTTATTTTTGGCAGGATAATGTGAAAAGACTGCTTTCGAAAAAAGATCACCTAGATGAATACGTGAAATTAATACGTGAAATGCACGAACTACACTATGAGAATTGGCGACAAATGACCCAGGATAATAGAAAACGTTTACCATCATTCAGATTGTAATATTTTGGAAAAGTTCGTTTCTCAGCTGCTTAAAATGTTGCAATATAATATGCATATATGATGAACGTCGTAATCACGAATGTATTTTCAATAAATAAAACAAGCTTCTTTTTTTCATGACACATGTTTGTATAATTTCCTCCCCCCACCTATTGTAAAAAAAAAATTTTTTTAAATATTTTTTACCAGTGTAACTTTGTATATAAGACGAGAAATAAATTGTTTTTCTTCCTGTCAAACACAACAAGACGATGTTGTCGGATGAGACCAACGAATACTTGCGGAATAATCTCGACGGTTTGTATTCTGCATTTCTGGCAAGAGAATAAGACCCAAATGTTTTCCTGTATACCACTTCGATCAACATTTTTGTCTCGTTCTTGTTTGTAAGTATTCTGATATGTGCCTTATTTCGCAAAAATGATAATTGACTCGAGTAAAATGGATGAGGAGCGAGAAAGTATTGTGAAAATTATCAAATGCATTGAGGAAATTGGGCGAATAACTGTCGATGCGAATCTGGATCGCATAATCATCAAAGGCTGGTATGACGCCAAATACAATCGAAACAAAATCATATCCGTTGTTGGATCCATTGAACTTAGCAAAATAACCCTGCAGGAAATTTCACCCTTTGTTTACAATATTTTGCCAAAGTGTATGTTTGCTCATTGGTCGGCAAAAAAATGCGGTACAGAGTACAATTGTGGGCTAGTTGCACAAAAAAAAGTCTGGCTTACAACGCATAATCTTGGACTTTGACATCGACAAGGAACACAATTTTGACTTGTACAGAGAGAACCTCGTTTGGCACGATCGTGTGATTGAGTTTGTCGAGAATGTTACTGCAGCCACATTCCCATTTTACATCAAAGGGTCTTGTCTGGTGATACATCGGCCCGAAACGGCCTACTTTCACCTAATTATACCCATAGTGATGGATTTTTTTAGTTGACATGTATTTCTTTCCCCATCTTTCTCACAGCTACTCGTAATCGAATGAGGGATAAGCATTCGTGTTTGTGTTGGACAATCCAGCACAGTGTTCCTTACCCACTGTCCGAGATCATGTTCCCAAATGGCTGAGCACATATGATCATTTAAAAAATTAGTCCCATCAATATATGGATTGTAAAGGACGAGCTCATGTCTTTTATTCCCTTTATAAATCCCTTCAAGGAGGGTGAAACCATCAAAGTTTCCATAATTTGCAGTTTATCATGAGAAGTTTTTTCTTTAAAACTCGATTGGACCAAGAAATGCGTCAGATGATACACGTTAATCGATCAGGCAATCTGGCAAATGCAATATGACGAAGACTCGATTGTGGTAAATGACTGCTGGGTGCAAATGGGAAATGACGGCGGTTATTATAAGGAAGGTTGGGTAAAGTCATCCATCGGATAGACGCAATACCGGTTTGGATTTGAATATGTCACTGCATATTTCGTCATGAAGTGTTGATGGAGAAATTACTCACAAAATTGAAAGTCTAAGTGGAAGTGACGATGAGAGTGTAATTACAGAGATGTACAAATTGTATAGAGTCAGCATGATCGAGACAAATTTTCAGTTTGAGACAAACCAGTTGGAGAACCATTTTGTTTAACGAGGAAAAACTGGACATTTCATCAGACACCATCCTTTCCAAGTACGTATTGGAAAGTGCCGAACATCACGTTCCTTTTTACGATAGCGAATATTAACCCTTTAGTAAAAATCAATTGTATGTGATTGATCATTTCGAGAAGGCGATACAACCTGACATTGACAAGGAAAATTTCATGCAAGAACTCATAGATTGTTTATTGGCTAAAGATTCAAACTTTTTATACGTGGCCTACACATTCTACACATGCTATTGCAAAGCAAATAATATCGAAGTTAAAAAATAAACGTCGCTGTTGAAGTAAATGAATGGCGGAACAGGTGGATTTTGGTTAAGCAACAATGGCGATTGCAAGATCAGCATAAACATAAATATTCCTAAAATGGTTCGAAACGAACTAGTGATGAACAACATGGCAATAAATGTGAATACGAGGGAGATGAAGACTATCCTCCACGAAAACGGTTATGTGGACCTGCATTATCAGATACATTTAAAGAAAATTATGACTGGTTTGTCTTTGCTTTATCGGAAATGGTGAATCGCGGTTTTGTGACGAGCATGTTGTCTTTGTTCGTTGGCTCTGTCGACAGTAAAAATTTAA
Source organism: Dryococelus australis (assembly GCA_029891345.1). Taxonomy (NCBI): domain Eukaryota; kingdom Metazoa; phylum Arthropoda; class Insecta; order Phasmatodea; family Phasmatidae; genus Dryococelus; species Dryococelus australis. The sequence continues at coordinate 174,792,624 of CM056995.1, forward strand.
TAAAGTTGATTGGATGTTTGTTCAAGTTTTTCAACCCGTACTGGTACACAGAGTTCATTTTAAGTGGCTAGTGCAACCATGAAAATGTAATCAATCACTTGTATGCAGGTTTCTACAAGACCAACGTCCTTTACTTTTTGCTTTTGTCTTTATTTGAAAGACATCTTGACTGGACAAACCTGTTCAAGATATTCAAATACGTCATATTTGGTGAATCCAATGGTCGAGACCATGGTGGTGATTAGAGAGATTCGTCCTCTAATAAATAAACAAATTGTGATCAGTGACAGCATGTAAGGTGACTAATTTCTTCTTTTTGAACATTTTTTTGACAAGGCGATGTGACAATTTGGTGTTGTTTGGAAATGGAAAGTTTTCAATCGTTCCAGATAGCTAGTTGTCATCTAGTCTCGAAATACAAGATTATGGGACGATTCTTGAACATCTAGGTCACAAAGTCTTTCGCGATGGTATGTTTTTAACCCATTAATAAATGTATTTAAAACAGCTTCGCGTTCACTGACATGTCTGGTGGCTATCAAGCACCGTTACGACATTCCAAAACTGATAATCACCCTAGTTCATTTCCCTCATGTACAAAGCCTGTGTTTCAACTTCAAACATAGTGACTAAGCAGTATCCATTAATCGAACCTGATTTCAAACCCCCTCGACTACATCTATGAAAATTTTGTGGATATGTTCAATGATTTGACTCTAAACTATAAATGGCGTCCGACACTCGAAGAAAACTTAAGGCCTATTACCGGCACCAAATTGACGATTGCCTTGAAAATGTTTGTGTACTTGCTGCATATTTTAACTCAGAAATATGCAGTGAACCTGAAATAAGTTACTCCATTTCTACATTCCAATTTCGGATAACACATGCCGAAAATCCAGGGTTTGGCTAACTTTATTTTCTACTCGAAAAACATACATCAGTTTTGTGATTTGCTGAAGAATAGCATAAGAAATAAAAGTGGGGTTGGTTGTAGAGAAGGAGACTTAGATGATGAACGTGATTGTGGTATAAAAATTGATGGTGATGATGAAAAAACGACCACACCGTTCTAAACTTCGCAATCTATGAATCCTTTGTATTCAACAATCGAGAAATTTTTTAGTGTAAAGTGAAAACAACTCCTTGCCGAGGATAATGCCAAACAAATTGAAAAAAATTGTGGCTACAGCTTCCTTGCTGATAGACACTGTGTTGTCACAGCCATATCGTCCCGAGTTCAGTTTTCGAATATCGCCATTTCCAAGTTCAATGTCTGCAATGGGTGATGGAAACGAGCCGCTCAATGAGGATAATTTCAGATTTGTGGTGCAAAACTTGAAGTTTGGTGATGAAGGGCAAGTCGAATCGTCCATCGAGCTGACCAAGTTCGAGGATGGATTTGTATGTAATGTCATCTTTTCGTGGTTGTTGCGAACAAGGTTTCACAATTCCTATGCGGATAGACCTTTTTTCGATATTTACATGAAAATTGCTTGGAAATTTACTATGAAGTGAAATGACTTGTTTTCGAACATGTTGGCGAACCCATTCACATGAATCATGTAAAGGGGCTTGCTAATTTTCTGCAATCATTTTGTGATAATTTGCAAGTTCACCTTCCTGTTCACATTGAACCAAAGATTGAGTGACGCCAACTTAAAGAACTTTACGATCGGTACAAACACTTGAACATCTACCCAAACCATATCCAAAAAGGACTTGTTACTAACCAAGAACTTGGATCACATGTATATCGGATTTGCATCCATAATTTTCTATGACGAATTCAAAATGGATTTCATAGTCACTTTAATGAAGTTTATTGCATCTTTAAATTTCTGACTGTTGTGGAATTCCCTGGTATTTTATGGTAAGACTGCTGCGGAAAAAAAACATACTTTCAGATATTCTTTTGAAGCTACACGACATGGGTATCCCAGCCATCTCGTGTTGAATTCGGCCAAGATCCCACACAACAATCACAATCCCCTATCAGTTGCCCTCAGTCATGACATGTGTGTATGCATTGATAAGTTGGACTCGTTAAATGCCAGCCATTTCAAAGTGTTTTGTAACATGGAATGCATGTCCACAAGGTTCATGTACTCAAACAAGTCGGCCGAATTACTAATAACTGCTAAACCTATAATTACCAGACAGAAAATGCTTTTGGTCATGGACATTGGGACGATGGTTCGAATACTTCCCATCATGAAAAGTTTCCAATATGTTCAGTTCAATCCCAATAACCTGCTTGTTGATCGCTTGCTTGACAAGGTGGAACTTGGTAATCACAGCAAAGCAACCCCTCTATTGGGCGGCATATTTTTGACTCCATTTTTACCAGAATTTACACCAGAACAAGATATTTTGGGAATTCACCTTCCTAATAAGATGTTACTTATTAACTTGTTTTTTTTTTTTTTTACAAAACAAACTGGCTAGTTTCCATGACCAAGCCCTCGTACGTCGACACAAAATATCAAGAATGCGTGTTGAATTCACACAACACTTTGAAATTCTATTTGTTGTTAAAGGTGCACATTGCCAATGAAAAGTTGTTGGAAAGGTGACTAAAAGACTTTATGCAAATATGGTATGAAAATATTAAAAGTTTGTTTCTTGAAACCAAATTTAATGATTCTTACCAGGAAGTTTGCGACAAACTAGGCAATCATTTTGATAAATGTAATAGATCCTTCAATATTCTATTGTCTCTTCCAAAAATGTAAGGTTTGGCAAACAAAAAAAAATTAAAAAATAATAATTAGATATCAAAATATTCCAATTACCTGTATATTCTTGCGAATGAGTGGCTAGTTATTGGCAGAACTCTGTTTGCACATGCACAAACACGCACATTTATTTGTCTGTCCAACACCAAGCAATATAAACAATATACATGATTTTTATCATCTTAATTAGACTTCCAATGACCTATGCAGAGTCAGATAATATGTCAAGTCTGGTACAAGTCCATCGCAATGGTAAACAGGCATATTAAGCAAGAGCTTCTTCAGCAGCATCAAGCTTAACATACTGATATACCTAGACTTTTTTTGGACACTACAAACTTTGCAGAGTCTGATAATGTGTCAAGTTTTTTACAAGTACTATAATAATGGTAAATGGGTATAGAAAGTAAGATGTTCTCCAGCAAGTATCTCTTTTTATATATAAATAAAGAGTTGTTTTGGTTATATATTTGTGGCTGATTAAAAAAATTATGCATATGTTTACATTGCTTGGAGCACACATTAATATAAAGGAACATTTATTATTATACTTACCCCCTTTTCTTCTGCCCTGGGAGTAAGAATGATGTTCCCACGTTCAGCTCTTGTCATTGACTGGTGTCCTTTTTTCAGATCCTGCTGCCATAAAAGCTAAACTATAAGAAGGGGAAATGAGGGGAAATGAAATACTGTACTCTGGTTGGAGATGGTAGGAATAGGGTAGGGGGAAGAAACTTATCTAATCATAGGCTGGGATTATGATGTCACACGAAAGTGTGTGTTGTAACCACAGTTATTTACTTTCGAGAAATATTACAATTGTGTGTGTTGTAACAATAGTAGTTTACTTTTAGTAAAAACTACAAGCATGTGTGCTGTAATCACCATTGTTTAACTCTGAGAAAAGTTATTATAATTTAATTCAGAGAAAAGTTATAATAATTTAATTCTGAGAAAAGTTATAATAATTTAATTCCGAGAAAAGTGGAGAGAAGTAGAATTTCCCCACTCCTAAGTTTAAGAACCAATCACATTGTGGCATTTTATTGTTCTGCACTTTCCTTTTTCAAAGATTGCATATATGGTAGAGAAAAATGGAAAAAAACTTCAGTTGATGCTAAGAGATGGACAGAGAAACACCAACCTTCCTCCACTCCAGAGTAGAAGAAATAAGGCAAGTACAATAGTAAAAGTAGTCAATATACTTTATAAAATAGTAGTATTTTATATTGTATATATAATATTTAATATTCTATTATAACTAATATTCAAACTTTGTTGTACAAGACCAACTTTGAATACTAATTACCTGTATAGGGCCTAGTGGATATGTTTGTTTAGTTCCATGAGATTTTACCACAGTACTCCACAATCGACAATTCTTCCCTCCCTTTTTCACTTTATTGATAAACCAATCAGCGTACACCACAATCTCACTGGTGTTAGTATTTTATACTGACCTAAAAAAAGTCACACACTGCCTGTTTGTTGAAGACTGTCACTTTCTTTGGTTGGAGATGTATGATACAGATGCACGTCTCCTTCATGTCTTGTTTGCATGGCCATTTTCCTTATATTGTGTGAGGAAACCCTTGCTGTTCACATTGCTGGCATATGGTTGTGCAATTGCCCATGGTGTTAGTTGGTGATGAGGACACCAGCGCATTATGACATTGCTTCCTATAACATATAGATACAACCAAATTTGAAAGCAGAATAAGTGGGACCTTGCAAACAGAAATATTTGTATTATTGAAGCATTCTTACATAATAAAGTTATGCATGTATTTTCACCACAATATGTCTGGATTTTTATAATCAATATTGACCATATGTGACCTTGTAAACATAAAATATTTGTATTATTTAAGTATTTTTACATATTTAAGCTATCCACATATTTGCATCGTATCTATCTAAACTTTTATAATCAATATTGACCATGTGCATGCATGCAAACATAAAATATTTGTATTATTAAAGTATTTTTACACATTAAAGTTATCCACACATTTGCACCACAGTATGCCTGGAGGTTTATAATCAATATTGACAGCATAGGACCTTGCAAATATTAAATATTTGTATTATTAAAGAATTTGACACATTAAAGTTATCCATGAATTTGCACCACAGTATGTCTGGATGTTTATAATCTATATTGACCACATACGACCTTGCAAACATTAAATAGTTGAATCTTTGATGCATTTTTAAATATTAAAGTTATCCTCATATTTGCACCACGGCATATCTGGACACAATTGACGACATACAACTGTTCAAACATAAAATATTTCAATTATTCAAAGTATTTTTACATGTTAAACTTATCCACATTTTTGCACCACTATATGTATGGACATTTATAATCAATATTGACCATGTGCGACTGTACAAACATATAATATTTAAATCATTAAATTATTTTTACACATTAATGTTAACCACATATTTGCACAACAGTATGACTGGACATTTATAATCAATATTGACCACATGAGACCTTGCAAACATAAGATATTTGTACTATTGAAGTGTTTTTATACATTAAAGTTATCCACATATTTGCACCACTGTATGTCTGGATATTTATGATCAATATTGACCATGCGTGACCTTGTAAACATTAAAATATTTGTAATATTGAAGTCTTTTTACACATTAAAATGGTCCAGGTATTAACACTAAAGTATGTCTGGATGTTCATAATCAATATTGACCATATGGAACCAATCAAACATGAAATATTTGTATTATTGAAGTCCAAACGTACTGATGTCTAGACACATGGGTAATTTTAAAGTGTAAAAATTCCTGTAAGGATACAAATATTTCATGTTTGCAAGTTCCCATATGGACCTCAATAATTATAAAAGTTCAAACTTACTGATGTCCAAACATGTGGGTAATTTTAAAGTGTATAAATATTTTAGGTCCCATGCGGACAACTTTAATTAATGTTGTCCACATGAGAGTTTAAATAAATTTAATTAATTCTTTATAAAATAAACTTTAAATTAAACTTAAAAACAAAATTTTGCTAGCTGCTACTTTCCGACATGATGTGGTGCCTATAACCCAATAGCTCTCATGGCTTACCTGCTCTCTTGAGGAGAGATACAGACTATGTCTTTGGGAGTCTTTCCTCCCTGCACCAGAGCCTGGTGCTACAATGTACCATTTCAGTAAATAAGTTGGCTTATATTTAGAGGAAATAAAATAAAACTTGAGATTTATTTAATATATGTAATGTTGTATAATCAATCTATTAACAATATAATTGGTTGGAATAATCAAAATACTACTTAACTAATAAAATTCATGTAAATATATTTTATATTACTTAAACAAATAAATTTGCACTAATATTATTTTATAATTTATTTAAAATATATTTGTTGTTATCTCTTGGTGAATATATGATGGAACTTACATTCATATTGCAGCAAAGAAACATTTTACTACTCGCCAATGCTTACAACGTAAAAAGAACTGATTTCACTGCTATTATAATAAAATTCCTCTGTGTACAGATTTTGTTGTTTCTTTATTATTATTATAATTCTGTGAAACAACGTGCCTGGCCTAAATAACTAAGTTTGTAAAACCAGAAATATAATTAATTATGGAAAAACAAAGAAAATTATGAATAAATATCTCTTCAAACTTTTTAAAATAACAAAGAAACTAAACTCCAGAAACTTACCAGTCAAACAGCACACATGCCTATTAAAGTCGAAATCGCGATGTTAAGGAATTATAATCCGAATATTTAATGTATAACATAGATAAATATAGTGGTCACATAATTCGAACAAATATTGATACATAACTAATTGAAAATGTATTTACGCCTAAGAAAGAAAACTTCATTCTGCCCAGAATAATCATAATGGCCCTATAGTGGCCGGTTATTAAGTCTCTTCATAGTCTGAATAACAATAGGGCATATTACCCTTTATATTATAATGAATTTGTATAGTACCTTACATATAAACTGAATGAAATGGTCTCTTGTATTGATTAAGTTGTAATAATTTGTAGATTAACTTTTAAAAAAAGGGATGTTTTTGTAAACAACGAAAAAAAACATTAAATAAATTCTTGTAAAGATATTTACTATGATTATCAGTAAATAAATATGATTTAATTTATTTAACAATTTGTACTTTAACACCTTGGGTTATCTCTTGGCTAACAATTAGTTGTAATAATGAAAACACATTTTTTTATTTTATACTTTAAGAAGCATTTTTCGATAAGCAAACTTGTTTTAACTTGAGTATAATGAATTAATTTACTCTTTATAATGTAATATGTTTTATAAAAATTTTAATATTTATTAAAGATTTTCAATAATCTCACAATAACATCGGTGACAAATGACAATAATTTAACTAGGCATCTCTGAAAGAAATAATAATTATCCAAAATATCAGGTTGTGCCTGCTTGTTAACATTATTTAGTTCTGCCAATGACTTACATTTACCAATGAATTAACATATTTAAACTCGTTTCTGGCAATCACAAGACATGCACTTTTTCAGTTGTCAGTGTGCACCAGGGGGTGGGGGTATTTATTCTAAGTTATTTGTTAATTTTCTCCTCAACAAAATGATTTATTATTATTCAAATTTTTGTTTACTAATGAAAGAAGCTATTCTAAGCACATTCTAGTGTTTGTTTGACACCACTATAATCGCTAAGAAACTCGAAACGAAAACAAAGCCCTTTTAGGCCTTTGTTGCTGAGTATTATTATAAAATCTTGGCTGGTGTGTGAAACCAATTGTGTTTTGAGACTGTGTGCCTTAGGTATTATACTAACATAAAAATATTTTCAGAAAACTATTTTAAAAGTACATATTAAACTTCTTGTTTTAATTTGTGAACTATCTAAGCAGCAGTGTAAGCTGGATAATTTGAGAAATTTATTAGTTTTTTACATTTGTGTATTATGAAATAAAATAATATAAATTCTAATTTATTTTTAAAAAATGCTTTTAGCAATGTAGTTTGTAAATAATATAATAGGTAGGGCTAACTGCAAGTAATTCTTGGTCGTTTACAACCAAAATACTTTCTCTTGAAACTAATTCAATGAAAATTAATATATCGATATAAATACAATCCACAAGAAACATGACAGTGTCTAGTTTGTTGTTCACCGGTTATTTTATAGTATGTTTATAATAAATAACAGAGGAAAATGCTTGTTTGTAAACAACTTGCAAAAAAAAAAAAACAGTAAATTTATTGAAAAAAATTCTTAGGTATGTTACAACCAAAGTTATGTGTGCTCTTTCTTATTAGCATGAATGCAAATTTATTTCAACTAAGTGCAAATAAAATTAACACATTTTTATGTGTAATATAGCATATGTTTGACCAAGTTATAAAATAGTATAATGTTGTCAGCAAATTTGATACAGTTTACGATGCTAACCTGCCAATTATTTAATTTAGGCATTTATATTACCATAAAAGAAAGAAATGTATTAAAAGTTACATTAATTTTTGTTACATTTACATATATAATACAATACACTACAATTTTCAATAACATTGATTTTCACATTAATATGTATGTATATTTTTTTTCTTTGGTATTCCTCCACTATAAATTTTTTTAGAGAATTTCTTTTCATTCTGTCGAATTGGTACACATTCACTTATTGTCTTGTGTTTGAGACTTTTCCACAGAATAGCGAATAGTGGTAATAAGATTGATACGAAGCCCATGGTCAAAAAACTTTTCAGTTAAGTTAAGAGGCAGAAAAAGTATGGCAAAGGAAATACACTATCATCGTCCATTGAAGATAACTTTTTACCATTGCCATAGGAATTTACCAGATCTGAAATTCGTCTCTGCTCATTGTACAAATTAATTATTCTTTGATTACCTGCTTCTGCTGCAACAAAAAAGAAAGATCATCAATTGCCTTCACCGTGGATGAATCTTCTGTTGTAGTCGATGTCGGCAAAAAATGGCAATTTCTTTGCATAGATATTTGTTGGGCAAAACAGTAAAACTGCTGCAAAGAACATCTTTGATCTAGCTGGTGCCATCCTTCTCACTTCACCACACGCTTTGTTATGCTCGCTACTGAAACTGTCATATTTATAGCTGGGAGTGTGTTAAAAATAAAAAAAATCACCACAAGCTGTGCTTTTTTTGTTATTTTAGCAAGCTCTTCTAAAATGGCGGCAACTTTTGAAAACTCTTTTATTTGATTTTTATCATGTTTGTACATATTCAAAATGTTAAATTCAATAGAATAAGGAGGCAAATTTTTTTTATGATGTAAACTAGTTCACAGTCTCACCAAAGCACCACATTGGTTGAGTCTTCCAGCACAAACAAGTATATCGTTGTTTTCCAGATTTGATAGTCTGAGTTGTAATTTGCATCCCGTGAATTCGATTTTGACATTGTTTTCTCACTATACAAATAAATAATATCAAAATTTTAAATGAAAATGAAAATGTCATTGTCATGTGTGTATTGCATTGTGCACGAGGACGGCATATGTTTAATGTGATTGGCAATTACAATGTTATAAACTATAATGTATCTTCATTTGTAGAATTTAGCCAATTGCAGTGGATATATAGTTAATATGAGAATAACACCTGTGTATATTTGCTGATTTCATGCACATATCGAACAAGGTGCAATAATCTTTCCAATACACCCACAGGGTCTCTACATCCACCCCGTTGTAGTTCATGGCTTCAAATGGTTTTTTTTTACTTACAAGTAATTATATAGGTATCCATTGACAAAAAAACAAAAAAATTAATAAAAAGAAGACAGAGACAGAGAGAGAGAGAGAGAGAGAGACAGGAATGGGAAAAGTGAAAAAAAATATTATGACACCAGGTATAAAAGACTGTGTATTATTGTTAATGCTACCACAGATCCCAAGGCACTCATCCCTCGAATTTTAAACAGCCCGCACAGTCTACTGAGTTTGGAAGTATGGATTCAAAATGGTATGCTAGTAAAGACTATGTAAGAGAGTTTATTCACATATATGAAAAACACGAAGCTCTTTGGAACAGAGACAAACAGGTGTGTAAATGTGCAAATGCAAGGTCTAAGGGATTTCGAGAATTACTTGCATTTACTGTCGAGTATGGAGAACATGATGTCGACAAATACACCATCAGTAGACAGATAAAGCCTTTACGGGATTCCTACATAAGGGAGGGGAAGAAAATAAATTATGCTAAGAATAATGGTTGTGTTCGTGAACCAATCTGAAGAAATTCATTCAATTTAAAGAACGGGGAGAGATGCATTGGACCATGATGGGTGTGAAAGATGTGGGGTGTGTGGCTGTGAACAACACACTCATCAAACATTGAATGATGAATGACAATGCCATATATTTTCCCATGTCTGTCAATGATGAGGTAGTGGACAGGGCCGTCAACACATTTGTCAAAGGCGGGGTTTATGACACCCCAGTCATTACATTAATCAACGGCGAGGTTGGTGACACCACAGTCAGTACATTAATCAACAGCAAGGTTGGTGACACTGCAGCCAATACATCAATTAATGGCGAGGTTGGTGACACTACCATCGATATATCAATCAACGACAAGGTTGGTGACAAAACAATCGACTCATTCCTCAACAGCGATGCTATGGACAATGTAGTCAAAATGCGTTCAACAGTGTGGTTGGGAACAATGTAGTCATCATGAACCAACACACCCGTCCATCGCACATTTTACACATCTATTAGTGATATAATCAATATATCCATCAATGGCGAGGTTCTTGACATATCGGTGTTTTTTATGAAATTGAAAAAAAAAATTCCTACGAATGGTACCATTGCAGAGGAGTTACTCAAAATCAATTATCAACCATGTAGTAGATGCGGGTTTTTTTCAAGGGTGGTCAAGTAGAGCCAGATATGTTATTGTACTTTAAAAATAACCCCATATATAATCTTTATAAAATCAAATATAACAAACTAACAAAAAAGTTTTATTTGCAATTTTTTACAATTTATTTTCACATCTTCTAAGAATCACTTGTCCTCAATGACACATTCGCTAAATTCTTTCGGAAATCTCCCATTTGCAACATCCAAATAAACTTTGTGTTCTGTTAGATAAAATTCATAGCTTTCAAACCATTTTTAAAACAATTCATTAGCTGTTTTTGTATATGTTTTTATGGAAGTCTGAGGCATGGCTGAATTCTAAATTGCATGTATGACTTTTACGTAATTGTGTAGGCATTTACCATAATGAATCTGATACATTTCGGGCTGTAGAACATTGTTTATTTTTTGTCTCGGTGGTAATTTGGAATACTTTTCCAATGTCAAGTATTGATCTGCTTGACAGTCATAGGTATCGTACAAGAGCACAGTTTTCTTACGGCCAATGTAGGAAGAACCGAGGCCACCAATATACCTTTGACGTGCAGATGAGTTTTTGAGTCTAACCAACTTTACATTTTCATACAATTATGTCTGATCTACCAAATAGAGGTAGTTGTAAATGGCAAACAATACATTTTCGAAATTGAGGAACTTTTCCAATTTATAACCATTGGTTACTTTGGTCTTATTCGCAAAGAAGAAGGCAGTGCAGCGACATAGTTGTAGATTCGTTTCACGAAACGCGATGCATTGTGCTCGTAACCTTTATGAACAATAGAACAAAATTTCAGCACATCTTGGTTTGGATTACTGCAAAATACACTGTAGTCAATCAGTTTTGTCAAATGCAAGCATTTTTTTCTTCACTAGTGAAATAGATGCGAGTATCTCAGTGCCTTCGAGAACTATAACCCTTCCTTTATTTTTATTCATTTCCTCATTTATGAGTTCGATAAACCTGTTACTGTCCAATTTCAAAATATTTGTTTATTGATACCCATCGATGTCTGCATCAAAGACCATTTCGCGATACTCTCGCGGAATTTTACAAACAACTCCACGGAGTTTCGTCTCATCATACACAATCAGTTTTTTATTTACTTCCTGATTAGGGTAGGTATCGTAAGCATCATGGCGAATGACATATACCAACTGCTTGAGCTACCCTTCCGTCGCGTTGTTTATTGTTTCTTTGTGATCGCGAATCGTGTGCAGTAGATACAACATGTGTGTAATTCGCCATAAATGTATGAGAAGTTTGTGTGCAAATAACTTCGTGCCTATAGCTACAGGAATGCTGACAAACTTGAAAGATGGAATGCCGTAACCCCGTAGGTCGAGTTGGCAACAATTTTAAACGAAAGTTGCTTCGCATCCAACGCCGGGTACTCAAGATTCATGTCTTCTATCCTCTCTTCAGAGACTTTTTTTTTTTTTTTTTTTTTTGCATTTCAGACTTTAGAGATTTCATTTACTTCTTTACAATTTTCCCATGGTCGATTAAAGACTCTATAAAGTTTATGGCAAATTGAATTTTGCCATGTGAGAGTAAACTAATCAGAATGGGAGTATCGCCAGCCAACAACTCTAGTTCCATGACGGAAAGTATAATCTTCCCGATAGGCTGGCTGGAATACAGTAGGTTTATGTATTCCGAATAATTTTTTGTTTTTGTCTTCCATCACGTATATAGAAATTACATCATTCCTCAGCATTTCATCGAACTTTTCGCGGAATATCGGAGCATTTTCAAACACTAGATTTAATGCTTTAGCGCAGCAACAACCGATGGTCGAGCTGGAAAGTAGTTTGTTGATGATGATGTTTCGGTAGAAACTATTGACGTCATATTGAATAGCATTCCAAAATAGACTGTGGTTTTCAAACACCACCCCCTCCCCCAAATATTCTTTTTATGTGTACATGAACTTTGCTTAGATGTAAATTGGTCTAACGTCCATTGCAGATGTTCTTTCGTCGAGCGACAAAAATTTTATATCTGGCATGGCCAGTTAAATAGAATCATTGCTCTGGTATCCCCTAAACATACCAAAGGATAGTGCATGACACAGGAATGGATTCGCGATCCGGCAAGAAATTGCATTCGTCGAACTGTCTTCGAGACCACATTTAAAGAGATTGGTCAATTGGTTGGTGAAAATTGCCAAATTAAACTTGCTGTAAAGTCCGACCATGGCCACACAACCCTTCTCCTTGTAAATTAAAGCCTGCTCCATTTGGTAGAAAATGATAGAGTCTGTATTGAGTGTTCATTGCATCAAACTTTTCTTGATTGTAGGGCTCAATCTGAAGGACATTTCTCATACACTTGTGATGAAAGTCATCGTCTGTGATAATATCATCTAGAATATAATAAATTCACATAAGCACAGAGTTCAAATCAATTTTCCTATACTTTTCGCTCACATAATTTTTAGGCAGGTTTCCTAATTACAAATTCCCACTCGCAAATGCATTTTTTCCAAGATGGTCAACATGTCAAATATGATACCATCAAGGTGTTAATGACTGAGCTAATTTCCGAATTTCCGAGGGTTATAAATGCTTTTATTTCGCATTGCATATTGAGAACCCGCAAGCGAATCAAAGGGAATTTCAAATATTTTTTCGATAACGTTGGGGCCGACGAAATAATATGAGTAATTTTGGTATCCCATTAGCATTTTCAGCAAGTATTCCTGACTATACCAAAAGAGAAAATTAATAATGAAATCCTCTTTGTGTGAGAAACCTTGGATCTAAATGCATTTCGCCTGCAGTCTTTCGTAATTCTTCCACATTTCTACATCGAAATCATCGGCCATGCCGCTACAGTTTAGGTTGGAAAATATACTCATTCGACATCTAGATACTCTCGCTCCAGAGGCAAATCTTCCAAAGTATCCGCACCAGTCTCGATGTCAAAGCTCACAACATCAATGTACTTGTACAGATGAGCGTAAGACATGTCCAGGATCAGATGCTTATACTCAGTGACTGAGTACACACCATTTGCACAAAATATATATTCCACCATGATATTTCCGACTCCATGTTTCGGTCTGCGAAACTTTAGTTTTGCAAGTTGGTTCAGTTTGACGGATGAATTTTGGAATATCTCTTCTGAAGTTACAGAATCGATGTACAATTCAATTTGCAACATGAAATGCACATCAGACGACTGGATGGTAAAGTGGTATTATTTTTTCACAATTCTTTTTCACGAGAAATTTGTAGAATGTGTTAAAGTTACTCGGAGTAAGAAATTAAATTTTTTACATAATGATATGAAACGAACAATATGCTTTCTGCATTTTGAGTCAAAATTTCCAGCAACGAGTTTGAATTAGTTTCCAGAGAGATTGTCGGGTCGACAACTGAATCGATATACAGTTCATATAACTTAATCAGCTGTTTGCACAATTTTTATTTCATGTTTTCAGAAACAAGAAAGTATATCAAGAGGGGATATGCCAAGATTTCTTGATGCCTCTTCATTGTTTTGACATCTATGCCCACCACATTTATCTGATTATTGTAGATTAAAACCTCCTTTAAGATATTTTATTTGTAGATTTAAAGAACAAAGAGGGCTAACATTTTTTGTTAAAGAAGAACCTTTAGTTATCGCTAACAATATAAGTTTTACGATGACCAGAGCATTGGAAATATTTAAAAAATGTCTACAACAACCCAGAACTGCAACCTGTGGACGAATTTAAACTCTGACGATGATTGCGAAGAGGAATTTGTTACTGATCTTAATAACAATACATATATTCCGTTAAAGATTAAAGATTTCCAAGAAAAGTTCCCAACACCACATTCGAAGACTATCTATACGTCAAACAACTGTCGACCTCTCGCACTTTTGAAATTAACTTGAAAGATCACCTAATCTTGCTACGACAACTGCTACTTTCACAATAAAACCATCGAGGGAACAGCAACTCTTTATATACCTACCATTCCTACCATTCTTCCAGAAACTCTTTATGCTCCTTAACCAACACCTTCCCTGTTTTATTTTGTACCTCTAGCATTTTTTCCAAATCTTCCTTTGCTTCTGTATATTTTTCTAATAGTAATTGTTTTACTTTTTTTTTGTACTATGGTGCATCAAAAACCTGTCACAAATATTTCAAAATTTATCTTCCATTCCTTCAAATAACCAATCTAACTCTACCTTATTCGCTCCAACAAACTTATCCAGTCTTGCAAATATAAAAGATTAGTGACACCTATCTTCAGAGTCCTATACTTGCTATCCCTAGCACACTGACTCTAGACCAAAGTCCATGGTGTTTATATACACACCGAGTTAATTTTTAATTTAGTATTTGAAGGTAGTGAGGAAGGATTACTCTAAAAGTGAGTTTTTTCTTTTTTACTTCACGCACTCGATATTCATGTTTCTTTTTTTCCTAATCGGTGTATCTGATATGCGCTCGCTCAAAGTAATGACTAGTGTTCATACATGGGCTGGTGAGGCGACTGTCATAGGATAGGTGTCTAGTGCCATGCAGGCCCTCCTCTGCCATGGTGAAGTGCAGCAGATTGTCGTGGCGTCGATTACACAAGTGGACGAAAACACCTGTGGAGAGATGTAGACCCGTGCCGTACTCAACTTGGTCTTATTATTATGCGAGAATTATTTCGGGGCAGAAATAATGTTTTTACGATGCAAAAAGGAGGCTCCTCTCATGTTTCCCCCGCCCCTCTACCTTCTAACTTTTATTTTTTCTCGTAGTTTCCTGGGTAGGAGCCAGAGTATGTTGTTCTCTAAGTGTTCCAGTCGAAGTCAGAGTATATAAGCAATGAACTTTACGACAAACATCAACCATCAGCCGATGGCCAACCAGCCGTGCATTGTATGTAGTGGTTGCTAGTCGCCGAGATGCAATTCTTTGATGCCAATAATGCCGCCGTCTACATCGAGGAGTCTATCAACATCGATGACTAAGAGGCCATCACGGGGGCGAACACCTTCGATGTTGAAGAGCCAAATGCCTTCGACTTTGAAGAATTTGGCATCTTCAATTTCGAAGATCTCGTCGCCCTTGATGGCGAAGGCGCCAACTTATTCAATGCCGAGAACGTCGTGCTCTTTGATGCCGAAGAGGCCATCTCCTTCGACGCTGAAGAAGTCATCCCCTGAGACGCCGAAGAGGCCATCTTTGACGCCGAAGAGGCCATCCCCTTCAATACCGATGATGTCAGTCTCTAGAGATTTCTAATCAATCTCCACTACCATTGCCATCTCCATCACTTCAGTCGTCGCAGACAACCGAATATAATTCCAGCCATAAAATATATATTTATTTTGGTTTCAGAAATAACTTTGTAAACCGTCACTATGTCAATTTTTGTATTGATTGTAATGCTAAGCCTGTTGACAAATTAAAATGGAAAGAACTTTCGCGAAACTTGTATATAAATTTTAATTTTACCAGTACGAAACAGGACACGCTGTCTATTGCATGTGATGATATTTTGGTAAAGTTATTCAATTTATACAAAAATGGCTATGTTATATATTTTGCCCTAATAAACATAGTCGATGAGGCGAAATGGACTTTGAATTCTGCCTTTTCGATAGTTCAAAATATTGGCAAACAACTCGCGATTGACGTGGCTCCAGACACTGCGATTCCTCTGCGATTACTCCTCTTCAAGAGCTCCGTGTTTTTCGCAATGGAAAAACAAAACAATATGGATCCTTTGATGTGAATTTTACCAGTGAATAATGTGTTTACACATTTCAACTATAAGAAATGCGATAGCCTTGTGTGCCTACGCTCGACTTTTGGACACTTTAAACATTCCGTCGAAGAGAACGGCGTGTTATTTCAGTTTTGCCGCGGCAGCCGAGTCTTGCTGGAAACAGTAATCATAAAACCTTCGGCTCCTTCCTTCGACAAAAGTGATAAGAGTGGCGATGTGGAGGATGGTAATCGTATTTTATTCGATAATGATTCCGAGATTGGCATACAAGACAAAAAAACAAACAATGTAATTATTTCTAAAAAGCAAATCCCTATGGGAAAAATCTTTAATTTATAACTAAGTTATAAACAAATATATGGATAAAATAAAAACGGACAGTTTTGAAAATTTTGCAGATATGGTAAGCCACGGTCGAAAGACTGATATTTCGTCAATTTTTTTTGGATATTTAATATTACAAACGAGAGATGAAAATACTGGGCGGTATAAACGTGTCTATAGATTTCGCCTTAAACAACTTGTACTCTCATGAATTCTTTTCGAAAAAATGTTAAATTTAAGACGAGTTTACAGATTTGGAAATTGATACTTTTCTAAATCAAGTCCAGCGAAACAAACAAATTTTGCATGAACTCGTCAAACTAAAAACAATAGTGGAAAACAAATCGTTTCAACTGGTATTTCTTCAGAAATTGTACGAATCGACTCAAATAAATGCAAGTATTAATCCCGAAGAGTTTTACTCAAAATTGCTAAACATTTTTCACGTAAACAATATACAGGTGGGTATTTCGCCAGAAGTCGTAATCTGTAAAAATTTTTGCAATGGTTACCTACATGTCTACGAAAATTCCCAATATACCTACTTATACGCTGGCAGATATAATATTCGAATCGTCAACGGCATTGCACTGAACCGTTAGAAACTATAAAAAAACAATTAAAAAATTCAGGAAATCATGTGCTCCAACTATGTATCAAACAGCTTCAATGTGGTCAATTGTCTAAAAAAACGAATTGAGAAAATGCAACTTTGAATATGTATCCAAATACAATTTTATCAAATTACTGAATTCTGATTACAAAGACTTAATAATTGAAAAATTAAAAAATCTGGTAGAAAATGACAATAAACTATCATTATATAAGATGTAAAAAACATACATTGTATAAGGGGGGATCGAATTACCTGCTAAATGGACCGAATTTTTTTTAGGGGGACCGTAAGGCCCCCCGTAATAAATTTGGTCTATTTGGAAGGTGAGTTAGTCCCCCTTTTGATAAATCGACTCGGATTTATGGCATCACATATATTATACATGGGGTACTGGAAGTTCCCACTCTAAAAATTCTGTTTATTTGAAAGGTGATTCAGTCCATTGATGGGGGGGATTTCCGGTCCCCTCAAAAAATCCAATTTATATGGAGGGTGATTCGGTACCCCTTTGATATAAACAATATACATGGGGGACTGGAAGTTACCACTTAAAAATTTCCATTTGTTTGGAAGGTGATTCAGTCCAAGGGGGGTTTTCCAGTCCCCTCAAAAAAATTCAATTTATTTGGAAGGTGATTTATTTCCCCTAAAAAACAAAAAATAAAAAAAATATCAACTGAAAATAAAAAAGTAGACTTCCCCCTCCCCCCAAATAAAACCAACAGTTACAAAAAACATTTTTTGCAATGATTCCTATTTATTGAATGGCAGACATTATGTGATTCGTCAGTAATACGATAACCATGGCGTTTACAAGACGTTATTACGACGTAGCCCACAACTTGATTACATTTCAACCAAACATTTCGATCGAAACATTTTGATGTACAGTGTATATTAGGAACATCGAGAATGGGGTTTTGTGCCTACCTTGTGGGAAGGGGGGCTCCGAATTATTATTGGTTTTGGATAAACTAGTACTCTACTAACGTGTCGGAAAATCAAGCACAACACTGCAATATAACTGAAAACTTTACGTATTGTCAACGTCCTGCGATGACGCATCTTCAGTATTTTAGCATTCCCTGCAACACCAATTTTTGAAATGTATTTGAAAACTGTCAAATGGGAAGAATTACATTATTATATTTTTGATTGGCAAATTATCGAACCCATGAACATTAAAATTTACCGAAAGAAAGAATTACCATGTGGTTATACATATATGGATTGCGCGAGTCCTTGGGATTCGGAAAATTATTCTGTAGTAGTTGAAACCATGGAAGGACACGAAAGAGAAGAGCACGTTACATTTTGTGTATCCAGTACGTCCCGCCAGATGTTTGTGGAGTGAACATGCAAATTACCAACACGAATTATAACAACAAAGTAATTTATCGATTAATAAACACGAATTGATGAAAATTATAAAATATCACTAATTTAAATAAAAATGTTTGTATTTTTTACCGAAATATATTGCTACATGGTTACGTGTTTTTTCTCATTTACCCAATTCTCATTCAGTTTGTTTAGTTCTGACGACTATTTACCAGAGTGCTCCACGATCGACATGACATCATTCTCCTCTCCCCTTTTTTCTACAACCAATTAGAGTCCCCCAATTTATTCCCAAAAAATGTTTCAGCTGGTGAATATTGGTATCTAGATTCGAACCCAAATTGCTTAAATTATCCAAAAGTTTGTCACTCTTTAAAAATAATTAGAACTTCTTACTGTATATGTTTTGTTTTAAGTTGGCCTGTTATGGTGACGAGAAACTTGCTGTTAGACTTTCTTTCGAGATTGTTTCCATAAACAGTTCGTTTCCCTTTAATTGCTCTACGATTACCTCCACTATAGAATCGTGCTTGCCAATTATCGTAAAAAAGTCTTGCATAAACGAATAAATAGGTAAATTAACTTTGAGAATATGTTCAAACACCGATCTCATTAGATATATGCACTCGGATGATTTAATTTTTTGTGCTCATCATTCGAAGAACAAAGGCGAGGAAATAACCATAGATGATTGCCAACTTCTGGCACCGGTCGTTTCTCCCACAGAAAATGAACGGGAACATTCGTTGATTGAAATTGTCAAATGGTAGTTTTTCGTCGATGGCTTCGATTAGGAGCAGTAAATAATATGTGTTTCTATCAAACGAATTTGAGAACAAGCCGTGTGCTTGGTATGTTGTAAATTATACTTTGGCCCGAGGTTCGAATAGTTTCCCGTAAACGCCATTGCAGCATCGGTAAAAGAATTTGTGTACGTTTAGTGTGGACACTTCACTGTCGTCGTGTCCGAGCAGAGGTGAAATGTAATGCTCAAAGATGGCACCGGGTTTAAACACGTCTTTCAAAAATTTCAACAATATATTGCACAAAATATCGTCCGATTCCGGCGTATTTTGTGCTTCAGGGCTCGCGGGTAAATTGGTTTACATTTGCACCTCTACGCATGTATGTTCGTAAAGCACGAACGCTAGGCAATAGCCCATCACTGGTACAAACAATATATGGAATAGCGAGCTTACCTGTTCAAATTCAGTCACGTAGAATGGGAAAATTAAATTGACTAGGGAAGCCATGTTTACTTGATTGGGTTTTTCCACGAGCCTGAATACATCTCGAGTAAAGTCTTCGATAATTTTCGGTGATTTATTCTTCAGGTAACTCGCAAAAATTTGGTTTTGTTGGTTGTTTATCGCCAAATGTTCACCCATTCATTTTGGAAGAATTTTAAACATGTAAATCAACTTTTCGTAGAATTGTTTAGATCTTGAACTATGGATTAAATGGAATCGATTTTGAGTTTCGGGTTGAGTTTCAACAAAGCTTCGTAGTTTATTATACCATCAAGTAGAAATAAGTTGATTTTGACAATTTTTATAAACGTTTTTATATTGTACGTGAAAATTACATTGACGATTGATTGTAAATTTACATTCTCGAATATCCAACAGTTTAACATATTCGTCGCTCAATTTATCGAATTTTTGCTAGCTGTGTTTGAATCGATTGGTTCCTTCAAAGTGTAAAAATTTATAAAAATAATTCAAGGCAATGTCGATAGTAGGAACCATTTGGGTTGTTGTGTCCAATTGCTTAGTTGCATTAGTAATATTTTATTCATAAACTCGCTGTTTAGTAAAAAAGTGTGGCCGAGTAGAGAGTGGTTGTTTATTTGAAGAATGTTTTTAGTTTTTAGAGAGGTATTCAAACATGAATCTCGTATGGAGACCATCCCATCGCCATAGTCAAAAAAATTAAATTGGAAACACGAAGTGATCCCGTCTGAATTATTATTCTCGCGTATGGCGGGCCATCTAGCATCTAGTGGCAGGGAATGATTTTCCGTGCAATTTATTTCGAGAGGTGATTGTAGCATAATATGAATTTATACTGACTACATACGGGCCGAATATTTCCCATTTAGTGCAATTGAACAATCTTTCAACCATCTAGTGATATTTGTTTACTGTCATCGACGACTCGTGATTTATTAGAGTAGTTTTACAAAATTTGTACGGTAACATCAACACGAAATTCTTTCTAGATTGTCTGTAGAGCGCTAGTAATTGATCTTTGGACAATAAATTGTATTTGGACTTGGCTGTGTCTTCTGCCAGCAAGGATAAAAGCGAATAGTCGAAAGCATTTCTGAAATGTTGGAAACAGAACAAAGGGGTGCCTACAAAAAATACACATTTCACATATTTGTAAAATTCCACCCCTCGTAAATATCCAATATTATTCGCACCAGTAAACCGCCCAAAGAATGGCCCACTATGAAAATTTCCAAAGGAAATGAGTATTTCGTCAAGTACTTTTCCATTGAAAATATTACTGAATATTGAGACTGTAGTAAATCTTTACGTCAATCGTATGCGATTCCTTTAATTTTAACTTTCGGAACATTTCGATATAAATGAGAAATGAAACTCGAATATACAGATTTTCCACACACGGAACACAGCACTTTGCCGGGTCGTAATGATTCGTCATTTAATAGTCGCTGGAAATCTTCATCCGAGATTTTTCTGAAAGGAAACAATTCGTTTGGAAAAATTGTAGTTTTTAATTTATCGTCTACAACTAGCGAAGATCCGTATAATCCCAGCACTAGAAATATAATGTTACTATACTTTTTTTTTTAACACAAACACACGTACAATCTCGAGAAATGAGTTTTAAAAAAAATGTATGAATACTTACATATATCTACTGATGAAATAATGCATGGATACTTACATGTTCTTGCCGTATCGTGATCTGCACAGAATCCATCAACCTTTTACTTCTGCGTTCTAGATCGATGGCAAATTTAATAAATTCATTGCATGTAATAGTGCAGAAAGTAACAATGTTGTTCTCACCGCAATTAGAAGAAATAAAGTGGGCGAGTTAGAATGTCGGATCTCGGAGCCGAGGTGGGTGTGGCGATTATGTGATACCACGTGTGACGACATTGGAAGGGGAGGGGATTGGATAATGGTAATTAGGAAGAGGTGATAAGCATGCTGCTTGGGCGAGAAAGATGGAGATTTCACTCCCAAATATGGTAATGAAATAAACCAAGCATGCTGATTGGGTGAGGAAATAGTATTTTTAAATGACAAGAGTGGTGAGAGAGGGAAGAAGGTCACTCTCCAAATATGGTGATGAAATTAACCAAGCGTGTGACATTAATGGAAGGAGCAGTAGGAGAACGAACCCAGTGATCCAGACAGTTACGAGACTTCCGCAGTGTTACGTAAGACCACCACAGAACAGCTTAGGTAAGTGTTCCATCGTAATGGAAAAATCATACAAACATTCAGTGTGTACTATAAAGTATCCATCCCAATATTTTACTTTGCAGTCTAATGCTGTATCACGTATCCAGCAAAATTCCATTTAGCGTATCCAAAGTCGGCAACTATTGTTCTGTATCCCGTATCCAAGCATTTTTTCCGCAAATTTTCTCTCGTGAGTCGCAAGATGGTGTATGCGGGATGTAAAATCATAATGTTGAACGCCAGGCAAGTTATTCATTCCTTGCCAGATATAAACACGTTTTTTATCGAGCACGAAATTCTCAAATCTACGATACGGTGGGCAAAATGCGGGCAAGGCGAAGCGAAATTGGTGGAAAACAGGGGTATGTTTTACTGGTGCCGACGGCGACTGGAGGACGATACTAAATGCAACTTTAAAATGTCGGCGAGACAGGGCAGTTTCGTGGGAGATTTATCTTGTCTCTGGACAAGATAAGAGTGGTGTTTACTCTGGTGCCTGATCAAATACCCTCGACAGCAGACTATAGTGAACGAACTTTTGTGCTCGGGAAAGACGATCGTTGCCTGGTCGAGTTTCTGCCTCCAAGTGTGCATAGACTGGCTTTTGATGTACAGGAAACACATCGGCCTGCCGGGAAAAGTGGTCGAGATCGTAGAGTCGAAATTAGGCAATCGCAATAACTGCAAAGGACGCAAAGTTCACGGCCAGTGGGTTTATGGATGAGTGCAGCTAGACGATCCGACGAAATTCTTCCTGGTGCAGGTAGAAAAGAGGAACGCGGCAATCCTGACCAAAATCATTCGCTAGTAGATCACTCCGGGCACGACGATAATTTCAGACTGCTGGCGCGGTTACAGCAACTTGGACATTCATGGCTACCATCACATGCAGGTGAAACAACGGAGGGAATATGTGTGCAGCGAAAAGAGCGTAATGGTAAACACTCCAAATACGCTAAAGATGAAGAGAGGCGAGACGTTGAGGGTGCACACTCAAAACATCGAGCGAAGTTGGTGTTCTGTGCGATACAGTATTCCCTGCTTTGGCCGATGGAAAAAATCTTGGCTATACTACCTGGCCGAGTACGTCTGGAAAAGAATCATCGGTACAGAGAACGACTGCACGCTTTGCTGATTCATACCACCGACATTCACCATCGTAATCGGTGCAGAGGAGATGGCAGCGAAAGGTATCCCAATTTCGACAGGTATCTGTTCATTAAGGTTGTTTTTAATTTGCAGGTACGTGCGAGATTGAGTTGCTGTTCAGTTGCAGTTTTAAGAATGTTGATTGAGTTCCTGTTTTCATTGCAGTGTAAAATTAAACTGTAATTGACTTGCTGTTTGTTTCAATTTAAAGTGTGCTTGAGTTGCTGTGTGATTCGAGTTTATACTAATGTTTAATTGAGTTGCTGTTTGATTCAAGTTTAATAATTTTATTGAGTTGTGTTTGATTCATTTATATTAATGTTCGATTAGTTGTTGTTGATTCAAGTTAAATTAGTTATGTTTTTGATTGAAGTTGTTTGTTTGATTTAATTTATAGGTGTGAATAAGAGTGTAGCTGTTTGTTCATATTACAGGTGCGAGTGAGACAGTGTAGCTGTTCGTTTCAGTAATAAAAAAAAAAAACAATATTTGAATGACTCGGTGTTTGTTTCAGTTAAACACGAATTATATTTGTTTGTCGTGCTGTTTGAGTAACCATTCATTCGCGATCTGGAAATAAGCCTAAAATAGTCGAGTAGGTCATGATGTATCCACCACCCGGTGACGACGGGTGTACTTGCATATGTTGCATCTGCAAAACTTGGATTTGCCAATTTCAATTATTGAGGTAAATTGATTTTAAAAAAATTACATTTCATTCGCTATACGGAAAAGGCACAACGTGATCGTGTCTGTCAAGACCGGTTTGGCCTGTACCGGATGCAATAGCATACGCTGTTGCTTTCGCGGACGTTAGTAATTGAAGAAAAAAAAGTGATTGCATATATATATATATATATATATATATATATATATATATATATATATATATATATATATATTATATATATGTAATTAAAATCTGTTCCTTTAAATTGATAAAAAAAGTTGAATTTTTAAATGTACAATGTTTTACCGTAGCCTTTTAGTGTAAACACAACATTAGTTCGGTTACACTTTGAACATAGTCACAAATCGTATACGCTGTGGAAGTCGACGCCATTTCCGGATGCGTTACCTTGAAACCACGGCGTTGGAGAGACATAATCGTTAGTCTGCTGTGTTTACCTTATCAGACGGCGGTGTGCAGTCGTTTATTTTATCTGTAAAACATTTTCCAGAAATAAATCTGCATTATGTGAGAAACAAGATATTTAAGCAGTACTTGATAGTATTAATTTTCACCCATGCAAGTAATTCAACTTATGTTTGTTTACTTTCATTTTCGTGACATATGCATCACCAATAAAATTCGCATTTGATATCTTAGGGTCTTATTCATAGTCAGAGCTTCGTCCAAGGATGATTCAGAGATGATCTTCCTTGGAGTTGGTTTGAGGTTAATTCAGACTGAGGGTGGACTAACTATATCGTATTCATAAACCCGGCCAAAGTAGGACTAACTTTAGTCGAAGGATCATGTAAGTACACTGTTGTCAATTTTACTGTGCATACGCATTGCAGATTTTCGTCCTAGATAGCGCTAAATTTAATATAATTTATTTATAAAAAAGGTTTTTTTTTTCTTTTCAAATTTAATAGTAATTTACAAAAAAAACTGAATGAAAGTAAGAAGAAAGAAAATATAATCTATTATACTGTTTATTTAATTGAAAATAAAAGTAGACATACTGTAAATATAAATATATTTTACACAGCATCTTTGGAACAAAAAAAGTGTATATAAAATATCTTGGCCTTATATTTGATTTGATTATTTCCATTGAAAACTGATGCTGTCAGTAATGTGGTGTTATTTTTGCCTGCTCGTATAACCAAATCACATTATTCATTACATTAATGTCACTTTATTCATTTTAACCATGCTTTATGACCGTATCACATATGCCAATACTGCAGAATGGAGAACGATAAAATTAATATACCATATTGATTTGTTAAATTTTCATAGCACACCCTTATGCACTGGTAATATGGGATGGTTTCATTTTATTACGTCAATACTATCTTTAAAATAATGTTAAATATGTACTGTAATGTAAAATACATTACAAAAATACACTGTAATGTGATTAAAATCCTATCTGCCAGAAAAGATTTGAACTTGCATTCTTGTGCTCTTCACCCCATGATGTTACCATTAAGCTACCATTATAATTTAGTTTTAAATTTATAATAATATATATCATTAGATTTGTATTACAATTCTCTTTGAGTGTATTAATATCATGTCTCCTAAAAATCGGTTATCAGGAAAGGCATTTGATTCACACAAACATAGAAAGGCATTGTTGTATTTAAAAACTGATATATTATTAAGCTTATAAGGTATATTTCCTTTGAATTACTATTCGCGGAACATTTAATTCATTAGGTCGGCATATTTTTGCAAACAGATTGACAGAATCGGCCTTAAACATTATTTTTATGTTTTGTAAACTTTATCTAGCTTTCACTGGCATGTAATATTAACTAGTGATGGGTAGTTCACGAACTACCAGTTCATTTTGAACTGGTCTTGAAAAAGAACTAGGTGCATAGTTCACAGCGACAAAAAAGAAGTAGTCTCTTGTGATATCGGTCATTCATTCTCTCAGTAACAGTAACTACGCAAGGGCACTGTGCATGCTCAGATAATCTGTAGTTATTCGCTACCTGTAGCTTTCCCCCTTCCAGCTATCCCACCCTCTGGCTATCCCACCCTCCATAACTGGCTACATCGCCACTTGCATACTTCTCATCTATCTGCCTCTGTCTATCTATCCTATCGGTATCTTTGTTTTAGCGCGTTCAGCACTGCCTTGAACTGTAGGTATCACAGATCTACCTAGTTCAATAGTGACATACGAGTCGCAAATCGGTCGGGAACTGCAGGACACACAGTGCGAGATAGTTGACAGACCTATAACCATGCAGCGATCTTTCGTTCTTTTGTACTTTCCCGTGCTGAACTCAATTGCGTAGTCGGTTGCACGCCGGTAAGCGGTGCGAGAGGTTCCGGGTTCGAAACCCAATCAGAGTATGGATGTTTGTGTCGTCCATTCATCTCGCTTCATCCTCATCGGCACTAAAGGCCTCGCCTTTACAGTGTCGTAAAACTTTCTCACTCACGATGTTGCCATACATACGGAAATTCCCATATCTGTAAGAAAATACATTTGATAGCCGCACTAATACGAATATAGCTACGACAGTAAAAAAATATAAAAACAATCATTAATGTAATATAAAGTTTTACACACCCGCAATAAAGAAGTAAAAAACTGTTTTTTTTCTAGTTTATTCACTCAATCCATCTATTGAATAAAAAAAAATTAAATTCTTTCATTTACAGTTTTGAAGCATTTACTTACATCTATTTGAATAAACCGTAAGTATGTACTTCAAGTTAAGTATTTACTTATACAAGTAAGTAAACCCCCAAGTTTTCCAGCAATTACTTATTTGATAGTTATTGACTAAGCGATTTTCCAGTAAATACTGGTTTCTCGTTGAATAAAAAGAATCGACTGGGAGTACTAATCAAACACTTGAACTATTTTAAGGTAGCTAAATAGCATACTCATGTTTTTATATTTATATGTACTTGAGACATGGAAAACTTTATACGTGTGAGAAACGTGAAAAGTTACAAAGAAAGACGAAGTTTTAGTCTGAGTAGGTCAAAATTTTGTTGCGTTTCGAAAGTGAAAGTGTAGATTACCTGTCCAATCATTTCTTAAATGAATCTGAAGAAAAAGAAGAGGTGCTCTTAGTTCACGTCAAAGGATGGAAATATTCCTTCGTTTTCTGAGCGACCCAGTATTCCAAACAGGTATCGCAGAAGATTGTGGAATTCACTACTCCACTGTATGCAAAACTGTGCATAGTGTAGCAGACTACATTGTGGAAAAAGCACACCATTGGGTAAGGTTTCCATCAGATTTATATGCCATGCGTGAAACGAAAGAAAAATAGTCACAGAAATTCCAAATACTCACAGTTATTGGATCATTGGACTTTACTCACATACAAATAAAAAAAAAGCCACAGCTTATGGAGATGAATACATAAACAGGAAAGGATTCCCAAGAATAAATGTGCAGGCAACCTGCAATGAACATGAAATGATAACAACTGCAGATTCACAATGACCTGGAAGCATGCATGATTCCATGATTTGGAAACAGAGCACAAATTTACAGTGCTATTTCGAGATTTAATGGTGACTTTTGCTTGTTGGGAAACAGCGGCTATGGAATTACTGCATGGCTAGTTACACCATTCAAACCACCCCTCCCCCCCCCCTTCAAATAAGAAACGAAGAACTATTTAGTAAACTTCATTCGAAGGAGAGGGTGATAATTAAATGAGTATTCGCCAACTGAAACAGAGGTTTACAATTTCAGGTAACATAGTAAGGGTACATTTAGAAAATATTCCCAGAATAATTATATGCTGTGCTGTTTTACACAACATCAGCAAATATTTAAAAGACAATTACGAATTCACCTTTCCAGGAGACATATTTCCGGAAGGTGTCGAAAATATGGGAGATGATGAAAACGCGGACATTTGCCAAAAAGGCATCAGGAAACGTAATGAATAATTGGCCACCTATTTAATTAATTGTTTAACGTTGTTTGAATCTCTTTGTAGAAACTATTATATAGTCACATATATCTATTGATGTACATTTTAGAGTTATGAATATATTTAACAGTAAACAAAGATGCAGTCTAATAGAGATAGTACAAAATGATTACACATAAATGTGCTTATGCGTAAATGACGACAAAGTGAGTGAAGAAAGTAGCTATGTAAATAGCTCTCGTTTGCTCCATCGCTCACGTCACACACTTGCACTCGCTCATAGACTCCTTTCTCTCATACACGCATTGTAAAACCTGTTTATTTTTATTTTGTGAAGTGGAATGTATATATTCATTTGTTTTAGCTCGGGATTTATGTTATTTGGTTTTTACTGTCTAATATTTCAATTTGTAACTGTATTATTTTCAAGAACATGCAATTGTCAAGTGTACAAGAATACAACAATAGAGGTTTACACAAAATATGTTGTTGTAATGATACATAACAGTAATACTAAATAGGCTGAGGAGTATACACAGAAAGACACACAATTCGATTTTGTTGCTACAGTTGTTGTAATTCACTTAGTTCTGTAAACATCCCGCTTGTTGATCCTGTACTGTCTGACGGATGACTTGTATGGCCTTGAGCAGAGAGTCGTTCGATCAATAACTCTTCTCTTCTTGCTTATAATCTGGCAAAAGTTTAGTTGTTCTAATAACACAAGTCTCTGCATTTCTGCTGTTGATAATGCTTCTGTTTCTGCTGTCTCAAGTTTAAATTTCTCTTCTACTTGACGCTTTTCGTTTAGCTGGTCCCCCGTCTTCTGAATAGTTTTATTCGATTCTTTTGCATTATTGGGATGTACGTCAACATCAACTGCACAAGCTCCTGGGATTTTCTGAAAAACTGGATTGCAACCAGAATCCAGCATTTCTAAGAATTCTCTCCTAGTCTTGCAGCTTGATTTTTTTTTGTTCCCTGTCATGTTTTTATCTGATTTTTTTTCACATCTGTCTTCATACTATTCAGTAACTTTTTTAACTGCCCTACAGTTACTGATGATTTCCCTGCACTCTTCAGAAAATCATCTTTCATTTATTTCCATGCTTTTTCTTTTTCCTGGACAATTCCTGGCGCTATCGCTTTGTTTAAGACCACAGAGCGGTCTTTTAATAATTTTACAAATAGCATCGTCTTGCAGCCACCTTCCGCAATCACTTCGTCCTCACTTGAAGACATGTGAACATACAGAAAGCCGGATGACAGAGAACTGACTATCTGCATTCACTACATTCAATGGGGCGGACGTGTCTACGTGCTCTCTCGTGACAAGTTACTGAAGGAGATTTTTACTTGTCCGTATAAGCAATTACTTACCAGTAAATACTTATTTCTCCGATGGTTTTTCCAGTATTTACTTTAAAGCAAAGCTTTTTGTTTATTCAATTGAAATCAAGTCATTACTTTTACTTACAAGTTTATACTACTTTTTGCTGAAGTAATCACTAACAATGCTTTACTTGTTTTTATTCAATTGGCCCTATACTTCGGATATAGCTTTTTGAGATTATTTGCTTTATATAACACTAAGTTATTTTAGTAATTAAAGTTCTGTTAAAATGTTTCTAATACTGGTACGAATAAATCTAGTTTGTCGGAACAAATTTTGTTGAGTTTGTACACGCCTGACTTGGAAAAATTATCTTAACACCTGGTTGTCTCTCGCAACACTACCTATTATAGTATTATTTTAGTCATTCCTACCAGTGTCAAAAGTAATCAAAGTAATTTGGTGTTATATTACACCAAATAGACGTGGATAACACAGTATAAATATGTTTTCACTGTTCATCTATTTTACTTATATATAAAAAAAGAAGTAATTTCTTCTACACATAATAATGCACAAAGTCTTTAGCAATTAATTTACAAACATCACTTATGTCAGTTATGAAGAAAGTTACAAAGACTATTTCTTTAGTAAAATACTGTAAAATTGAGAGCAGTAGTGATTAAATTTAACAACCGGAAAACAAGAACTTCGCAAACAAGAACATTATTTCATGTTGCTAAGCAGAACCAAACGTTCGAAGTTCGGATATTTTTTTAAGATGACAGGCGATTCCTTCTTTCTGCAAGAGTTTGTCCAGCTTTGGAAAAAAATTCTTCATATTTTCACTAGAATGTGCATGTACTAGATCCTCAAAGTGAACTCCACCTCCACACTTCCCTCCTGTCACTCGAACATGAAACACGGTTGGTTCAGGTGGCAAACAGCTGCGGTCAATACCTCTATTTGCATCTCTTTCCATTTCACACTTGGTTAGATTCTTTTGGGGAGCGGAAATTGTACTGTGAAAGAGGAAACAGAGAAAGACCTATCTAGTTCTCGGACCAAGGTTGCACTAGCGCTCCGCAGTTCGCCAGTACGCGTGATCATTCGACCGTGATATATATAGTTCAAAAGAACGGTTCCCAATGAACTGTCCTCAGATGTGACTAGTTACGAACGACCTAGTTCATTCTAGTGAACTATATTTGGCATCACTAATATTAACGAAACTGTGGTATTTTATGTCCGCCATGTTTCTTTTTGACCTCAATACTTCCTTACTCCTACCCTCAGTCCGGACTAAAAGTTAGGCCGTACTAAAGCAAGATGATCCTCGGATTAGCAATAAAAATACTCTCTGAATACGAAAAATGTTGGTCGGAGGATGATCTGTCTTTAGTCCGGACTAAAAACGACTATGAATAAGACCATTAAAATGTATTTTCCCGGACTATTGCAGAACCACTTAATAAAGTAGTTGTAAAAGTTAGTTTCTTCGTGCAAATTTTGATACAAATAAAGAAATTGGTTTCTTTTAAATTGGATGGATACGCGACCAGCTGATGAATCCAGTGTTTGTAAGTGTCATTTCCAATATGTAAATAAGGCCAATCACTGCCTACTTGGAAGAGCTATTAAATTTGGGGATATTACACATCCGAGATATCGCAGTTTTGTCATGGTTTCTTACCATTAACTGTTGCTATTATTTATGATTATTTAACTAAACACTGACTCTTGTAAACAGATTTTCCATGAGCTAAAATTTCTTATGCTTTTATAATTCACGTAGGCCTATATGAATATTATATATGAAATGAAAAATTGTGTTGGACACTTGCCTTTGCAGCAGAGCTCATGTCGCAGGAAACTAGAGTTACACATACGAACATACAGACACAGAAAATCAACCAAGACTAGTTTCCAATGGGTAGGCCTACATGAAGAACACAGAGAAATCATTCATTTAGTAAGCAGCAAATTAAAAACAAAAAAATTGACCTAGTGATGGACACAACCCAAACAGACTAACACAGTGGTCTTCTTGCAACCAAACAATTCTTTCTGCAGAATTCTATATGTTCGTGTACCTGTTGACAGCTATTCCTGTTTGATTTTGTGTGTTTTTATGTGTAATTCTAGTTTTCTGCAACAAAAACTCTGCTACAGCAGTGTATATAAAAAACAATTTATTATTTGTTTCATATGTCACTACTGTAAACATTATCATCAGCTTGTGAAAATACTTACCAATGTTTTAAAATTGAGTACCTAGGTCTACTGCGAGATGTGCCAAATAATGTCCCTCCCATTCATAAACCAGATCAATGATACGCTGGTAGAGAATTATATTAATTGTTACAATTATTTTTTTAAAAATTAAATAGTATAGTTGCCTTGCCCAAATATAATTGAGTAAATGATGTTCCTCTCCTCCCTTCCTTGATAAACAGGGGCCGGGGGGGGGGGGAGTGGTGGGCATAGTTGTAGGACGCTTGCCTGCCACCAATGTGATCCATCTTTGTTTCATTTTGAGGTTACTCGCAGATTTTCCTATTGATTGATGCTGCTGGCAGGCATGTTTACTCGAGGTTTTCCTGTTTTCCCCACCCTTGAATTTCAGTATTGTTCCATATCTGCCATATTTCATCCTCATTGGCTTTCAACACCTTGGTTGTTACAAACCACCTAAACCTCTCTCACTTCCTCTCGTCTTACAGTGACAGAGACCATGATGGTGTAGCGGCTAGAGTACTCGCTGTTTCACGAAGCACACCTCATTCTTAATACCCATGATTCATCATCAATATCAAAATAAACTTATGTCCTATTAGTTGCCCTCAAAATTAGTTTTTCGGAAAGCCTTAAGATGGGTGAAATAGCGTTTAAAGAAACTCATGTGATGTTTTTCAATTTTGCAGTTGGTGTAGTTACAGGAAAAGATTGGCTATATATAAGTTTTCTATATTTTAACTACCTTCGGAAAACAATAATATATAAGGAATTGTCATTTACTGTAATGATTACAGCCCACTGTTAAATCCATCACCATCTAAAGACACAAGTAAACTTGATTTATTTAACTTAACATATTGTTGACAGCAGGTTCATTAGAGAATGGTACAAGAACACAATGAATGTAATACAAGGAAATAATTGATAATTAACTTTATTAATGAGTCACCCCAGAAATTGCATGCAGTGAGTTCGAGAAACCATGGAAATTTCATATCAGGAAGGCTACATTCAATACCTATTTTTAAATGAGAACTGATTAGGTTGTATACTCTTGTGTTTGTAAACACCTGATTTCTTGTTTGTCACTGCAACTGCTGGCTCGAGGAGAAAAAAAATTGTAAGAGTGAAGTTCTTAAGGTGCAGCCTTGTATTGGTTTACGAGACAATTTGCCATTAATGCCCACAAACATCTATTTTATCACGAGGAAAGCTAAAGGTTACGTTTGGTCAGTTGTTCACATTTTTGTTTACCTTCACTCTACAAACTTTCAAACCCTCGGCTACTAATAAATTAATTCCATTAACTTCTACACTGAAGTAGCAAATCGGCATTTCGAAAAATATGTATCTGAAGTTCTATAAAATGCCTGTAATTATAACTTTGTCACAACTAATAGGCTAGACCTTGCAGGTTAGTAATTACAACCGCTATTGCGCAAATTAAACACACTGTAATCTTTCATTTACAAACGCAGATAACACATAATTAAATACATAATTTACTGTGCGATATGTTTCACGTATGCATCCATGTAATATAAGAATACACTAAACACTGTTACTTTAGGGAATAATCTCGCATGGCCTGGCACGTACGCATTTTCATCCATTAATATTAGTTTCCGTTCCTCACCGAATAAATCATACATAGATAGTAGTTTTAAGGCGTGTTTAAATGCCAAATAAACATTTCACAAATGCAATAATAACACAAATTTTGAGAAAATTCAAACAACTAGTGAGTTGATAAAGCACTCGCAAGGCTATTCAATATAAACAAATTAGTTGGGTATCTCCAGTATGGCCGCTCACTTATAACACACTAGCAGGCGATTTCAATAGTGTATTAAGGGGAAGGGGGGGTGTTATGGCATATTCCAATTACAGCTCTGGACTGCACTTGGTGCGCACTAGCCGAGTGCTGCACGTTCCAATTACCGGAACTCGCTCTGAGAGCAGTCGGATTTTCGTATTCCAATTGAGAGTTGCACTGAACAAGTGTACATCGAGAGCAACTTTTTCCGCACCGAGTCTGGAGTCAGTTCAGATATTCAGAACAATATGGCGGTGACCTGTGATTATGGAAACAACACTAAACGTGGAAAATACTACAATATCTAACATTTCGGCAGCTGAATAAAAATTATTGTTGATATGAAACAAATATGCTATTGGTATATTATCTATATCGGTAGTAATTACAGAGACGATGAGGTTTTGTTCACCCAGTGACTAGTGTACATATTTTCCGACAAGTTAAAAAAGAGAAATTGGAGAAAATTATATGTACGGAATTTCATAAATTTATATTTAAATCCCTTTATCAACATCGTATTTCAAGCATTTTCACCAAAAGATAGTGTGCGCCCAGATCAGTCAATTGGAATACGCCATTAGATATGTGCCAATGTCTTGTTATGCGAATTTATATTCACAGTATTACATACTATGTCAAAGTATTTCTTGTAAAAATAATTTTAAAAGTTATAAATAATTAATTTTTTGAATATTGAAGAAAATTGTATGTTTTATATTTTCTTTATAAAAAGGTATATAAACAACACGGCTGTTTATTCTTTAACTAAAAAAAGTCACAAGATCATATGAGTTATAAACTCTGCCAAGACAAACGTTTTACTTGTAGGAAGTTGTAACAATACACAAAAATAATTCTAATGATCACGCAGCTTTCAATCTGCCAAAGACTACATAATTCAAATGAGTTTTTTCGTATGTAAATTTTTTTAAAGTTAGAAATTGACCTCATTGTGGCATTCTACCATGTTTCAAGAAAATATAACTGCTGACAAAGTATTTATTTATGTGACCATTAACGAACACTAAACTACGCAATTCAACACTACGCCATCAACGATATAGTCGGGGCTCTCATATCGTTTGCCGTAAAGTTTTCTTTGTTTACTGTTGCGCTCTGCACGACACAACGGAACTACAAGGGCTGTACTCGTGATGTCTTCGAACAGCGTTGCCAGCTCTGGTTGCCAGCTCGCTTTTGCGGGCCTACCGCCATGGGTCTTGGGCCATAGAGAAAATAAATTACTAGAACTAGCCTCGGACCTCGGACGATAGGTTTCTTGCATTAGCAGATACAATTAAACTTTCTTTCAAAACAATACATTTCTGTTTTTTACTCGACCAATTATGCTGAAGTATTCTGACAGGCTCTGAGGCGAAATATTTAATTTTAGTTTACAATATCCAGCTTAGCCGAATCGCATAACGTAATTTACGTATTGACACGTGGCTACGGAAAAAAAAAAAACAAGCAGCACTCGGTCACTAAACAAAGCACAGCTCAAAACCAACTTAGTTGGTAAACAGTAAGCTAATATTGGTTTTGTTTGTGCTCAAAAAAGTGCATCTTATATGTGGTTTCTGTAACCTTTTTATTAAAGAAAATGACTAGGTATTGGCAAGAACGTACAGCAGAAGCTCTGATATAAAGAGTAAATAATTTTTATTTGCTACACAGTATTATTCGTATTTGTTACCTAGTATTAAAATTCTCAATTATTAAAAAAAAAACTAATTCTGTGATCTCAGAAACATTATGGTGGTGTATTGCGAAGCGATATTCTCGCTCTTTTGAAACAATAAATCGCCTTTTAAAGTTCATTTGAAGTAACAATGTTCTGGCAGAGTTTGCACACAGAATGCTCCCCTTTTATATTTTATGACTAATGGAATTCAGTATTTGTACGAAATACCACAAATCTTGCAAACCAGAATTACTTTCAAATTATGACAAACAGAAAATACACTGTCAAGTATTTGACACTGCATGCACTACATACACCAATACCAGCGGTGTAACCAGAGAGGGGGGCTATGGGTGTTGTAACCCCCCCCCCCCTTCATTTTTTGCCATATGGATAACAACTATTAGAATTAAAATTATTAATAAGCCTTTCATTTCGATAAAATCATAATTGCTGTAAAAAATTATGCGTGTTATTAGGCTATATGAAGTAACTTTTGTTCTAATAATTCAGGGATAACAGGGAAAAGTCAGGGAATTTCATATGACAGGGAAACGTCAGGGAATTATCTCCATACATCAGGGAAAGTGTAAATAACTGATACTCTACAAAAAATTTAACAGTGTGAATTCAGGATGATGTAATTATGAGCACATGCAGTTTAAAATTTCCAATTTTAAGTTTGTGAACTAGCAATAGTACAACTTTGCCAAGTGTCATAGGGCTTATACATACAAAATAAAGTATTTGTATGTTTTTAATGGGCACTCCAGTAATGTCGATACTGTCTATCGCGAGAAATGTTGATGAGATGAACAAAATATTGGCACTGTTGGATTGGCATGTTGCATTATAATTTAATTCAACTTCAAAATAGCATTTTTTTTCTCTGCCAGTGGTAGAAAAATATGGTATTTGAAGATTTCGGTTCTGAAAACAAGCAAAGGGATACTGGTAAGATTCTGTCTAGAAAGCAGGGAAAATTAAGGAATTCCAAAATATAATTTCAGCACACGTCAGCACCACTAATGCCAGTATAATCTCCCTCCTTTCCTTCAGTCAATGTAACCCACTCTTGAGAAATTTCTGGCTATGCCATTGAATCAATACTCGAAACTGACTTCACACGGAATTAATTACGATATGTATTTTAGGAATATTATAATTCTAGTACAGTATTTTAAAGACTACTTTAAAACCTGAAATAATATCCAAATATATTTTAAATCACTAATGTGAGTCTTGATCGGAACCTATATCTATATTCATACCGCATTGTTGATACTCAGATTTGCCAATAACTTTTTGGATGGATATATTATTTATGTAATGTGGTGAAATATTATAAATTAAATATTTACGGACACATACCTGTAAGAAAACATGATAGGAAAATTAACATCACATATGTACAGTATATTTCTTCAGAATTGTTTAATCGGCCCAACGTGTGTATTTATTAATTAGTGGAGTGACGTGTGCCACGTACTCCCATCCCTAAGACCATTTGTCCGGTCATAGCCTGCTACCAAACAGCAGCAGGGCTGCGCGCTCTGCATCGAGTAGTGAGTCCGCCCGGTTGCTGGAGCGATCAGGCGCAGAGCATGTGCAAGGGCACGCTGGTGCAGAGCAACCGGTGGTTGCCATGGTGACCAGGGATGCCGCGGAGGACAAAATAGGCCAACTATTTTTGAACTGAGAGTTCAAGGCGTTACTCAGACGTTGTTTGTTATTATGATTAAAAGATATATTGCTTGTTTTGTTTTATTTGGTGAGTTAACCCTTTACAGTGCAAGGTTATTGTGTCAATATTTATTTCATAATTCACCTAGTGTTCTGTCCATTACATTTACGAGCGTTTTCTATAGCAGGATGGTGTTTTGTGGTTTTTATATGTTTAATTGATTATTAGCATGTTGCAAGTGCGGGAAATGCAAGTCATGTTAGAAAGTAGTGCCGTTTCGGCACGTGGGTAAACTGAGGCGAGCCCGTGCACCTAGCTGGAAGTCAGTCAGCACGTAGCAACCAATGAAGGCGAACTGCATTACGTGAGCTCTGGCATTTTCCCGCGCGCCGGGCGGCCTTCGATTTTTTGCATCTGGACATTTGTGGCGCATTTTTTTGCACGAGACTTACAAAAAAGGTGTTTCTTGACAAATCATTTCTAAACTATTTATCATCTTATTAATGTAAAGAAATCTTCAAATATGAATACAAAATGGCAAAAAGTATCCAAAAGGAGTATACATATAGAATAAAAATATCGACTTTATGCAACTCTTTCTCTAATACAGGATTATTAATAACTTGCTTTAAAGACAAGTAAAAAAATACATATCCACCAACAGGCTAATTAGAAATTACTAGAATATACTTTTTCTCACATTCATGTTGTACATTACTTTAATACGTTTAAGCAGGTACAAAAGGCCATAAAAGGTGTTTGCTCCGCATTACGTATCTAAATCGCTCAAAAACCACTGTATTACGTATCCAATGATGCAAATAGTTGTGACAAAAACCGCCAAATATGTATTCAACCACGACGGGAAAAAGCCGAAATAAAAATCAAAGTTTCCCCCTGCGTATCCAGCACACCTTAAAAAGGCTGGTTTTTACGAAAAGTTTCCTTTTGCGTATTCAGGTGACAAAACTTGCAGGACCGAAAAGGACGACATTGCGTATCCAAGCGGGAAGCGGGGAAATTGGTGCCACACCCCAATTGTTTCCAATTGTGTATCCAGTCGAGTCGGGGGAGAAATTTCGACCTACACCCAATTATTTCCTATAGTGTATCCAAACTGAATATGGAATATAGGGTAAAATACCCCATGTGTTTCCCGTGGTGCATCCAGTTACGAAAAGTAACTATTGCTAAAAGTTTCCTATCGCATATCCAAAAAATTATTTCTTTTTCGCCTTTTTATCGTCCCTGTTTAAATACAGGCGATTAGCAATGCATATTTTTTATTTAATTTAAAGAGAATATTGATAAATTATTTATATTTTTTTAACAATTTCAACCATTTACTATATATAGATTTACATGTACACCATCACTAAAAGGGTACACCAAAATCGTGAATTTAAACATATAGATTTTAAAGTTTTATGTATACGCCATCACTTTTTTTTTTTTTTTTTTTGTAAATTACCTCAACACTAGAAACTGGCAGGTCCAAAGTCCACGAAAGTAACAGCGTATGCAATTGTATCCGCCGCCGGCCGAACCGGTCATGACAGAAAAGAACGCGCTATGCCTTTTCGGGATCACCGTATGAATGCAATTTCTTTAAAAATCAATTTACCTCAGTAATTGAAATTGGCAGGTACAAGTTTTGCGGATGGAACAGATGTAAGTACACCCGTAGTCGCCGGGCGAACCTTCACGACCCACTCGAGTATTATGGGTTTTTTTTCCAGATTGCGAATGAATGTTTACACAAACAGCAACTCAATTAAATATTAATTTTAATCTGAATCAAACAGCAAGTCAATTAAACATTAATTTTAAATTGAATCAAACAGCGAGTCAATTAAACATTAATTTAAACTTGAATCAAATAGCAACTCTATTAAACATTTATTTTAATTCGAATCAAACAGCTACGCTGTCTAATTCGCACATGTAACTTGAATCAAAAAGCAAATCAATGACACTTCGTTTTTATTCTGCAATGGCAACATCAACTCATTCAAACATTAATTTAAACTTGAAACAAACAGGAAGTTAATTAACTTTAAACTGAAACAAACAGCAAGTTAATCGCCGTTTAATTTTACACTGCAATGGAAACAGGAACTCAATCAACATTCTTAAAACTGCAACTGAACAGCAACTCAATCTCGCACGTACCTGCAAATTAAAAACAACCTTAATGAACAGATACCTGTCGAAATTGGGATACCTTTCGCTGCCATCTCCTCTGCACCGATTACGATGGTGAATGTCGGTGGTATGAATCAGCAAAGCGTGCAGTCGTTCTCTGTACCGATGATTCTTTTCCAGACGTACTCGGCCAGGTAGTATAGCCAAGATTTTTTCCATCGGCCAAAGCAGGGAATACTGTATCGCACAGAACACCAACTTCGCTCGATGTTTTGAGTGTGCACCCTCAACGTCTCGCCTCTCTTCATCTTTAGCGTATTTGGAGTGTTTACCATTACGCTCTTTTCGCTGCACACATATTCCCTCCGTTGTTTCACCTGCATGTGATGGTAGCCATGAATGTCCAAGTTGCTGTAACCGCGCCAGCAGTCTGAAATTATCGTCGTGCCCGGAGTGATCTACTAGCGAATGATTTTGGTCAGGATTGCCGCGTTCCTCTTTTCTACCTGCACCAGGAAGAATTTCGTCGGATCGTCTAGCTGCACTCATCCATAAACCCACTGGCCGTGAACTTTGCGTCCTTTGCAGTTATTGCGATTGCCTAATTTCGACTCTACGATCTCGACCACTTTTCCCGGCAGGCCGATGTGTTTCCTGTACATCAAAAGCCAGTCTATGCACACTTGGAGGCAGAAACTCGACCAGGCAACGATCGTCTTTCCCGAGCACAAAAGTTCGTTCACTATAGTCTGCTGTCGAGGGTATTTGATCAGGCACCAGAGTAAACACCACTCTTATCTTGTCCAGAGACAAGATAAATCTCCCACGAAACTGCCCTGTCTCGCCGACATTTTAAAGTTGCATTTAGTATCGTCCTCCAGTCGCCGTCGGCACCAGTAAAACATACCCCTGTTTTCCACCAATTTCGCTTCGCCTTGCCCGCATTTTGCCCACCGTATCGTAGATTTGAGAATTTCGTGCTCGATGAGAAACATGTGTATGTTCGGCGAGCAATGAATAACTTGCCCTTCATTTTCCCCCTCCCATCGTCATCACGCGTGATATCACAAATCGCCTCACCCACCACTGCTCCGAGTTACGACATTTTAACTCACTCACTTTATTTCTTCTTATTGCGGTGATTCCAACATTATTACTTTAAATTTGCCATCGATCTAGAAAGCAGAAGTAAAAGGATAATGTATTCTGTGAAGATCACGATACGGCAAGCTCATGCAAGTATCCATGCATTATTTCATCAGTAGGTATATGTAAGTATTTATACATATTTTTTTTAAACTCATTTCTCGAGATTGTGTGTGAGTTTGTGTAAAACAGTGTCTAGTAAGATTATATTTATAGTGTCGGTATATGCTAGTTGCAGACAATATATTTAAAACTACAATTTTTCCAAACAAATTGTTTCCTTTCAGAAAAAGATTTTCAACGACTTTTATATTATGACTATTAATTACGACCCGGCAAAGTGCTATGTTCCGTGTGTGGAAAATCTGTATATTCGAGTTTCATTTCTCATTTATATCCTAATGTTCCGAAAGTTCAAATTAAAGGCATCGTATACGATTGGTATAAAGATTTATTACAGTGTATTCACACTGTAATAAATCTTTATACCAATCTTTCGGTAAAACTTTCGATGGAAAAATACTTGTCGAAATACTAATTTCTTTTTGGAAATTTTCATAGTGGACCATTCTTTTGGCGGTTTACTAGTGCGAATAATATTGGATATTTACGAGTGGTGGAATTTTACAAATATGTGAAATGTGTATTTTTTGTAGGCCCCCTTTGTTCGGTTTCCAAAATATAAAAAATGTTTTGGGCGAATCGCTTTTATCCTCGCTGGTAGAAGATATAACCAATTCGAAATACAACTTCATTTCCAAAGATCATTTACCAGCGCTCTATGGGAAATTCAGAAAAAATTACATGTTGTTGTTACGGACGAAATTTTTTTATATCTACTCTAATATATAACAAGTCGTCAACGACAGAAACCAATATGATTATATAGTTGAAAGATTGTTCAGTTGCGCTAAATGGGACGAATTCAGTCGGTATGTAGTAATTACAAATGCATATAATGCTACAATCACCAATCTCGAAATAAATTGTGTGGCAAACAATTACCTACCACTAGATGCGAGATGGCCCGCCATTCGCGAGACAAATAATTCAGACGGGATCACTTCGTGATTAAATTTTAATTTTTCGACTATGGCGATGGGATGGTTTCCATACGAGATTCATGTTTGAAAACCTCTCTAAAAACTAATAACATTTTTCAAATAAACGACCACTCTCCACTCGGCCGCAATTTTTTACTAAACAGCGAGTTTATGAAAAAACTTGTACAAATTTAATTTCGCGAAATATATATATATATTTTATATATATATATATATATATATATATATTGTGTGTGTGTGTGTGTGTGTGTGTGTGTGTGTGTGTTTTCAATTAAGTAATTGGACACAACAACTCAAATGGTTCCTACCATCAACATTACCTTGAAAGATTTTTATAAATTTTACACTTGGAAGGAACTAGTCGATTCAAACACAGCTAGTAAAATATACGATAAATTGAGCTACGAATACATTAAACTGTTGAATATTCGAGAATACAAACTTCCAAACATCAATATCATTTTCTCATACGATGTAAAAATGTTTATAAAATTGTCAAAATCAACTTGTTGCTACTCGATGGTATAATCAACTACGAAGCTCTGTTGAAACTCAACCCGAAACGCAAAATCGATTCCATTTTATCCATAGTTCAATATCTTAGCGCTTGCCTAACCTACATGCATAGAGGTGCAAAAGCAAAACCCATTATCCGCTGGTCCCGAAGCACAAAATACACCGGGATCGGATTTTTTTTGTGCATTTGGTTGTTCAAGTTTTTGAGAAACGTCTTCAAACCCGACGCCATCTTTGAGCAATACATTTCACCTATGCTCGGACACGACGACAGAGAAGCACCATACTAAAAGTACACAAATTCTTTTATCGACGCTGCAATGGCGTTTACCGGAAACTATTCGCAACTCGGACCAAAGAGTCAATTACAACAGACCAAGCACACAGCTTGTGCGCAAATCTGTTTGATAGAAAAAGAAATTACTTACTGCTCCTAATCGAAGCCGTCAACGAAAAACTACCCTTTAACAATTTCAATCAACAAATGTCCCTGTTCATTTTATGTGGGAAAAACGACTGGTGCCTAAAGCTGGCGACCATCTATGGTTATTTCCCGCCTTTGGTCTTCGAACGATGAGCACAAAAAAATTTAAACATCAGATTGCATATATCAAATGAGATTGGTGTTTGAGCATATTCTCAATGTTAATTTACGTAGTTATTCGTCTATGCAAGGTTTTTTTTTTTACGATAATTCGTTAGCACGACTCTAGAGTAGAGGTAATTATGGAACAATTAAAGGGAAACGAACAGTTTATGGAAACAATTTCTAAAGAATCAAAAATCTAACAGCAAGTTTCTCGGCACCATAACAAGCCAACTTGAAACAAAACACATACAGTAAGAAGTTTTAATTTTTTTTTTGACTAGTGATAAACTTTTAGATAGACGCTAAAACTAAACAATCTGAATGAGAATTGGATAAATGAGAAAGGCACACATACAAAAGTGGCAATTTATTTTGGTAAAAAACACACACTTTTTTTTATGTAAATTGGTGATATTTTATAATTTTCATCAACTCGTGTTTATTACTCGTTAAATTACATAGCTGTTTTAATTCGTGTTGGTAATTTACATGTTCACTCCACAAATATCAAGTAGGACGTACTGGATCCTTACACACCATAATGTGCCTAAGTTGATCACTATATGTAATATGCTCTTTTTTTTTTGTATCATTCCATGGTTTCAATTACTACTGCGCAATCTTCCGAATCCCGGGGAGTCGCGCAATTCATATATGTATAACCACATGGTAATTCTTTCTTACGGTCAATTTTAATGTACAGGGTTTTGATAATTTGCCAATCAAAATTATAATAATGTAATTCTTCCGATTTGACAGTTTTCAAATACGTTTCGCATTTGGCGTTGCAGGAAACGCGAAAACGCTGAATATGTATCATCGCCGGACGTTTACAATACATAAAATGTTCAGAACCATTACAATGCTTTACATGATTCTCCAACTCGTGAGTATAGTACGAGTTTATGCAACACCGATAGTTATTTGAAACCCCACAAGGAAGTTCCGAAGCCAATTCTCGATGTTCCTGATTCGCACCGTACATTACAATGTTTCGATCAAAATGTATGCTTGAAATACTTATCAAGTTGTGGGCTTCGTCGTAATAACATATTGCAAACGCCATGGTTACCATATTATTGACGATTCGCATAATGTTTGCCATTCAATATATAGGAATCATTGCAAAAAAATTCTTTTGTAATCATTGTTGGCGGGGGTGGGGGAGACTACATTCAATATTTTAGGGGGGAAATAAATCACATTCCAAATAAATTGAATTTTTTTGAGGGGACCAGAAATCCCTCCCTTTGTTATAAACAATTTAATACACATTTTTTTTTGTTTGTGACCAATATTCATATAGTGGTCTGTAAACACGAGATTAGGTGGTCTGTTTCAATGATTCAGTGTAATGCCTTTGAGGACTCGCATAATGTCTGCACATGTATAAGTAGGAATCGTTGCAAACAAATATTTTTTTTTAAATTGCGGAATGCGAGGGAATTAAGTCATTTTATTTTAATCCTTTACTACATAATATATCATATATGTGATGCCATAAAACCAAGTCAATTTATAGTAAGGGGGACTGAATCACCTTCCAAATAAACCGAATTTTCGAAGGGGGAACTTTCGGTTGGTCCCCCCAAAAAATTCGGTCAATTTGGAATTTGATTCAATCCGCTATCTTGTACAATGTATATTTTTACATCTTACATAATGATAGTTTATTGTCATTTTATACCAGATTTTTTAATTTTTCTATTACTAAGGCTTTGTAATCCGAATTCAGTAATCTGATGAAATTGTATTTGAGTTCATATTCAATGTTGTATTGTCTCAATTCGTGTTTTATACAATTGACCACGTTGATGTTTGGTGCATAGTCGGAGTGAATAATTTCGTGCATTTTTGGTAGGTATTATCATTTTTTACCACGGCAGTGGACTGTTTCAACTATTCAGTGCAATGCCGTTGACGACTCGCATAATGTCTGCCAGCGTATAAGTAGGTATATTGGGAATTTTCGTAGACATGTAGGTAACAATCGCAAAAATCTTATAGAGTACAACTTCTGATGAAATACGCGTGTGTATATTGTTTATGTGAATAATGTTAATTAATTTCGAGTAAAACTCTCCGGGATTAATGCTTGCATCTACTTGAGCCAATTCTTACCATTTCTGAAGAAATGCCAGTTGAAATTATTTGTTTCCACTTTTGTTTTTAGTTTGACGAGTTCTTGCAAAGTTTGTTTGTTTCGCTGGACTTGATTTAGAACGGTATCAATTTCCAA
The DNA here is from genome assembly GCA_029891345.1 of Dryococelus australis. NCBI lineage: Eukaryota > Metazoa > Arthropoda > Insecta > Phasmatodea > Phasmatidae > Dryococelus > Dryococelus australis. The sequence continues at coordinate 174,836,919 of CM056995.1, forward strand.
ATCTGTAAACTCGTCTTTACTAAATATTTTTTCGTAAATTCGTGAGACTACAAGTTGCTTAAGGCTATATCTATAGACTCGTTAATACCGTCCAGTATCATCACCTGTTTGTAATATTCAATTTCCAAAAAAATTGACGCAATAAGAATCTTTCGACCGTGGCCTACCATCTTTGCAAGTTTTTCGACACTCTCCGTTTTTATTTTATCCACACACACACACACACACACACACACACACACACACACACACACACACACACACACACACACACACACACACACACACACACACACATATATATATATATATATATATATATATATATATATATATATATATATATATATATATATATATATATATCTGTGTGTGTGTGTGTGCGTGTGTGTTTACCTTAGTTATAAACTAAAAATTTTTCTCAGAGTGTTTTGCTTCTTAGAAATAATTACATTGTTTGTCTTTTTGTCTTGTATGCCAATCTCGGAATCATCTCATTGAATAAAATAATGGTACCATACTCCACATCACCACTCTCATCACTTTCATCGAAGGGCGTTGGGGAGGGGGGGTCCGAAGGTTTTATGATTACCATTTCCAGCAAAACTCGGCCACCGCCACAAAACTGAAACAACACACCATTTTCATCGATGGAGTATTAAAAGTGGCCGAAAGTCGAGTGTAGGTACACCAAACTATCGTATTTCTTATATTCGAAATGTGCAAACACATAATTCAATCGTAAAATTTCTATCAAAGGATCCATATTTTTTTGTTTTTCCATTGTGAAAAACACGGCGCTCTTGAAGAGAGGAATCGCCGTGTCTCGAGCCACATCCATCGCGAAGAATTGTTTGGCAATATAATGAACTATCGTAAAGGCAGGATTCAAAATCCACTTCGACTCATCGACGATGTTTATTAGGGCAAAATATATAAGGTAGTCATTTTTGTATAAATTGAATAGCTTTACCAAAATATCATAAAATACACAAGACAACATGTCGTGTTTCGTACTGGTAAAATTAAATTTACGTACAAATTTCGCGAAAGCTCCTTCCGTTTAAATTTGTCAACAGGCTTTACATTACAATCGAAACAAAAATCTACAGAGTGATGGGTTACAAAGTTATTTCTGAAACCAAAATAAATATATTTTTTTTATGGCTGGAATTATATTCGGTTGCCGGCAACGTCTGAAGTGATGGAGGTGGCAATGTTGGTGGAGATTGATTAGATATCTCTAGAGGTTTTACAAAATGTCCATGTTTGGGTGCATTTAAAAACTTTTCAGTAGAGACCTATGGTGCCAGAGATACCAAAGGTGCCATAGGTGTCGACGGTTCCGATGGTTCCGACGGTTCCAAAGGTGCCGAAGGTGGATTCCTTCTTTTAATAGGCTTCATTCTCCTCCTCTGAAAAATAGATGATATCTTTGATGTTAAAGGAGATAGCATCCTTTGCACCGAATGAGACGGCATCCTTGACGTTGAATGTGATGACGTCATCGGCATTGAAGGAGGTGTCCTCTTCAGTGTCAAGGAGTATGACCTCTTCCGCGTCAAAGAGAATGCCCGTTCGGCATCGAAGGAGATGGCCTCGAGTATGACATCCTCGGCACTGAAGAAGTTGCTGTCTTCGGCATCAAGGGCGATGAGGTCTTCGAAGTTGAAGATGCCAAATTCTTCAAAGTTGAAGGCGTTTGCCTCTTCATTGTCGAAGGTGTTCGCCCCCTCGATGGCCTCTTCATCACCGATGTTGATGGCCTCTTCGACGTAGACGGCGGCATCATTGACTTCGAAGATTGGCATCTCGGCCACTGGCAACCACTACATACACTGCACGGTTGGTTGACAACCGGCTGATGGTTGATGTTGTTTGTCGCAAAGTTCGCTGAATATATATACTCTGGCTTCGATTGGAACACTCTGGCTCTGGCTCTTACCAGGACACTAGGAGAAAAACATATTATGGCACCTACCCAGGACGCTAGGAGAAAATTTATGATAGGTTTTTGATGCACCATAGTACAAAAAAAAAGTAAAACAATTACTATTAGAAAAATATACAGAAGCAAAGGAAGATTTGGAAAAAATGCTAGAGGTTCAAAATAAAATAGGGAAGGAGTTGGTTAGGGAGTATAAAGAGTTTAGGGAAGTATGGCACAAATATAAAATTTATCGAAAAAGAAATAGTAAAAAATCACGAAAGCATTGCCAATGCAATTTACACAAAAGTGTGATTTCTGTAAAAAAGTAAAAAGTCTGCTTTCCTTAGAAGCGAATGAAATAAAAGCTCAAGGGTAAATTTTTGTTAGATTTTAGAGTGTTTTTTTTTTTTGTTTAATTTTAGGGTAAAACAGGTTGCAACATGTTTCTGTTTTTTCACAGTATGTTCACCAGTCAATTTTGAGGGGAAGGGCGAGAAATAGGAGCCGGAAAGCTCCTCTTACAACATCAATGGATGAACCTCGTCCTGCCACAGGAGTCTCTCGCCCAGCTGTCCCTCGCCCAGCAGCAGCTTCAGCGTTCAGCGGCTGTCCCCCGCCCAGTCACAGGAGCCTCTCACAGGGCAGCAGCAGCTCCAGTGGCTGTCCCCCACTCAGCCGCAGGAGCCTCTCACTCGGTAGCCACAGCTCCAGCGGCTGTCTCTCGCCCAGAGACAGGCCCAACAGCAGAAGCAGTTCCCTCCTCACCTCCCACACGCACAATCACTACCGCAACCCCAAACACAGCTCTTAGCTAAATTAGAGCTGTGTAGGGGATGTATGGTGGGGAGGGCTGTGTGGGAGGAGAAGTATTTTAACTGTATATTTTCAATAGTATATATAACTTTTTAAATTACAATATTTTACGAAAATTATATATCCTAACCCAAGGGATCCAAATTCCCACAGTAAATAGGTACCCTCGGGTAAATATTAATTAATTTTATATATGTTTAAAAAAAAGTGTTATTTTATATGTGTAACATATATTTTTATATTTGTAATCTTTGGTATTTTATATTTGTAATCTTTTTATAATTATATTAATTTAAAAATAAATGTTATTTATTCGAAATAAATAGTTTATTGTTTATTTTTTACATTACATTTAGGAATCATGTGTCTTTTTGAAGCTGAATAAAGTGTTTCAACTCATTCATCCAAACTAAATTTAAGAAACTGTTTGGCGAGCAAAGTAAAGTTTTTGCATTTTGTTGGAATGGCCAAACACATTGTAAAAAGCTCGTATCGAATGAGGTTCAAAATAACAATAATGTTCGTATATTTTGGCCGTATTATTTTCTCCAATCTTTTCTATCTGAACGTGCAAAACGCAATTGCAAATAGCACTCATGATTAGAGAATTCGGAGAAGTGATTATTTGTCCCGTTGTATCTGAATTCATGGTAACGTGAACACATTGAAAGTCACATGCATTTGGTAAAGTGTGTGCATGGTTACTCTTGATCGAACATGCCAAATTATGAGCTGGTCGTTTGAAAAAATGTCTTATGCCGCACGACGTAGCAGTTTTTGTTTTTACAGAAGTCGTAAACTCAGTTTTCATATTTCCGCACAAATATCGAGCAAGTGAAAGAATACACTTCTCCAGCTAGCGACATATTCTTCTACAGCGAGAGTGAAAAAAGTCGGTCTGAAAAACAGAGCATCAAAGATTTCCAATTTAGGTGCAAAATATACATCGGCTAAATTTTTGCACTAATGTACTCCTTAAACTTGTTGTATGTGTAGTCTCCCGATTGGAGTAGGCTATCAACTAAATGTACAAATCTCAACAGTGATGTCAAGTATTCGTTTAAAGATAGAGCATTAGGCAGTATTGAAACTTTGTTCGATCCTCGGATAGAGTTACGATTGCATTCGTATACAAACACATTGTGTAATTTCAATTTCGTGAATAGAGGAGTGCCGTCCTTGTTCCATTTAATTCCCGTCGCATAATATGCATGTTCCATCGTGGTTTGATTGGAATCATAAATCAGGGAGCAGTTGTGCGATGACTCATGAAGAGCTTTTTCGTACTTGCACGAGAGCGAAAGCCTATGTTGGTCGTCAATTTCGTTTTTTTTTTCTGCAAAGGAAACGTGAGTCTTAATTTTTTTTTAGTTTACAATTAGGTATATAAATAGTCGCTGTTCCCTCGATAGTCTTATTGTGAATGTAGCAGTTGCTTTAACAAGATTATTTTGATCTTTCGAGTTAATTTCAGAAGTGCTAGAGGACGACAGTTGTTTAACATATAACAGTTGTCTAACAGTCTTCGAGTGTAGTGTTTGGGAATTTGGCCCGAAAATCTTTAAACTTTAATGGAATGTAAGTATTGTTATTAAAATCAGTATAAAATTCCTCTTCGAAATTTTCGTCAGAGTCTTTGTCATCGTCATTTTCGCTAAAAGATCGTTGTCAAAATGCGTGTAAAACGGTTTAAATTCGTCCACAGTTTGCAGTTCTGGGTCGTTGTAAATATTTTTGAATATTTCCAATACTCAGGTCATGGTAAAATTTAATTTGTTAGCCATAACAAACGGTTCTTATATATCAAAACATTTCAGCCCTCCTCATTCTTTAAATATACAAAATATGATATTTTCATTGAGGTCTTTGATCTACAACAATCAGATAAATGTGGTGGCCATCGATTGTTAAGACAATGAAGAGGCATCAATAAATCTTGTCTTACCCCCTCTCGATATACTTTCTAGTTTCTGAAAACATTAAATACGAAATGTGCCAACTACTGATTGAGTTATATGAACCACATATCGATTCAATCATTGACACGACAATCTGTTTGGAAACTAATTCAAATTTATTGCTGGAAATTTTGACTCAAAATGTAGCAAACCACATTGCACGTTTCATATAATTAGGTAAACATTGAATACCTCACCCCGAGTAACTTGAACACATTCTATAAATTTCTCGTGGAAAATAGTTGTGAAAAAAAATAATACTCTGCCATCCAGTCGACTGTTGTGCATTTCATGTTGTAAATTGAGTTGTATATCGATACTGTAACTTCAGAGGGGATTTTGCAAAATGCATCCATCAAACAGAATCAACTTACAAAACTAAAGTTTCGCAGACCGAAACATGGGGTCGGTAATCTCATGATGGAAAAAAATATTTCGTGCAAATGGTGTGTACTCAGTCACTGAGACTAAGCACCACATCCTAGACATGTCTTACGACTACAATCATCTGTACAAGTACATTCCTGCTGTGGCTTCGACATCGAGACCTGTGTGATAATTTGGAAGACTTGCCATTCTGCGTCGCTTCATCACAAGTGTATGAGAAATATCACTCACATCGAGTCCTACAAAATTGAAACGTATGATGCAGTGATCGCTCAATACAGACTCTATCATTTTCTACCAAATGGAGCAGGCTTTAATTTACAATGAGAGGGATTGTGTTGCCGTGGTCGGACGTTACTGCAAGTTTAATTTGGCAATTTTCACCAACCAATTGGAAAATCTCTTTAACTGCAGTCTCGAAGACAATTCGATGGGTGCCATTTCTCGCCAGATCGCGAATGCGTTCCTGTATAATGCGCTATCATTTGGTATGTTACCGGGATACCAGAGCAATGATTCCGTTTTACTGGCCATGCCCGATCTGAAATGTTTGTCGCTCTCCGAAAGAATATCTGCAATTGATGTTAGACCAATTTACACCAAACCAACGTTCAACAAGTACACGAAAATAGAATATACCTGACCCATAATGTTTGCAAACCGTGGTCTTTTTTGGAATGTTATTCAATACGATTTCAATAGTTTCAACCCAGACATAAACATCAACAAACGACTTTCAAGATCGACCATCAATTGTTGCTGTGCCAAAGCATTGGATCTAGTGTTTGAAAATGCTCTGATATCCCGAGAAGCGTTCGATGAAATGCTCAGGAATGATGTAATTGCTCGGTACGTGACGGAAGACAAAGACCAAAATTATTCGGAATACACGAACATGATGTATTCCAGTCAGCCTATCGGGAAGATTATACTTTCCATCGTGGAACTAGAGTCGTTGGTTGGTGATACGCCCATTCTGATTCGTCTACTCTCACATGACAAAACTCCATTCACCATAAACTTTATAGAGTCTTTACTCGACCATAGGAAAATTGTAAAGAAGTAAATGAAATCTCTAAAGTCTGAAATGCAAAAAAAAAAAAAAAAAAAAAAGTCTCTGAAGAGAGGATAGAAGACATGAATCTTGAGTACCCGGCGTTGGATGCGAAGCAACTTTCGTTTAAAATTGTTGCCAACTCGACCTACGGGGTTACGGCATTCCATCTTTCAAGTTTGTCAGCATTCCTGTAGCTATAGGCACGAAGTTATTTGCACACAAACTTCTCATACATTTATGGCGAATTACACACATGTTGTATCTACTGCACACGATTCGCGATCACAAAGAAACAATAAACAACGCGACGGAAGGGTAGCTCAAGCAGTTGGTATATGTCATTCGCCATGATGCTTACGATACCTACCCTAATCAGGAAGTAAATAAAAAACTGATTGTGTATGATGAGACGAAACTCCGTGGAGTTGTTTGTAAAATTCCGCGAGAGTATCGCGAAATGGTCTTTGATGCAGACATCGATGGGTATCAATAAACAAATATTTTGAAATTGGACAGTAACAGGTTTATCGAACTCATAAATGAGGAAATGAATAAAAATAAAGGAAGGGTTATAGTTCTCGAAGGCACTGAGATACTCGCATCTATTTCACTAGTGAAGAAAAAAATGCTTGCATTTGACAAAACTGATTGACTACAGTGTATTTTGCAGTAATCCAAACCAAGATGTGCTGAAATTTTGTTCTATTGTTCATAAAGGTTACGAGCACAATGCATCGCGTTTCGTGAAACGAATCTACAACTATGTCGCTGCACTGCCTTCTTCTTTGCGAATAAGACCAAAGTAACCAATGGTTATAAATTGGAAAAGTTCCTCAATTTCGAAAATGTATTGTTTGCCATTTACAACTACCTCTATTTGGTAGATCAGACATAATTGTATGAAAATGTAAAGTTGGTTAGACTCAAAAACTCATCTGCACGTCAAAGGTATATTGGTGGCCTCGGTTCTTCCTACATTGGCCGTAAGAAAACTGTGCTCTTGTACGATACCTATGACTGTCAAGCAGATCAATACTTGACATTGGAAAAGTATTCCAAATTACCACCGAGACAAAAAATAAACAATGTTCTACAGCCCGAAATGTATCAGATTCATTATGGTAAATGCCTACACAATTACGTAAAAGTCATACATGCAATTTAGAATTCAGCCATGCCTCAGACTTCCATAAAAACATATACAAAAACAGCTAATGAATTGTTTTAAAAATGGTTTGAAAGCTATGAATTTTATTTAACAGAACACAAAGTTTATTTGGATGTTGCAAATGGGAGATTTCCAAAAGAATTTAGCGAATGTGCCATTTAGGACAAGCGATTCATAGAAGATGTGAAAATAAATTTTTTTAAAATACAAATAAAACTTTTTTGTTAGTTTGTTATATTTGATTTTATAAAGATTATATATGGGGTTATTTTTAAAGTACAATAACATATCTGGCTCGACTTGACCACCCTTGAAAAAAACCCGCATCTACTACATGGTTGATAATTGATTTTGAGTAACATCTCTGTAATGGTTCCATTCGTATGAGTTTTTTTTTTTTTTCATTTTCATTACAAAAAACAGATATGTCAAAAACCTCACCATTGATGAACATATTGATTGTATCACTAATAGGTGTGCCAGATGTGTGATCTATGGGTGTGTTGGTTGGGACGACTGCATTGTTTCCAACCTCACTGTTGAACGCATTGACTACATAGTCCATAGCCTCTCTGTTTAGGAAGGAGTTGATTGTGTTGTCACCAACCTCGTCGTTGATTGATCTGATGTATCGATTGCAGTGTCACCAACCTCGCCATTGATTGATGTATTGGTTGCAGTGTCACCAACCTCGCTGTTGATTAATGTACTGACTGTGGTGTCACCAACCTCGCCGTTGATTAATGCATTGACAGGGGTGTCATAAACCCCTCTTTTGACAAATGTGTTGACGGCCCTGTCCACTACCTCATCATTGACAGACATGGAAAAATAGATGGCATTGTCATTCATCATTTAATGTTTAATGATTGTGTTGTTCACAGCCACACACCCCCCACATCTTCCACACCCATCATGGTCGTATGCATCTCTCCCCGTTCTTTAGATTGAATGAATTTCATCAGATTAAAGTACCACATGTTGGTTCACGAACATAACCATTATTATTTGCCTATTTTATTTTCCTCCCCTCCCTTGTATAGGAATCCCGTAAAGATTTTATCCGTCTACTGATGGTGTAATTGTCGACATCATGTTCTCCATACTCGACAGTAAATGTAAGTAATTCTCTAAATCCCTTAAACCTTGCATTTGCACATTTACACACCTGTTTATCTCTGTTTCAAAGAGCTTCGTGTTTTTCATATATGTGAATAAACTCTCTTACATAGTCTTTACTAGCATACCATTTTGAATTCCACACTCAGTAGACTGTGCGGACTGTTTAAAGTTCGAGTTATGAGTGCCTTGGGAACTGTGGTAACATTAGCAATAATACAGTCTTTTATTCCTGGCATCATAAGAGATTCCTTTTTTTTTACTCCCTCCCAACATTCTATCTACCTTCTTTTGTTATTATTTCTTTCTTTTTTATAAATGGATACCTATGTAGCTTCTTGTAATTAAAAAAAAAATAAACAGTTAAAGCCATGAACTACAACTGGGTGGATGTGGAGACTCTGTGGGTGGAATGGAAATACTATTACGCCTCTTTCGATATGTGTATGAAATCGACAAGTGGCTAAATTTTACGAAAAAAGAATCATTTTAGCTTATAACATTTGCCATCGTTATTCACAATGCAATACATACATGACATTAACATTTTATTTTCATTTTTAATTTTGATAGCATTTCTTTATATGGTGAGAAAACAATGTCAAAATCGAATTCAGGGGATGTTAATTACGATTCAGATGATCAAATCTGGCAAACGACAACAGACTTGTTTGTGCCGGAAGACTCAGCCGATGCGGTGCTATGGCGTGACTGTGAACACGTTTACATCATAAAAAAAATGTTGCCGCTTTTTCCAATAAATTTAACAATCTGAATCTATTCCAACATGATGAAAACTAAATAAAATAGTTTAAAAACATTGCTGCCATGTTGAAGAGCAAGTTAAAATAATAATTTAAAAAAAGACACAGCTTGTGGTGTTTTTTTATTTTTTATTTGTAACACACTCCCGGCTATAAATATGAGGACAGTTTCAGCAGTCAGCATAACAAAGCGTGTGGTGAAGTGAGAAGGATGGCACCAGCAAGATCAAAGATGTTCTTTGCAGCAGTTTTATTGTTTTGCTCAACAAATATCAATGCAAAGAAATTGTCATTTTGTTTGCCGACACCAACTACAACAGAATATTCATCCACTGTGAAGGCAATTGATGATCTTCCATTTTTGGTGCAGCAGAAGCAGGTCGTCAAAGAAAAATTAATTTGTACAATAAGCAGAGACGAAATTTCAGATCTGGTAAATTCCTATGGCAAGGGTAAAAAGTTATCTTCTATCTACGATGAACGTGTATTTCATTTGCCATACTTTTTCTGCCTCTTAAGTGAAAACTTTTTTGACCATGGACATTGTATTAATCTTCTTACTAATATTCGCTATTCTGTGGAAAAGTCTTGAACACAAGACTATAAGTGAATGTGTACCAATTCGACAGAAGGAAAATACATTCTTATAAACATGTATACTTGAGAAATACTAATGTAAAAAACCACTGTATATATTATTATGAAAAGGAATGTTATTGTAAATTGTAGCGTATTGTATTGTATATATGTAAATGTAACAAAAATAAATGTAACTTTTAATGCATAGCTTTCTTTTTTTGGTATATAAAACCGTAAATAAAAACATGGAAGGTTCGAATCGTCAAGTGTATCAAATTTGCTGGTGGTATTATACTATTTTATAACTCGGTTGAATGGATGATGTATTACATCTGCATGCACGCCGATAAGAGAGAACACACATAACTTTGGTTGTTATATACTTGAAGATTTTTCAATAAAACCTTTTTCTGTTTTTTCTGCAAGCTATTTACAAACATCATTTTCCACTGTTATTTATAATAAACAGATTATAAAATAAGTAGTGAATAACAAACTAGACACCGTCGCGTTACTTATGGATTATATTTATATCATAATATGAATTTTGACTCAATTATTTTCAAGGCAAGGTATATTGGTAATAAACTACGAAGATTGATTTAGAGGTTAGCGCTACCTATTATGTGATATACGAACTACATTACTGAAAGCATTTTTTAAAGAGAAGAAACAAATAAAATAAATTAGAATAACCGCCCTGGTGCATGCTGAAAACTGAAAATGTGCATGTCATGTGATTGCCAGAAACGAGTGTAAATTGGTCAACTCATCGGTAAATATAAGTTTTTTGCTGAAACAAATAAAGTTTACAAGCAGGCACGACCTGACATTTTGCATAATAATCATTATTTCCTTCACAGATGCCTCGTTAAATTATTGTCATTTGTCACCGATGACGTGAGATTATTTAAAAAATTCCTTACATTTTTTTATCTTTATGAAATATAATGTATTATAAAGAGTAAATTAGTTCATTCTACTCAAGTTAAAACAAGTTTGCGTATGGGAAAATGCTAATTGAACTAGAAAATTGAAAAATATATTGTTTTAATTACAATTACTTGTTTGCCAACAGACAGCATTAGCAATTTAATTGCAAAGTATTAAATTAATGAAAATCGCATTCTTTACTTCTAAACAAAGTAGATATCTTTACAAGAATATGTTTAATATATTTGTTGTTGTTTGCAAACCATCCTATCTTTTTTTATAGTTAATGTACAAATAATTGGAAATTAATAAATACAAGAGAACATTCATTTAATTATGTATATTCTACTCTACCCGTGCTTTTATTTTACTCGTGAAATATTTTTTGTTATTTCCGAACAATTCTTACAGATGCAGTTTAGAATGTTTTGCGGACCGGCGCGTAAGAAACCGTCCCACAAATTAGTCACCGAGGCCTTTGGTGAATTGTATATGATTGAAATTATCTTAGTCAAATCATTGTAAGTTTACACTGGATCATTTTCTTGTTTCGTATTAAAACACTCTTTGGGAGCACCTTGCAAAAACAGAAACAAAGTGTTCAAAGTCGGCGAATCGTTGGACACGAATGAAGCTGCATTGACAAAGGTTGCCATTTTTTATTACTAATAGATAGAGTTTGCATGCAATTCGGGATAATCTATGCATTTTTTTCGTATGTTAGTCATTTACTTAAAATTATATTTGTCAATATTTTCAAAATGGTAAGTTATACCAATACTGATAAGACTTGAAAAAAAAAAAACAAATGTTTCCTTTTCCATTTTACAACATCTTATGAATCAAAGGATAAGATAATAAAAGTGTTAATGGAAAAAATAATCACCTTTTTTTTAATGAATGCGAAAAAAGTGATGATTTTTTGACAAATCTACTAATGTTATAATTTTATGCAACACAATTAATAAAACTATATAAATTACAGATGGTGTAAAAATAAGTGTCGATTTATTACAGACTTCGCAACAATTGCTTGTTATTTTTAATAATTTGGTAAACAATTTGAATAATTTCGAAATAATACAGACAAACTTGTTTCAATTAAATTATGAAGCTGCAAATTATCGCATTAATTTAATAGATTCGCTCATAAATGGTAATGGTGCAAACTGGAGAAAAAAGGACGTGAAAAAAAACAGTTATACAAGTGTCGGTGATACAACTAAAGATGTTGTAACTGAAGGAGCTGCCAATATTGTTACTTGAAACGAAACTAGCAGTAATGGAATTATTGGTAAAATTGAAGAAGTTATTAGGAAAACAACTAAACAGACAACAAAAGAAACAGATTCAAATGCAGATTATGTTTCCCCGTGGTTTATCGACAGTTTTGGTCCTGATATGTTGTAGAAAATAGAATAACATAACAAGACGATCCAAAAAAATTGTAGAAACGTTTCAAGAGGTGATTAGTGAAACTACGAATAAAACATATCTCTCTATCTCTGTTTTGATGGCATAAAAAAATAAAGCTATTGTTCAAATTGTGTGTTTGGTTATTTGGGGCACAATTCTAGGTATGTGTACGGCACACTTAAAAAGTGCATTTAAAAATGTGCTCGGAGGAGAAAAATGTCTTAATTTGGTTAACAGTCACCATTGTAGATAGTGTACTAAGAAAAAATAAACACAAATAGGTCTATATATTATTTTTAAAAAAATTATTTATATATAAATTACAAAAAAATTACACATTTATATAAATTACAAATAAAATATTGTTTTTCACATTTGTTGTTCCATATCTTTTAGATTTATACACAATGCAGCGAGCTCAAATATTAAATACTGCATATTACTGCTGTATAGATACCGAAAATTGGCAAATACTGTTGGGATTTCACCCTGGCATTTACATAGCGTTTCTAAACCGTCAGGATCCGTGATTTTATGATTCAAAAACTTCCCATTTTTGTTCTGGAGTTGCAGGAAGGGAGGTCTTTGTTTTAGTTCAATCACCTGGTCGACACGTTCCATTTTTTTCTTCTTCGACAGTGGAAAGAGTGTATTTGATCATCTTGTCTGTGATCAATAACCACGAATTGAAACTTCCTTCACTATGATTTTTGCGAACAATCTTTTTCAGTAAATTGCGATCTATCATGTAAAGACATATATTCTCTACGATTCGTTTCCAACAAACGTAATTTGAGAGCTTACCTTTATCTCGTCGACATCGTTCCAATTGACAAGGTTAATGTTTGAACCAAGTAGGTTAAACAACTGAAGGTATTTTGCCAACAGTCGGATAAAGGAGGTAATTTCATCCTCTTCGAAGTGATAATTACTAGCTTTCACCATTATTTGGTCGTTGCAATAAAACTTGAAGTACTTGCCATCAATTTCACCCAACATTGAAACAAACTTTACATCGGTATTATCTACGACAATTCACGGTAGACATGTTTTGTTCTCGACCTGTTAATATTTCACAGCTGGTTTCCCCTCTGGGTGTTGGTTGATTGGTGCTTGAATAAATGATTCAATGTCTTGAGCTTCTTCATCAGCGTCACAACATTCGTAATTATTTCGCTTGACTGAATTGCGATCATCCGCCATGAGATTAATAAAAGTATTAGCGCTATTGTCGAGTTGATACAACAATTAACCTCCTCTTTTATAGCCGCGATCTCGAGCAAAAAAAAAATCGTTTCACTTTTTTTATTTATTTATTTCAATATTTTTTATTCTTTTTATTAATTTCAATATTTTTTGTTCTTATTTTTACTTTTGTTTCAAAATTTTTCTAAAGCCAATGGACTGTAAATATTAGTCGCGAGTAAAATTGCACGTTTGAATGACTTTTTTCATGGTCCTTCATTTTTCTGAAAGAGCAAGGTATTTTTAAATGCTTATACAAAGAATTATCGGTATTTAGGTTTATACACGGGCGTGCTGTACTGATTGCATATTGGGCTCCTTGTTTGGACGGGTCATTTCCAGCCCGTTTCGAAATGCATTTCGTACATGGAAGTTTGGGGTCGGAATTCAAGTTTAAAATTTGTGGGCCACAGTCACAATTACCGGTGGATTAATCGGGCATCACGTTTTCCGGTGCGTTGAATATCATCGAAGCATATTTATTTGGCATGTGCTCGATCCGCGATCCATTATTCAACGGAATCAATCGATTTTGTAAGGTGTCTGATTGCTCGGCGCACATGATCCGGTAATCTCCATCATCCATTTTTTGTCCACATCCTCTATTCTAAACATGCTGCGTACCATATCGGTGTACGTTGTATTCGTCGCTCTATCCATTATCGATCCATTACAACCGACAATCAGGTTGGAACCGATCCCTCCAAACAAGTGCAAATAGCACATAAGGCAAATGTATTTGTCATCCACGTAAATTATTTTACCCAGTTGGAGATTACAAGCGGCTGCTTCCGAAGGCATACAGTAGGAGCCTCGATACGACATGTAATTGATGATTTTTCGAACGGAAAAAAACTTGTATTCGAATTCGCCGTTGTTGTTGTTACAAATCGAGGTGCAAGATACTGGCTCGTTTTTCTCGCCTAGGTAATGGCCGAATCAGCATTTATTTTGTAGAAACAACTCTTCTCCATTTTTGATGTCATCTGCACTTACATTCTCCTTCAGCACGACGGTCGGTAGTTTGATGAAACCAGTCAAACCGTGTATGTAGTTCCTACCAGATTCTATGTATTTTTGGGAGGAATTGGATCGCCTGTTCACCAAAGATATGCGGATGGAAATTAGAACAATGAATAGTACGAAAGCAAATAAAAAAAAATCGTAAATAGAGATTTATCTTTTCCTTGCATAATTTTGCAAAGAGCTTATGATTATACTATAGTTTTTTTCTCTCCAATTGCAAACATTTTTCCTTTTCAAACTGAAGTCCTATTGTCAATCATTTGATTTCACCCTCCAGTCGTACGCGATCGTTTTTCGATTCCTCTGCCGACATGTTGTTGCCAGTTTTGTCAATGGTTGGTAGAATTTAGCGCACTACCCAATCTTTAAAATCTTTTCTAGTCGACAATTGCGATTTCATAATAAAATTATATAGGTCTATTTTCGTGATGAAAATGGTTCTTGAATTTCCATGATAGCTCGAAGATGGTAAACTATTTGATTCTACTAATTGTCGGTATTTTTCCCGTTCATTTATGGGAAAACGTCTCCGAATGGCATTGTAAGTATCCTTGAATTCCAAAATTTTTGCAGCATCCTTTCCTCGAAACCCCTGCTTATTATTCTTGGCTAGAAGAAACGGAATTTTGTTATAATTATATATTAAATATTCCATATTTTCTTATATGTGTGCGGGGTAAATTCCTTATATATAGATAGAGAGAATTGGTTTGAACGACAAAAATAAGTAAATGTAGTTTATTTTAAGTCTTTATTTTATATTATTTTATAAAATACATACACTTTTTTTTTCATTTTGATTTTGATTTCAACAAATACTCTTGCATTTCGGCCGGCGACAAGTGATGCCACTCGGGAAAGTTAAATGGCATCCAGATGGGTCCTCCTCGAAGAACTGCAGGATTCACTTTGATGGTTTGCATCAGTGTAGGTAATGGTGATGATGGTAGTGATAGTGATGAACTATACAAAACCCCGAGGTGACTCGCTGTGTATTGTAAAATGCATCATCATTTTCATCTGTTGGTACAAACAATACTTTCATGTGTGGCATTATGAGTAGTTGAGCTATATGAGATCCTTCTTGGCTTTGCATGTAGAATTTTCTCGATTTTCCAGCTGCACAAAGATATATCCTCAGTAGTCTGAATCTATAATTACATTATAGGCATATATTCGATGGTTGAATGCCAGCCCCGAACGACTCGTAACAAAACCGAAATAGTCTTTGGGCATTTTATACGCCAGGCTGACATCGACATTGGCCATTTGGCCTGGTTGAATTTCAATGTCGTGCGTCGCTTTCAAGTCGTACCCAGCCGCCTCTTCACTACAGTGGACCAATTGATGTTTGAACCGTGCAGGAACGATGAGCGCTATAGTGTAAGACAAATCGTTTCTACACCAACAATTTATATGTACTCTCCAAAGCAAATAAAAAATTTATTTTTTTATTTTTTTTACCGAAGAATGAAAAAGGGGGGGGGGGGGGGTATTAGTTTTTTTTTATATATATAAAAAAATTCTGTAATTTTACTCTTGATCAAGGCAATATTTGGATAGATTTTTTAATCTCTTGTTGGTTGATAGAGATGTCGAAAATTTCCATAAATTTAGTTTTGGCCTATTCCACATGACAAAGGATTTCAAACTGGATTCGTCGTAAAACTCGTACAGTGTTACGTCGTCCATATTACGCCAAGATTGATGTATGGATATCAGTTTGCATAAATTTACCGAGTGATTATCTATATCAGGTGATTTCTCTCTTTTTTTTAAAAAGCTTGTTTATATACTCTATTCGAGTTGAGTCTCACCAACGTCATAATTGCCATTTATCTTCATCTTTCTATTTTGCAATCGATGCAAACATACCTTTAACATTATTGCAAAAAGTGTTTTGATTGCTTCTTGAACACCGGGATCGTTGAAAATCTCAAAGAATTCCGTTAAAGGGTCGTGTGGTAATTCAGACATTTGGAAATAAATTCATTATACGATTCATGTAGGGAAGCGAGTTTGGGCTCATTGTTAAATCTATCAATAAAATCTTATATCCTGCCCTCTTCGATATTGGAAAGCATATCTTTCATAATCTGAAAAATTTCGGGCTCGCAGTGCTTTTGAAAAGCTCCCCTTACACACGATTCCAGATGGAAACATAATTCTTGTACAAGCATGAACATATTAAACGAAATGCTCGAGATACAATATTTATAATCCCGGCCACCTTTGGTATTTGTTTAATTCTTTATGTTTATCAAGATATTTACAAACACAGTTAACCCTTTTTTATGAGTAATAAAAAGTTGCTAAAATATATGAGGTAAAAGAATAAATAAAATTTTTTGCATTTAGTTTTTTAATTCAATATTTATAGATTTTTTCCTTCTTAAATCTCCTTTTTTTCTTGACAATGTTAATTAGATTTTCATCTAAAAAGTATTTTTAGTGCAAGTATGCAAAATTCTTTGTCAAATTAAAACGATCTGTTTTCAATAAGTCTCGTACATAATAAAAAAAAATCAAAGTAATTATTATTTTCATAGCATCCGTGCAACTGATAGTTCAACATCCACATTCCGTACTCTTTCGCAGATAGTCTCAGCACTCTATTATGCTCGAAATCATTACGTAAAAACAATTGCGGGATTATGTAGATGTTCAATTCGTTGGCTCGACACACTGGTAATTCCAAGCTGCTTCCCCCCTCCCCCTGATAATGAAGTCCGTAGATTACTGCCACAATTATTTCCTTTCTCATCGCCAATGTTTTTTAGGATATTTATTAAAGGAATTTGAAACTGATTTTTCCACACGACCGCAGACATTTGCCGACAAACAAAAACTGTTCTTCACGCGTCTCCCCTTGTTGTCAAAATGAACAATTATGCGATTAGGATGGAATGGGAAATTGGCAACATTTGGGTCGACAAATTGAACAAAATCAGATCTCCTTACGCCGACAATACCTACATCGTTTGTAATTATGGATTGCCAGAAATCGTCAAATGTGAGCACGGACTTTCTAAAAGTCGAATAAACTGTCTACAACTCGAATGTTTGCAAAACGGAAATGGTTATATTGTGCATCCGTATAAGATCAATGCATATTTTTGCCGAAATGGAGAGGTCAAACACTTTAAATAATGTGATCAAAAATTAAAATATTTGTATTACGAATGCGATAGATGTCGCCTGACTTATCCCTATGTCGATAAAGTTTTCAATGTAGATATAGGCAGTTGTGAAAATCCCACCCTCGATGTCCTTCCCGTTCTCTGTTATTTTCCCGAATGCCCATCACTGCAGTTAAGGTTTAAAATAATGCGGGATGCGAACAAATTGATTTTATCCACACAACACGGTAGGAATAAACAACTACAACCGGCCATTGAAAATCAACAAATCTTTCTTAAAAACGGCAAAATAGTGTGTCGAATTGTAAGAAAATTGATTCACAAAAAAAAAAAAAAAAAAAAAATTGATTTCGTTAAAGTACCTTTTGAAGAAATTATAATTTCCGTTAAACCTACGATAAATTAGAATATAGGAAATACGTATTAGAATCAAAGTTGTATTTGGCTACTTTTTTGCAGGTGTTTTCTTGATGGATTTTACGGAAATCATCGATGCCAAGAAGAGATTTTCTTCGATTTTATACAAGGGGTTTATAAAATACAAAACATTTGATACCAAAACAATATACGCCATAATATAAAGATTTTGCAAATTTAGCCGAGAAGGTGGAAGATGGTTATTTAATTGACTTAATTGTTACGAGAACTACACCACAAGTTTATAAATTGTACCTTCAATATTCAAAGTCTTTTTAATTTGTTCCCAGTTGGCTTGAGGCGATGAGACGTTATCCAGACAAAAAAATTATTTACAAGTATCCTCTTTTACAAAATTATTAATCTTCGCACTTTTTTTCCCGGAAGGGTAAATAATATAGGTATTTTGATATAGGCTTTTTGATAAGATTCGATTGCGATTCTTAGTTAGTCGCATACTTCACTGATACTTTTCTTTTCGGGAGCGAATTTAAGCAAAAGTATTCCAACGAGAGAAAAGGCAGCATTTACTTGATTGTTGTCATAAGTTCGTTCAATGAATTCTTTGCAAAAGTGAATACTGTAAAGTAAATCTTTTGGGTTAATGATTTTACTATTTTTTTGCCCTATCCCATTGCCAAATTGATGATGAATTCGTCAGACAATGGGGCCATTTGTTTCGACGATATCGACGAATCGTTTTCTTCCCTCGTGGCAAATTGCAACTCATCGGGTAACGTAGTGACTTGTGGAACAACTGATAAATTCCCCTCGAGAGGAACGTTTATTTGAATTTGAGTCGTCGGGTAGAATTCGACCGGTGTGTTCACCTCATTTATCCGAGTTGGATCATTTCTGTTACCACTCCCCCAGCCATCCCATCTTCATTTGAACGGATTATACTATGCGATCGTAAGGAATTGAACATTAAATCATCGAGCGATGTTTGTTGATTACTAACACAGACGAGTTTTTAGGAAACTGGAAGGTTAAAAAATCTGATAGGTTGTAATCGGGCGAAATGCTTTGAATCGCAAATGGCAGAGTTGGGGATGTTGTTAATTCTAGTTATTGTTGGTTTTGTAATTGGGGATTGTCTCATCACTTTTAAAAAGGAGATTCAATTATTTGAGGTTTTACTTGCATTGTATCTAGATCGATCGAAGAGACATCTTGCAAATGCGGAATATGAGTCGAATTGAAACTGGATTATTCTACCGGCTGTGATTTAAAATGTTGTGGAGTATTCACACCGAACGAATCCACGACCTTATATCTTTTGATTAGCTGGTGTACTTTTTCATTTGGAAAATCAAACATGTTATTTTCGTAGCCTGTCGATAAAATAAGATTTATGGTATCAAAGTTACTCGATTCGTTATTGTGCCTGTGGGATCGTTTGTGCACAAATTTGCGACTGATTCCCGCTTCGTGCACTTTCCCGTAATTTTCAAAATGGTAATTGTCAATCACAGGAACTTACACTTTAAATAAATCTTGAACCTCGTGACTATCGGCTAAGTAAAAATTAAACACCAAAACATTTTGCAACACTGTCAAAAGCATATTGAATGATTTATTGACTTTTCGAATAACTGCCTGGGGATCGAAACTGAAAATTTGGATTTGGTTTTTGAACGATTTCATCAGTCATTTTATCAAAAAATCTTAATATGTTTGTGCGTATATATATATAGGCGTTTCTTACTTACGCTGTATTTAAGTTTAATCTCGTCAAGTTTAAATTCCAGTGTTGGAAGCTGTTCTTTTAGAACTATGTATTCAGCACTGCCATAACTTTGAAAGTTTCCGAATTTAGTGCCTGTTCGCTGAAAGCTCGTAGTTCACAACCACCATTATACTATCCAATCATTGCTTGTTCGGAAATATTTGTTGTTTCAACCAAAAGCATCCACTCATCGACTCTTGTCGAAGTTTTGCTGTGTGGGCGGCTTGGATTTCTAGTGTACCACTGTTGTACTTTTCTAGAATATTTTGTTCGTTAGGTATATAATTTCGGCTAAGTTGATTTTGCTCTAGTAATTGTTGTTGCTCGTCAAGTATGTAATTAATAGTTTGTTGTTCTTGCTTTGGTAATTCCAGTTGTTTATTGGGTATTTAATTATTAGGTAAAATTTGTATGTGTATCGGTCTTGCTCTGGTAATTGCTGTTGTTCTAGTACGAAATTCTCGAATGAATAGTTGTTTGAAACATCTGATTGAAACACCATGTCCATGTTGAAATCGTGAGGTGTGTCGATTGCCAATAGTACATTTAAATACACGGGTGATGTCTGCACCTGGTTCATTATCGGGGTTCTTTCATTTTGCGGTGGAGTCTTTTGACGTTTTACTTCACGCACATTGTTGGTGTAGTTATGAATGTCGAATGAGAAATTATCATTGCCCGTGAATTGAAAATGCTCTTCATATTGGTCAATATCGTGCGTTTGCTTCACCAATTTTGTTCGACGAGCACCAGCCAACATGTAGTCATAATAGTCGACTGATTGATCCAACACTGGTGAAATATTCTTAAAAACAAATATTGCACATTATCAATATCGGCTTTATTTAAATTTATGAGGAAATTATTCTTTATAACCGTTAGGCCAAAATCGAAATTTTTTAGGATGTTGTGAATCTCTAAATCAACATCGAAGGTGTGAATACGGATCTGGTCATTATAAATAAGAACACTTTCACTGACGATTTCTCCAGACATGATTTTCGCTCTTATGTTAGGTATTATGGTATTTTATAATTTTAAACATTTGTTATTCCAACAGGAAGTATTTGAACTTGTCGAGTGTACCGAACATTATGAGGAAAATATATATGATGACAAGAGCACCGATCTCGAACTCATGGGTCGGATAAATATACAAAATATATAAATTAAAAAAAACTTGTAAAAATGTATATTTTTAAACTTGAATGTTTACATATACATTAGATACAACACAAGTTTTTTTATTCATCAGTTCGAGAAAAAACAAAGACTTTTAATAAAATCCATCGAACTGTTCCTTGAAGTTGTTGAATGTTGATTCACTCAGTGGTAGAAATTCGTGTCCGAGTTCGCTGAAAACACACGTTTTGTGCTTTTACAAATTGTCCGATATTATACGACAAAGTTCGTAATCGATTTTTTTTTTCTGTTGTTGCATTTTTCCAAAGCTGCTTTCATAAATGTATCGAATGGAGATTACAAAGGTGGAACTAATTTAATGTGTTTAATGAACGAGTGGGTGTTGATTACAGGCTGTGCTTCGATGGATCCGTTCAGCCACATTTGAAGAATATTATATGCGGTTAGGAGACTGTGTTGTTCGAGGATTCGACCAAACCGCGTTATAATTTCCAGCACGTCTTTATATTTTGAATCGTGGATGGATTTCATAATTTCCACATACTGATAACTGACCGTTCCATCATTCACCATTTCCGATTCTAGTCGGCCGAGCTCGGCGAAATGTATAGCCACTCGTTTCATAGCCACAGAGGTATTTAACACACAAGAAGAATCACCGACCGCCTTTTTTGTTTGCGTGATGCTCGTATGGTTTCCCGTCAAAATTTTCACGAATTGAGTTATGTAATTTATATGTTTTGTGTCAATTCTTCGTTACCATTATATGGCTCTATTCGCATGCCGACGCGGGGAATGAACATTTCAGTCATAGGTGGATGTTGTTGTGGAGGGGAAGGAAAAAGAGTTTAGCAGCTGAGAAGAAGATTGCTGGTACGTTACGAGAATGTCAGAGTCGGTCTGAGTGGTTGAAGTTGCGATGATGGAAACAAGGTTCTTTTCTGTTGCTGTTGTTGGAGTTACATGATGATAAAAAAAAAGAATCTTATAAGTACTGCAGAAAACCCAGATTTAAAAAAAAAATGAATGAAAATGTTCACGCCATCGTAGAAGCCGGTCTGATTCGGTTTACACGTGCTCCAAGAATCGCATTTGGCGATCACACAATGGTAGAGAAATTATCTCAAATGCTGAACCGTGCGGAATTTTTGTCATCTTCGCTATAAAAAACACAAATCACGTCGCAGAAAGGCGACAAATTTTTTAATGATTTAGAGACTACGCTCTTTTGTTAAGGTGAAGAATTTTCAAAAAATTTAACGGAGTGGGAATCTTCGCTGGCTGAAATCCAATACACTATTTACAAATCTTACTTGGTACAAAAATTGGCAATTTTCAGATGCGCGCTACTATCGAAAAATAACCTCGAATATTTAACGGCCCAGTTTGAAAATTTATTTCTGGGTTACTTTAGGAATCCCAAGACTGCAAGCGATTTATTTGGAGGAGAATCAAATTTGGAGATTACAGGCGAGCTGGACCCCTGGCGAATCGAACCCTAATTTTCTTTCGAGGATGTACGTGGCCGCGACCAGTTGAAAGCAGAAATCAAAATTTTATTTATAGACAGGTGTTTAACCCACGATTCAGATTTATAATGTTTTTCAGTCCTCTGGTTACGGGTAAGAGTACACTGGCCCACACAATCGCGTCCGAATGGAAAGCCAAACTATACCAACTCAACATCGGGCAGTTATCCTCTCCCACCATCGGTGATAACGAATGCAAATTAGCCCATTTGTTCAAGATACCATCGAGAACCAGAACCAGCGATTCGTAATATTTCTGGACGAAATCGAAAAGATAGTTTCGCAAAAATTGGCAATTGCACCCCATTTATGAAGTGTGGCAATTACCCTACAAACCTGTCTTGAAGGAGGTGTTCAAGTGAAAAATAATGGTTTAATTATAGCTGGAACCAATTACAGAAAATCAATAACACCTACAATCTTTGACCGAACCCATGGCTTTTACTTTACCGACTTGCCCTCGGAGGAAGAATGCAGTGGCGCATTAATTCGTCTCATGCCAGTTGTTTAAGAATCACTATCTTAAGGACTGGGATGAAGACTACTAATGTCGGGTGATTGATAATATTTCTCTACCATAATACCTCACTTTTCGAAATGTCATGGCCATACATGATATGGCGATATTGGAAAACTTTAAAGACGAGCCATTCTCGTTCGCGATCGTCAATCAATCTCTACTCTAACAGATACCAAATAAAATTACACGAGTCAACACATTTCGTAGGAAGCGGCGCTAAAAGTATTCGAAAATTCAAACGAATCGACGGTGTTGACTTTGCATCTCGAAACCATCTACGAACTGTGCCAGAACAGCATCCTGAAAAACGATCGAAGTTTCTTCAAGCCAAACTTGGAGCATTTCAACAAATCACTTGCTAATACAATAACAATGAATGAAGAAGAATATAACAAATTTCGAGATGACAAGAAGTAAAAACCAAACAATTTTTATTGATTATCGATTGTGCAAATTATACATTTCTCAATCACATTTTCGTCAAAATCAACTACAGACAGTATCTTGTAATTCGACAGGTTTGCCTGCATTTGCAGTATATATATTTCGGTGATTTTCCATCCGCACGTGGTCGAATTTAATTTTTTTTCCTTGTTGAATATACACTAGCTACAAAAAGTAATCGGGCACCTGTCCACAATGTTTGCTCGGTGGTTTTCACCCCGTTAGAATCTCGTAAGGCCACCTCTTGCGACTATAGCAGCAGCCAGCCTGTCTGACATGCGCTCTACGAATGTTTGCAGGACATCCACGGGGATGCGTCGCCATCCTCTTGCAACCATTCCATGAGTTGAGCAATGGATTTTGACCGCTCCTGACGAGCACTCGCATGGCGATCAAATTCGTCCCAAAGATGTTCTATAGGGTTGAGGTCGGGGCTATGAGTGGTCCAATCCACTTGGCGAACATTGTTGTCGGCGTACCGCTGCATAGTAACTCTTGAAACATGGCACCTTGCAGTGTCATCCCGTAAGTAACACGGGTCCATTCCTTAAAAACGCCACAATGATGGGAGCATTTCATTATCCAGAATGTTACAATAGGCCTCTGTATTCATGCTATGACGGACAAACACCAGCGGTCCTACGCCGAAGGCGGTGAAACACAAGTCAACTGACGTACTGAGTCACCTATCTTCACGGGTGCCCAATTACTTTTTGGTAGATAGTGTATAACAATAAATGTTTTGCTTCAACAAGTACTTGTTTACTTGTGATGCGAATACATTACATAGAGATCCAAGTCCATAATCGCTGCGAGATTCTTCGAAATTCTTTGGCAAAGGTTTCCGCATCACCAAATAACCCTGCTTGGACTTGAAAAGCATGTCGATGGTTCCACAAAGAGTGAAATCAACATATCGTACGCTGAGCTCCGACGCATAAGGTGTCCAGCCATTAGCTTGTCTAACATCACGGTCGAAATCTAAAAATTGTGTAAATGTATTGTCTAATGCATCGGGTAGTTTTTGCTCGTTCGATTTGTAGTAATTTTCTATATTTGTATGTAGTTGAACTCTCAAATCAATGGCTTCTCGACTGATTCATTTCCATTTTTTCTCGATTGCGGCTACCGGATCGTCATAGGTTCGGAAATCAGCGTGTGGCCCGATAGAAAACTTGGGCGAATTCACGATGTAAAAGCCAATTTTCTTTGACTGAAATTGTGGAAAGGTGTTTGAAACACATGTCGAAGCAGTGATAAAAAAGTTTTGCGTGGATCATTGCGCACCGTACAAATCTCCCAGTTCTATATTCCGCAGCATTGCTATTCTCTTACTAAAGGAAAACAATTAATGCGAAACAAAGGGCACGCTCGTCCCTTTATATACCCGTTTGCTTTTTTTTTTTGTAATGAATTTTTTTTTGTCTCAGCGCAACAAAGTGTAAAGAATATCCTTTTCCTCGTTTACAAAAGAATGGGGGGAAATATTTAAATGCTTAAAAGTTCCCACAATCTCAATTCGCAACGAACACCAAACATCGTTCAATCGTAGCATCAAATAAATTAGTCTTTGAACAATTTCGTAAATTTCGAGCTGTTTGTAAAATGAGAGTAACTTTGATTTTAAATTTAAAGTGTACAACTCGTAGACTTTTTTCAAGCATGTATTGTATCCCTCTTGTCATTGTCGAGGAATTGGTCCAATCGGGTCTCATCATAACTCTGCTTCTTTCGAATAAAATAGTCTACAGTTTTCTGAGCGCATCATCTTGAGACACGTAATAAATGCGGTTTATAGAATACGGATTATGATTGCTAAACTTGAGTAAATCAGACATCGAAGAAAAGTGCTTGAATAGAATAAAATCAAAATGCGCTGAACTTCCGAAAACTTGCGTGGATGACAAATCGCGACTTGATGAGTTGTGCATTGCGACAGACAACTTTATTCGAAGCAAGCAGATATTTGACACATCTCATACATATGTCAATTATGTCAACATTGTGGATTGCTGGACAAAACTGAAATTGAAATTGATTAATGTTTACCTTAAGAAATTCGACGAAATTAGTAACTATTACTTTGGCGATATGAACTGCATGAGTTTTTCAAATTCGAGGAAACGTTGAGGAAACAACTTAGGGACGAAGTCACGGACAAAAACACTGGAATATGCAAAGTATTAAACAAGAATTGAGTGTGAGATATCAACAATGTGTTGAAAGTCTGGCGTGTTCAATTCAAGATCGGTCAATAAATTTACATTAATGGGATTTAATATCCCGCATTTCCTTCTTGGTGAAGAGCTAAAGTATCGGTTTGCCATTTGACATTATGCGTGCAAACCGCTAGTTGATATCATCGATTCCTCCGAGCAGAGAATCCAACTCAGAGTTCAATTCAAAAGACTAGATGGGGTGCACAAAATTTTGCGGAAAGTTACGGTACCAGGTGATACGCTTGCGAGATAAGATCCAACTGTTTGTTTAATAACGAATTAATAATTTTTTTGTTCGCAGCCGCCACAACCGCTCGAGATTGTATTTGCGCATCGATTGTAAATAATTTTTTGATTTTTAAATTGCGTGAAAAGGGATTTACAAAATAGACTTTTAAATAGTCCGTTAATGAAAGGTCGGTAATTGAATATAGTGGGCGATCAATTATACGATAAGTTACCAAAATATTTGCGAGTAATTTGAAATACCGATCGGTTAAATTGGGTATCTGCTACAAGATTTCGTACACCTTAAACAGCTTGAGTATGAGCTTCCCATTGCCCACGCTTGTCATTTCCACTTACTTTATTTTATCCTTTAACCACAAACGAAAAATGTTACTACATAGGCGGCAAAACCCAAAATAATGTCCGCACCAATAAAAATTAATCCATAATACATCTAGCGAAATATGTCTTTCATTTAGTCGAATACATCACCGCCAAAAGCCACAACTTTCTCCACGTCTTTTCCCAAAATACCTGATAATATTAAAAATTTAAATTTTCCATAATTTAAAAAATGAAATTGACACCGAAGCGATGCCACATGTATTATTGCAATTGAGATTCCAGGTGGTTACTTCCAACTAAGGTTTGTATCCCGATGGAAGGTACGTGTTTTTACGAAACTCTCCGAGCCTACTGTTATATATATATTCTTTGGCTCGGGATTTTGTCGCCCTGCAAGAATTTTTCAATATAGATTTAAAGGCAGTGATTGATAAAGTGAAACGAATGTTGGAGCATCCGACAGTTCCTTTACATTTCGGTCCCATGTTTACGAGGACGCCGAGTTTGGTATCTCGACATAGAGGTGATTATGGTTTCTTTTTGATTGATTCGATAAATGCAGTGATAGCCAAGACGGAAAAATGGATGTTGCAATTTAATGTCCAATGTTCCAAACTCTCTTTTTACGAATCCGACCAAACCTATAATAAATGGGGTCAATTTTGGGTCATGGCTCGCATGCTTATGTATGCAAATTCCGATACAAAAATTCGCGAAGTGTTTTGCACATATTATCCTGGAGTCATTAGCATAAACAATAAACTGGTGTCTATGCAGACCACGACAGAAACCACGATAACGTTCATGCCGCAAAGTGCCTTTTCGTGCATTACCCATTTGGATTGGCTCACCGGTATGTATAATGCTTGGACGATAAACAATTTCCAACTAGAAGTGACTAAATTAATTTTAGGGAACGAAACAGGCTACACCATCGCCTATAAAGTACAGTATACTTGGAGGACTAAACGTGATCCCATAAATGTGTCAGTAAATTTGGGTAAATGCATCACATCTTCCAATTGTTCTTTCAATGCGATGCCAAAGAACCAATTTGATCAAAACTATTCATTTGTGCATGTGGGTACTCCGGAATTGACCAAAGTAGTTCGAACGGAAGATAACGGATGTTTCGATTCGTTGCAGTGCACACCAAGTATTACCGACGTGGTAGCCTTCAACATGGTTCACAATAATTCTGACAACTTACAAAAGATCTCGGAGAATTTAATCGAAACCTACTATTACACTCTGTATTTCGAAAACAATAAATTATTTCTCGAAGATGTGAATACAAACAAAGTATCGATCGGTGTGTAATCCGACACTCCTGTATCCATTTTAGAATTTGATGGCCCGGTGATTAGGCGAAAATATGGCATTGGTGCTAAAATCATAAATGGAATTTATTCCAAGGGGAAATACTTTACTTCCGCTTCGTGCATGACGTTTGATGCGAAATTTGTAAATGTCAAGATTAACCCAAGGATATAATAAGACACTGGATGCAATGATGCTTCAGTATGAAATTACTCGTTTACCTAGGCAACTTCGACGAGTTGTACTCAGTACGAACCACCTTCAAAATTTCTACTCGATGTGTAAATTGGCCTTTATCGCGAAAGAACCTTTACCACGCCAACGAAATAGACAATGAATATGTTGACGTACTATACTATGATAATAACGGGGTTGAAATTTCACTGAAAACCATAAAAGTATTTACTTTATTGACCGGTGTGAGTACATTCTTAATCAAATCGTTTGCTTACGATTTCAAGTACAAAGAAAAACCCTATTGTGTCAATTATTTGAATGAAAGTTTCCTGTTTTTTACCTGAACAAAGAAAAAAATAATAATTTCGAACACGTCACTTGCCAGTAGCTCGCACTTTTCAATGCTTGAATTTGTGAAAAGTTTATAAATTTCCTTTTCCCATCACTTTTACGATACATCAGTTGAACAGTAATGATAATCAATTAATGATGGATTACGAAGGTGAAGACGGCAAAGTGTGATTTACTATAATAATCCCGTACATAATGATATATAAAATGAATAATAAAAACCAAATATATGTGTGGATGGGCATTGGACCCATTTTAATATTAGGGGTTCTGGCCTTTGTTATTTGTAAATTTAAAGATAAACTCAAATCCATGACTATGAATTTTTGTACTAGTGGCACATCGTTAAAAACAACTACCCCTGTGGGAACTGCTAAGACAAGACAGAGTTAAATCGCAGAAAACAAAATGTACAATAAGATATCATTATGGAGCTCTTGTCGTTTTGGGGTGATGCTGACTACAATAAACATATATTATGGTTTTTTATTTCGATATTTGTATTCGAATATATAATAAAAACTTTGTATATGATGTGTATATTATCGACTACACATGAATTGTGAAAACAAAAGAAAGAAATAATAAAACTAAGGAAATAGAAAAAAATGTGTAATCAACTGTCTGGTGTATTGTTAGCTGTGACGATATTCGCATACATATTTTTTGTAAACCACTTGCATACGATACACGAAGATGTGGACCACCTTAGGAGAGCAATAAACAACATGTATACATTTTTACCTCGACCAAAATCACCTTCGCCAAAACAGTTACCAACATCTCTACAAATGTGCAGTGTGTCAACAATATAGAAACGTTCTGAAAATACGAATCATTTGGGGTATCTTATGCATGCTTTCTATGTCTAATGAGTAGGTTCACCTGATTGTTGGGAAAAGCATTCCGCATCACATACAGTTTAATATTATATGTGCACAATTTCGGAATTCCATTGTTTACTATATATTTGTCTTGATAAGAAAACATTTGTTAGTAGATCACGCCAACCGCATTTAGGTTACTCTAGGAGTAAACAGCTGTAATTCGCTGGCAGACGCTTAAAACCATCACAAGTTAAAATCATCCAGTTTTGAAAGAGAATCCAAGTTTCAGTATTTTGGAAATACAGCAAACTACAATATTTTTTTGTGAAATGCTGGCATCTCCTGACACCTTGCGGTGGGACGGTTAAGGATTAAATGAGGTTCTCAGGGACGGTGAAAGTGAGGTCTAGGATGTGATTATTCCCGTTTGGCGCCAGACGCCATCGAGACAATGTCAATTTCGTGTTGCATCTCTTAACCTCGGGGTTGTGGGCCGTACACCTGGACCAATCTCTTCGCCGATGGTGTGTTGACCCCTGCCCCGTTGATTACTGCTCCATATGAATGATGTGTGCTAAATGGTAGCCCATCGGTCGGCTACATATCATTGTTGATCTTGGCGGGAAAGCACCTAGTCATTAACACTCACATACGTGAGTTGTCAGGGCCTCCCACATGTCTTTATAGTGCGAAACAAGACTTATGAATACCTGCAGATTAAAAGACTCGTGTAAACTTAGTGAGCGGGTATTGTAATGTCCCATCCCCTGACACGCATGATGGGACTATAAATAAAGTACATACCATTCAGTTCACAGACGCATGACATCACGAGACAAGGGCATCATTTAGAAATGCAATTTGATGTGTGTCTGAATCTTAGGCTGGAACCTCAAGGAGGAAAATAGGATATGTGGAAAGGATGCAAAAATTAGTCCGTTAATGAAAGGTCGGTAATGGAATATAGTGGGCGATCAATTATACGATAAGTTACCAAAATATTTGCGAGTAATTTGAAATACCGATCGGTTAAATTGGGTATCTGCTACAAGATTTCGTACACCTTAAACAGCTTGAGTATGAGCTTCCCATTGTCCACGCTTGTCATTTCCACTTACTTTATTTTATCCTTTAACCATAAACGAAAAATGTTACTACATAGGCGGCAAAACCCAAAATAATGTCCGCACCAATAAAAATTAATCCATAATACATATAGCGAAAAATGTCTTTCATTCAGTCGAATACATCACCGCCAAAAGCCACAACTTTCTCCACGTCTTTGCCCAAAATATCGGCGATCGCATCCGTCTACGAAGCATCGACACACCGATATTCCACGTTGATGTCGGTCACTGGAGGATCGTTTCGAACACTGTCACAATGAACACACGTAACATCACCATACGCTCCCAAACTCCGGGTGTTTTTTACCTCGTTGCATAAAACTTTATCATCGCATAAATCCAAGTAACTATGGTTGGAAAATGTCCGACAACTGAGATGATTAACTATACACACTTTTAGTTTTCCATTGTCGTTTTTGTAGCGAATGCATCCGTTTATCGCCTTCCTGTACCTATCGGTGTAGACCGCCAGACCCGAAATTCCGATGGAAGAAAGAAGGGTGTAATCGACACATTTTGTTTTCAGAGAGAAAATCCGAGCTGAATTTGATGCAGGACATAACCTGGTAAGTATTTTGTTTAGGACAGTAAAACTTTACGCATTTTATCGTTGAGAAGCATACTCGAACCGATTTTACCAAAAGCAGAGACTAACTGGACTTTTTTGATCTTACTCACAAATTCGCCAATCGTGGTGTTGCCAATTCTTATTTTTTTTTTTTTTTTACTATTTGCAATCATTTAGAAGCTATTCAAAGATTGATTGCTAAAATTATATGTGAAAATTGAATTTTTGGAATATTCGGGACTAGTGAATGTCGAATCACTGCACGTTCACACGCCTTGTCGACATTACCGGCGAATTTAATGAGAGCCTTCAACATTGTTATATGGTTAAACTTATTTTTGTTATAACTCGCAAGTTAGAGGTTCGGGAAGTTTGACGGCGATGACGGTAAGATACAAGATACAATTAAAAATAATCAACATCCCAGTGGTTGGTTCCACACAAGTTTTAGTACTTGCTATAAACAAGAGTATTTTAATGATTAGTATTATACTGATGTACATTTTATTAGCTGTTTAGTACTATTCAAGCAACTCTAGTGGAGAGGACAAAAAAATCTACTCTGAGTAGCAAACAGGCCAGAAGAAAAACGTGAGATATTGGAAAATATAAATCTAGGTTCTGTTTTAGTCGCTGATTTTAAATTTGGCTGATATCATGGGAAAAAATATTCATTGGAGTTTAGATATACAACATCTTCCTACTAATAAAGAACATGGCCCACACCCATCTGTTTCCTGTAGCATTTTCTAATAATGCATGTAACAATTTTGAATTCTTTTCTACACAACAATGGTCAAACATTTTGTATATACCTATACCCGTTCCATACATACACTTGGTAAAGAGTACGTCTAACAATCTCGAACAAAATCGCAATTTGTACATCAAAGAGCATGAAATACCTTGGGAAATTAACGAAAAAAAAATCAAACTCAAAACAGTTCGTTCAATTTTGAAGGAAGCTTGGATTAAATTTATACTTGTAGCAAAGGAACAGGTTAGATATTTAGGAAAAAAATGTCAGTGCCCAGGAAGAAAATTATAATTTGCCACATGAGCGGTTCAAACTGACTTGAAAAAGTTTGCCAGTGCCATTCTAAAAAAAAATGTCTTGGGCCTGTGAACTATCCATGGTTCGGTTGATTTCAGATCTAACTACCAAAGATGTGAAAAGGGCAATGGAATATTGCAATAAATTTTTTCTGTGCATAAACAAATAAGTACATATAAGGAAAAATAAAAGAAACTCATTTCGTATTGAAATGGACATTGAACAACCACAGAGTGGGCGGAGGACTAGGACGATATGAGTTGCTGGAAAGAAGATACCATAGAAAATTTGTCATCTTCAGAATTTCTTAAAAAATTCAGTCAAGCAACAACATTGAACGAAATTCTACAATTAAACTACATCAAAATATCATCTACAGATGAAGGGGATTTGGAAATGGATAAAACGGTGTTCATCGACATTCAATTTGGCGTTTATGCTGGTGAAAACGTTCCCCTAGAATTTGGATGTGCTATAAAAAGTGTATTTACATGGCTCATGTTCAAAGACCATTTCCATTATCACACCTTCATACAAGTATTTTAGGTGAATTTGGGCAAAATTTATACATCTACCAGAAAACACATGGAATACCTTGGAATCTTCCATGTAATGAACATCATTAGGTGATGAACATTTAAACAATTCGCAAAATCGTTAACGAAAGTTGGATCTGACACATCGTCGTGAGAGGTGCTCAAAAAACACACTTTCTGATGCAGTTGGGAGTGCCTGTCGAGAAACTCGTAATAGCTATGGGGAAATTTCCCTTCGAATGTGGCAACTGTGGTTTTCGTAATCCAAGTGCATATCAACAAAGATCTTCTCTGCCAAATGTAGATTTTATTTGGAACTATCTTGTCAGACAATTTAATTCTCGGTATAACAACTCTTGTGTAAAAAAGGAATAATTGCATTGTGTAAATAAATTTGTTTTTTATGTATATATGTAAGTAAATATTTTTTGTGTCATAAATGAATCACAATATTAGAAAAATATATATTTATAAAATAAACAACTAATTGAAATGACTTAATTTTTTTCATTGTAAGTTATAACCCCCTCCTACCAAAGAAATTAATGATTATTCATCTCAGTTATACATTAAAATTTTTAGCTATGAGAAAAAATTACAGATTACAATTATTTTAAAGTTGGACAGTTTTCGTACGAATATAATTTTTGAAATTTAAAAATTCGTTGCAATGACCCACATAAATTACCTCCTCGAATATTTATGGATTTACCCCTTTTTTGTACTGTTATATTCAATATGGTGATTCGAAAAGTGTTCTACTGGTTTTATGTCGATCTGAGTTTATCAACTCGTTTAAAACTTGAAATTGATGACGAGGGGGCTATGTTGATGTTTAATCCTACAGAAAAAAAAAGAATTTATCAAAATGATGTTAAACTAGTTTTGCATATGTAGCAATTTCGCAAATATTTATAAACAATTTTCTATTTGCATCACAATCGCATCCCAGATTCTCAGCTCCACCCCGATCATCACCCAAATGCCCGCAATTACAAGATTCCAATCAAACATACACATGGGCATAAGATCATCTATCCCGTAACTCCCGCTCCTCGCCCGCAGCCCCATTGTCATAATTTTGTCTCGCCAACAAACGTATTCTTGTCTGTTCCACAAACTCACATTGACAAAGAGTCGAATCAGGGTGATGACGATGATGGCTGCCTGGCTGATGACGAAACCAAAAGGAACAAGGGCAATTGCTTACCATCTGAAGGTTTCAATAACGAAGAGAGGATGGAATTACCTTTAATCGATCGTCAAATTCCACCCTATTCCAAAACAATGGACGACTAACATGAAAATAATTTCTTGAACCATTCAAACACAATAATATGGTTAAATCAATCAAACAAAAAATTAGAGAGGAATACCAGGAATATAGACGATTACTTCGTCAGATTTCGCTCAGCGACGTTGGCAGTTACCACAGCGATGAGATATCTACATCTCCCGAAATAGCAATACCCAAATAGAATGGTGATGATGATCAGGTGATTGCGGCACCCGACAATCAAAATGTTCCCAAAACCGGCGACGAACATGTGGAAAATCGCATTCACAACAATAATTTTGTGGATAAGATGTCAAACTCGTCTTATTCCGCCGCCGGGCCAATATCTAGTCTCTAGTGTTTATCAGGGTTTGCAGGATTTGGCAATTATGCCAAATGTAAGATGGAAACGATGGCATTTAATCACAACTTATTTCCCAATACTTTAATCACCTAACTGTAATGACTGTGAGTCTTTGAACAGAAAATAAACAAACCACTTCTCCAAAATACAAATGTAGTCAGTTCTTAGTACACAAAATAAAAAATAAGGCAACCACGACAATAACTCCTGGAATGTGGTATAAAACCATAAACAAACTCAAGAACTGAACAGTTAATAATAATAACCAAAGAGGTGGCGAAAACATCTGGAAGTGATGTAAACAATCAATTACTGATGCTGGGTGGTCGCACATGTCAAAAATTAGAAAATTAATTACAACAGGTTAATAACACTGTAGATAAGTAATAATTAAAGGCCCAGAGGGAATATCCCTGTACACCAAATGAAAAGACTTAGATTTGTGGTGTGCTTAAATAATATCCTTTTTTTTTATATATTATTTTTTGTGATCAATAATAAACACATAAAACAAGGAAAGAAATTAGCACCCTAGTGTGCATAAATGAATCAACAAGTAGTAAAATGAGTATTAAATATCAAATTTTTATAAATTATAGAGTACATTTAAATATTTGCATCAATATGAAGGTATAATATTGCATTTATAAAATTTATAAAACCATAATGGACTTGAACTACTTGAATATAGGTATAAGATAAAAAACTTAACGGTACCATATAAATGCTAAACTTCAATGATGCATAAATATATAGAAAAATGCATGACCAGCATTTAACCAATTCAAAGGGGATCCCCGCACATTATGTTGTAAAATTATATATAAACCATGTATTATTAAAAATATTCATGTCAATTAAATTACGTTAATGGCCGTAACAAAACGACGAACAAAGTAAAAAAAATTACTGTTACCGATAGGAATAAGTAAACAGAATAATCAACCTTATAAAGAGATTAAACCGCACAGTTAAAGAGGTAACTGCACAGTTTGTAAATTACTTGTGCGTGAAAGAGATAAACTAATTAATTACAATGGTTAGTCCAGTAAGCTGTCCATAGTAGTAGAACCAACATCACTTGAATGCTGTAGAAGGCGAAATTTCAAATTTCCATGAAAAGTAGCGTATACTTGAACATGAAGAGACTTGGATTGGAGACAAAACACATGACCTCGTGGACTTCAAGCAGGTAGAAAGTTGAAACCAGAGGAACCAGGGGAACCCTCACATGAGGGTAGAGACAAGAATTGCTACATTATCCAGAAGGATGCCAAAATCAAGCAGAGACATGCCAAAATAAAAACAGTTTAAAATTCACATCACCACAAAAACAATACTACTAGGCTCTACTATGTTGTGCCCAACATTTTGTTGTAAAACTTCAAAGAGGCTTGCGTCCCCACAAACCGCCTCACGGCCGCTGCATGTTGCCATCACTTCATGATGGCAGCAAGCCTAGGAACCAAGTGTCTGTACCAAAGAGCACCACCAGGGGACGCCATTCTGGCAAACCCAGGTACAGATAGTTCCGGGACCAGTGCTAGATGTCGCGGACTGTCCAAAAGGGACTTGAACATGAGAATGGTCTGCAAGACTGGCAAGTGAGCACGTAAACGAAAGATTATTTTTATGCAAATTTACGCACTGAATGCATGATCTCCCACGGACTTTGCGTACACAGCCACGCCAACATGAAGCGTGGAAGGGGATAAAGATGGCTGTAGCGACAAAAGAATTCGTGAACCATGCAGCTTACATCCGTTCATACTGGGGATGTGAAGACAAAAGTTGCCTGGAAAACTTTAGCGAGCTTCATCAAGACTCTTTCAGAGTCCAAAACTGAGTAAAATTTAAATCACAAGGCAAATATGACTGACGGAAAATAATATTGAACACATATTTTTTCCAGCGTATAGATAATAAAAAAACTTGTACTGCCAAAGAAATAGAATGTAGGAAAAACCTTACCAACATGAAAACAGAAATAAATGTCAATTAAATAAAATAAGTCTCAAATAATTCAAATTGCAAACAAATTTATAAATTACTGCACAAATTGATTTTATATATAAATTATATGACTCAGAAGATTCAAAATCGCAATAAAGTATTTACTTATGGCAATAATCAAAATAATCAAATTTGTGAGACAATTGCTAACTAAAATCATCAAAAAAGTACTAACGGCTGAAAAAAAAGAAATGTACTCAAAACCAATAAAAAAATTATGTTAATTATAAGGAACATCTCAATAAGTAATCAAAATATTAAAATTTTTAATTTGCAAATAGCTTAAAATTGGCTCAACTCAGTGACAACAAATAAAATTCAATAGTAGCTTATATCAACTTACAAGGATATATTGTAAAATTCTTAGGGTCTTATAAAATATATTATTTTCACACATATAAAAATTTAGTGACGCATACAAAAATTAAGGAGACGGTACACAACTCGGTTATCCAGAAAAAAAGGAGTTTAAGATTTTCACTGATAATTTATTTCTCGATGCTCAAATTAGGAGATCGAGTGTATATGGTATATATCCCGACCAAAATAACAGAGTTTTTGATGAGATTCAAGAAAACATTTTGAATTCGCTAAGCACCGAACGATATTTACAAGAACTAAATTTGTTCTGTAATGTGTACACAAAACAGGGTAAATTTTTTTCAAATGTCCATGAAATACAAGTATGCGCTTGAAGTTTGCATTTTGGGTAATATTATCGACCGTTTACTAAATAAATAATTTCAAACACACACCCACACACACACACACACACAGAGATATATATATATATATATAATATATATATATATATAATATATATATATATATATATATATATACACACACACAGATTATATATATATATATATATATATATATATATATATATATATATCTGTGTGTGTGTATATATATATATATATATATATATATATATATATAAGAACTTGATCACGCCAAAACAAAGGAGACGAAGACGACATAGCTGTAGCAGGAGTAGATCTCCAAGTTCTTTGCATAGAAGATCATCGTCACCCATTCGATGCCGACGAAGGAGACGAAGTACTAGTTTGAGTAAAAAGTTAAACAAGTTTAAAAAAAACATAGAGTAGGTCACGTAGTTGGAAATGGTTACTACATGTACGTAAAATAATTTCAATAAATCGAGCAAAATTAATAATAAAAAGTAATAATTCGGTTTTCTTTCTTGACGACCATATATACCGTGTGTGTGTGTGTGTGTGTGTGTGTGTGTGTGTATATATATATATATATATATATATATATATATATACACACACACACACATATGTACAGTTCATTTTTCCATATTACCGATTTGAATAAACATTTCAATTTTTGTAAATTTGTTATTTTTAATCATAAAGTAATTCTTGAAAAATTTCAATTGTGTGCTCAATGCGTTCTTGACATGGCCATGCATCTTTTGAGACTGTGAATTATACTCTAAATGTAGCAATTCCTTGCAGTTGGGATGTTTCTTTCGAAGCAAATTGAGTTGCCTCTTCTAATTTCTTTTTTGTACGCCAATTACTTAACACGGAAATTAAAAATGTTCTTCATTCAATTCAACGCCAAGAAATTTTGTTTCAAACAGTTACTTATATTTTCTGTACTTTCTTTGGTAGTATTGGCGACGACAGCCTCTTTTGCAGCTCGAGTCAATCATTGTCTCTTTATAACTTCTACATCGTTTGATCTTTCTCCGAGTTTTTTGTCAAATACTCGATGTGATTCTGAAATATGTGCTGTTTACCCTCGCCAATACACGGGAGAAAGTGTTCATAAATAAAATCTTGAAAATTTGGAATACATAATCAGTCTGTAAATATCCGGTTTGTTGATGAAGGTGGCGTCAGGCTGCTCGTTGACAATTACAAATGAAGTTGCATTTGCTGCCAGTTCGTTGAAAGTTCTTCTATATCTCTCTATCACATTATTCGTAATAGCTTACGTGTTGTTTTCGTATTCCAATAAGCTGGTAAAAATTTTTGCTCTAAACCATTTTTTTTTCTATCCAAGAGATTTTGCGGTTGTACAAGAATTGATGATTTTTCAAATCCAATAATTTATCAATTTTTTTAGTTCATGTTGGCAAGAGCACTTTACAGATGCACTGTTTATCGCGAGTTCTCACATTCTGATCAATCTCACATTCAATGGATACATTGAAATAATGTTATGCGCATCAAAGCTCGTAAATTTACCATGTTTTGCCAGATCGTACATCACAACGTCTTGTGAAACATGCTATTATTTGTAATTTTTTTACACTCGATTCGATCGCCATAGTTTTCCAGAATCATCTAATGTGTTGCATGTATGTGAAGCATAGTCGTGGTAAGGGAAATTCAAACACAACAAATTAAAATACATTTTTCATTAAAGCTCCCCCCCCCCCCCCCCCTCCCACAACCGAAGAAGTAGTTTGCCGTCAAACAGACTAAATATAGCGGAAATTTATCCCAATGTATTTTTCGACTATTATTATATTTGCCTTTTTCGAAAAGATCTATTTCAGTTTTAATTTCGCTCTTATCCGTTTCCACCCCCATCGATATGTTAGGTTCTTTGAGATTGGTTTCCATTTTGCTCAATTCCTCCAACACAGGCTTGTCTAAAGTACTTTCTTTAAGTGATTGCCGTGCTACTATTTCCTCACATTCTATTTCTGTTTCCGATTCGCTTTCACTGAAATATATTTCGACTGGTGCTGTTGTTGGCTTTTCGATTTCCAAGAATGTGGTTTCGGGCTCTGTTCTGTAGGAATTCAGTTCCACCGGTACCGTTGTGGATTCGTCAGCAGTATTTACAAGTTCAATTTCTGTTCTGTTTTTGCAGAAATTTAAATCAGTTAATGTTATAACCGGTTTGTCAGAAAGAATGACTTCGGTTTCAGGTTAATTTAATTCGCTGATTTCGAGCAGTTTGTTCTCATCGACATGGTATTTGCAGTGAACAATGGCCAATACTGTAACTTTGTTCAATTTCTCCCAATAATTATCTATGTTTTGTAACATGCATTCATCTTCTCTATAGTAATCACCACATCCTCACCATTATTGCCATAATTTGCTTCTATCGTGGCCGTGTTCGGATCGAGCAGATCCAACACTTGGTCGTTTTCCACGTGAAACTCGTCTCTAGGTTTGTCACCTTGGGCCTCCCCGACCGTAGCAGTATTTTTTGAAACTTCGAAATAATCATTAGGGATAAGCGTCCTGTCCAATAATCTCAATTTTTCTGCATCGTGAAAACTTTTGTCAATATTATTTAAACCTTGTATAAACATTTCGAGAATGGATTTTATAAAGTGATGAATAATAACATAAATTGGCGAATTATTCGAAATGTCGATTAAATCGAAATCTCCTCCTCCACGCCGAAGGTTTATCAGTGCTCGTCGAAACAAGGTTTCTGAACTTGGAAAATTATCTAGAAATTGAGTCACTGCGAAAATAAACCAGTTTATTATGAATGGGTATTTATCTTGATCATCGAGAACCACTTGGTCTATAGTTTTATGCAAGAGAAAAAGGACAAAATATGTAAATGAGTGTTGATTGATTAACTCTTTTAAAATCACGTACATTTCATATGGTTGTTTGCATTGAATGTACAATTTTTTTGCCGATTTTTGTATGTAACGACGATTGAATATTTCTCCACCTTGTGCATGATGCAAAAGTTTGTTATATATTTCAGTGGAATAGGAATCATAGTTAAAGGTAGGATTTTTTTTGATAATCCAAAATAGTATCAATGTGTTGGTTTATTTTTTCTTTATGTAGGGTCATGATTAGGCCTTATATACAAAAAAAACATACAAAATTACATACAAAAACACACTTTACAAACATATATTCTTTTGAAATAAAACATATTCAAAATTACACACATTTTCCATCTCACAAAGTCCAGAGTGTGTGATACATCATGAGAAAAGTACCAAGTCATCTGCATCCTTCACCTCTAGAAAATTTGGTATATGGTTTTCGAGGTCGTGAATCGAGTTGGTGAATAGGTATGGGGGCAGGAATTGACTGCGCAAAATCTTGTATTTTTCCACATTTTAAACATAGATATGTTTGTAATTCCTCAGCATTTTTTTTCACTATACTCAATGCTCACTTGTAAGATAACTACCCTTCATACCAGCGTATTCTATGCACATGTAAAATCGAATTTCGGGTAACTCATTTCATCTCCTCACTGAAACAAGTTATCTTCCATGGAGGTCCAAAAACGCAGTGTTGTATGCGATTTGTTTCAAAGTCATAAATAACCAACTCCTTAATGTAAAATGTTTGATACAACATTTACAGAAGGCACATTGGTTGGCACATGATCCATGTTTATCACACCTCGTCGACATGATATTCTTCTCGACAACAAAGACTGATTGAAGAGGCTTGATGTGTTCCTGCAGTTATATACCATCGAGTTACCATTAAAAAAATTATTTTTTAAATTTAATTCTTTAATCATATGTGAGATTGGTTGATTAAAATTTGG
The DNA here is from genome assembly GCA_029891345.1 of Dryococelus australis. Classification (NCBI taxonomy): domain Eukaryota; kingdom Metazoa; phylum Arthropoda; class Insecta; order Phasmatodea; family Phasmatidae; genus Dryococelus; species Dryococelus australis. The sequence goes on from CM056995.1 coordinate 174,877,180, forward strand.
TGAAGGTCGGTATCGTTCAACATTTGTTTATTTACGTAATTCAAAGTGGGCATTTTTTTACCATGCCCAAGTGCATTTTTATATAATCTTGGATTGACCGCACTTGCACGAACCAAAAAATTATTTCGCCAGGCATGAAACAACACTCCGAGATTGGGCCTCACTCCTGTTAATTTTTTGTACAAGGTAATGTAAATCAACCTTATGTTTTCGCATCGGGTGAAAAAGAGTCTATACAAGTTTTTGTAAATAGAACATGATGGATGATTCACAAACGCATTCAGCGTATGAGTAAACTGAGAAAGAATACACATTATTGTTGTTATTGTTTTGGTTTTAAGTTCAGTTTTTTCATTTTCAATCAGTTCGGTAACTTGACTCATCATCAGGGACAAAATATAGTTTTTTTTTGTCTACCTGTCTTGTACAGAAAATCAATTAAAAGCATCAATTCCATTTCTGATGAGTAGAGAGTGTTCGCATAATTTAGAAACTTGGCAAGTGCATTTTCCGCAGAGTTGTGTATTTTTTTTGCGTTATTTTAAGGCAAGACTTTTGGAATTTGGTCAATTTGTGGATAGTTTTTTTTTTTTTCCTTCGATGGTGATGGGACTTCCGTCGCTTAAATACAAGATCTGTGCATCATAGTGGTTCAGTTTAGCGGCTCGCCGATAAGCCAAAGTGATCATGGACATTTTAAAGGGTGTTTGGTAGGAAGGATCGAGACGTTTCTGTTCGCTCACCAACATGTTGCAAACAGAGGTGCAGTATTATCGAGTGTTTGGTAAAAACCAGAAAATAGAAATGAAACTAAATTTTGGAAATCTGCCAAAGTACCGCCATTTTTCATGAAATTCGTGTACTTTAGATGGGGCACGAGGCATTGTTTGCATCCTCTTTCATGAGTAACAAAGAAAACCAAATGTTTCGAATTGATCAACGGGCTTGTCATACAGTGATTGTAAAGGAATACATTTTTATCAGTTAATGAACAATATTTTCGGGTTGACTATAATAGTATCGTTTAAAGAGTGGATGAATTGTTTTTACTGGCAGAAAATGTTTCTCTGACCAAATGTAGCCTAGTATAATTAGAGAAGTAATAAAATCGGCCTGTTTTCGATCAATATCTCTAATTTTATAGTAATATACTATATAGACACATTTCTTCAGTTCTTTGATGAATGAAAAGGTCGTACCTATTGAAAATTTTTATTTTATTTTTATTTTTGTTGATTGCGATACATTTGCTTACCTGATTCGGACACAAACTCCACAATTTTTCCCAAAGTGTTGGTAATTGCCAATGAATCTATGGTGTCTGTGTACGAATGACACATGAACCTGTGAAACATGTTGAAATTATTCATAAGTTGTTGTATAGTTTCTTCATACGTGGGTTTCCCCACCAAAAGAAATTAAATGTAGTCGTTACTCTCATTATCATCCGAATCGGCCCTATCGCCATTGCAGACTTTAAAAAAAATAATTTTTCCTTTTCCATTTCACATATTATGAGTCAAGGGATAATAAATAGAAGGTTTATGGAAACTGTAATCAATTTTCTTTAAAAAGAATACAAAAATTGTGGCGATGCTATTGACAAGTCTACTAATTTTATAATTTTTGCAACACAATTAATAAAACTATACAAAATATAAATTATGTAAAAAAAGTGTCGATTTGTTACAGACTTTGCAACAAATTCTTGAAATTTTTAATAATTTGGTAAACAATATGAATAATTTCGAAATTAGACAGATAAACTTGTTTCAATTAAACTATATGGCTGCAAATTATTACATTAATTTCATATATTCGTCCATAAATGGTAACTGTGACAAACTGGAGAAAAAGGATGCGAAAAACAATGGTAAATGTAAATAACTTACTGGGCTTCGGGGAAGCCATTAATATTTTACTATCCACTCCCTTTTCCCAACAATTGTATGTGGGATCTTTAGATCAAGCTATAAATACGATGCATAACAGGCAAATTAATATTGCATCTCCTTGGTATGGCACGAGTAAATTTCCACTCATGGGGGAAAATGTGTTTGATTAGAAACTTGTTGGTTTGATGAACAAATACAAAGAACTCAAACATGAGAACCAAGAAGGTGAATAATTGAAAAAAAATAGGGAAAGATCCCTGAAACTTTTTTAACGCTTGTTTATTTATTTGATAGTTTACAAACAACATACTGCAGTTGACTTTTAGTCAAACACTTCACTTTTTTTTCAAATGCAATAGTGGACACCTTGTCTGCATTTGCATTTATGTAAATCGATGCCATATATACTAAACTGTAAGGAGGGAAGGGAGGGGAAGTTAATGGCTGCAATGTGATTGATTGTTGAAATTAGGCATGGGGATTCAACAACCAATCAGAGTACACCACTTCCTCTCCCTTTCCTAACTTACAGTTTTCCTATATGGTGGAGAAATCTGGAAAAAAGATGTCAGTCGATGGCAAGAGATGAAAAGAGAAACATCAACCTTCCTTCCAGAGCAGAAGAGGAATAAGGTATAAGTATAATATATACTCTAAAATATATAATATATAATGTATATACAATATATATTATACTTATTTCTTATTCCTCTTCTGGTATAGGAGGAAGGTTCATGTTTTTCACTGTCCATCTCTCGCCGTCGACTGGCATCTTTTTTCCAGATCTCGCCGCCATATAAACTAAACAGGAAGAAGCGGAAGGGAGGGGAAGCAAAATGCTTTAATGTAATTGGTTGTTGAGATTAGAAGTGGGGGAAATCAACAACCAATCAGTGTACACCATTTCCCACCCCCCTTCCCTTACTTACAGTTTGTCTATATGAGGGAGAAACATGGAAAAAAATACATCTGTCGACAGCAAGAGATTCGGCAGAGAAACATTAACCTTCCTCCTAGCGCAGAAGAGGAACAAGCAATAAGTTTAAAATATACTATATATATTGCATATATGTAGTATATAGTATGAATATAATATATATTTTATATATGTAGTATGTAGTATATAAATTCTATATAATATATACTCTATATAATATATAATATATATAGTATAAAGTATACTATATACTATATATAGCATATAGTACAAAGTATGTAGTATATAGTATATATTATACTTATTCCTTATTCCTATTTTGCTATCCATCTCACACAGTCAACTGGCATATTTTTTCTATATCTTGCTGCCATATAGGCTAAACTGGATAGTGGGAAGGGAGGGAAGTCAAATGATGCAACTTGATTGGTTGTTGAAATTAGGAATGGGGGAAATGTCGATTGCAACACAAACCTGCAAGTTTTCTAGGAATAGCACCAAAGCAATTACTATATACCTGCAAGTTTTTCTCGGAATGGCACCAAAGTGAATGTAATTCACACTTGTAGGTTTTCTCAGAACTGCAACGATATGATTACAACTCACATTTGTAGGTTTTCTTGAAACTGCAGTGATCGGATTACAACACACAGCAATTGCAACAAATACCTGCACGTTTTCTCATAACTGCAACATAGTGATTACAACATTTCCCCCTCCAACTTTAAACAACCAATCAGAGAACACTGTTTCATTCCCCTCCTTTCAGTTTCCCTATATGGTGGAGCAACCTGGAAAAAAGACATCAGTCGATGGCGAGAGATGGACAGAGAAATATCAACCTTCCTCCACTACAGAGCAAAAGGAATAAGGTAAGTATAATAAAAGTATTTTATGAAATTATAAAACCTTACATATGGTATATTTATTAAATTACATACTTTTTTGTTCGTACCTTAACTCTCTTCTGTTCTGGGAGAGGAGGAAGCTTGTTGTTTCTCTGTCCATCTCTTGCTGCCAACTGACGTCTTTTTTTTTTCATATTTCTCCGCCATATAGGCAAACTGAAAGGAGGGGAAGGGAGGGGAATTGAAACAATGTTCCCTGATTGATTTTTGAAAGTTAGAGGAGGGGAAGGAATATCAAATGTAGAACATTCTGATTAGTTGATGAATATAGTGGTGAGGGGAATATAATGTAAAATGAGCAAGCAACAAATTTAAATTATAGACAGGTTTGTTTCATACCAAGAAAAAACTTACCAATATGTGTTGCAATAACCCCCCATGTTTATTCAACAACCAATCAGATTACACCATTTAATTTCCCCTCCCTTCCACTCATTTTGGTTATAATGTTACACTCATTCCCCGACTATGGTTATGACATCAAACGAGGTGGCTTTTGTGCCCCCTCAGATATCACCCTCGTTATAGACTTAGGTTATTGTCGACTTGGATTATGACATTATCATCTTTATGTCATTTTAGGGCCACCTTCACATCATTTTAAGCAACTGTCATGTCGTAGGCTATAAATGCATTAAATTGATGCTGACATAATTATCTTCACTTTGTTTTAGGCGGCCATCACATTAGACTGATGCTGACGTCAGGTTTGCACCTCATAACCTCATAACACTAAAATAAACAATAATTGATAGATCCTTTTTTTAATGTTATTACAAAACTATTCAAACACAGTAAACACTCATCTAAACCATTCCAATAATTATATATATATTTATTTATTTATTTGTTTCATTACAAAACAATTCAAATACAGTAAACACTTATCAAAATCGAAATCATTCCCAATTGTAGATATATGTACAAGACTGTGGGGTATTTTTTATTTCGTTCTCGATGGTCATCGAAGCAAATTGGGAAGCTACATGTGGAACGAACCTTTAGAATTGGTACACAAAAATATTGTATATGGCCTCAGCCAATCTTTGTTTTCTATCTTTATTCAGGTAATTTTCTACCCTATGTATGGTTTGTTTTTTTTTTTTTTTGGCAATACCTTCTTTGATTGTAAGAAATTATTGTAATTCAATTGTAGTTGCAAATAAATATGTTGTGTTTTCGTTATTGTTTCTTCAGATGTGTATCCCATTTTCCTAATTGTGAATCCTCATGTACAAACCAAAAAATACAGATCGCTAAAGTCAATAAACTTTTCTTCATCAACCACAATGGTTTTCTTTGCAATATCGAATTTTCTTTGTAATGTGTGTTTGTGCATCCACTACTACTCCATTTCTTTATTCCAAACATAGATAGTTGAACTAATGAGTATAGCTGATTATAATAGTGTCAGAATTTCAAAACATTTTTCATATCCAAAATTTTCATACAGTTTTCGAGATCATCCACTCCTATGTAAAACATTGGTCCGAAACACACCATTGCATCATAATAGGCATCCGCTGTAGGTCTGAAACACACAATTACATCATAATGGGTATTCTATGTAAGTTTAACAATAATATAATCAAACAAAAGATACATTTCTCCCCGACATTTTCCTATGGGTTTGCGAGCCGAGAGCTTGACGGTGAGATTTGCCTTCCAGTAGATCCAATACATCCTTCCTCGTGTTCACTCGGATCAAGGCAAACATGCGACTTTCGAAAATAACAGGTCATGTATATGGAAGAATTAATAATTGCACAATGTAGTCTCCTTTGTTGACAGTCAATTCATTCGGCGCAATGTTCCAGACACAGACACTCTTTGTCATCGAAATTACAAAACAGCAATAATCTATCGGAATGGCGAACCAACATCATTCACACCCAAACATCGACGCAATCACACCCAGCCATCGAAACATTCACACCCAGCCATCGACACATTCACACCCAGCCATCAATGTATTCACGCCCAGTCATCGACTCATTCACACCCAGCCATCGACACATTCACACCCAGCCAGCGACGCATTAACATAAATTAAATTGCGCTGTTTCAAATTACGTTCCTTTCCACACCTTTCAGTTTGCCTATATAGGAGCAAAATCTGAAAAAAGACTAATCGTAACCAGACACAAAGAGCCAAGTTTATTTTTCTTTGAACCAAACAGAATTTTTTATAATTAAAATAGGGATATGAACTGGCATAATTTGATTAGTTGTCGAATAAAGTGGCAGAGGGAAACAACAACCAATCAGAATCCACTATTTCATTTCCTCTGCCTTCCCCTCTTAAAAGATTCCATGTAACAAGAAATCTGGAAAAAAGTCCAGCCGATGGCAAGAGCCGGACAAAGGAGGGGGGGGGGGGGGGGGGGGGGGGGGAGTTTGTCTCTCAGAACTCTAAATACTTTTATAACTCATTTATAAGTAAGAAATTTATATATAATTAGCAGAATCAGAGGGAGTTTCTTGAGCTAAATTACTCATTGAAAGATATAAATAATATAAAAGGAATCACGAAAAATAATATGAAAAAAATATGAAGAAAGAACTGCCATTAATCGACGAATTACGAAATGTCGAAAAAAAAGTAGAAAAGTAAGTGAAGAAAATAAAAATTTAATTACAACACTAGTTCCTGTAGCAGCAAAAAAATTATATTATCCGCTAACACTAGAACAAACATCATTCGAAAGAGAATTATTCTCAGAACAAAAATCTCCTGATTTGGAAGAGCAAATGGGAATTGTACCATTGAAAAATTTATCACAAGCTGTGTCTGATTCAATGCGTACCGCGTCTGATTCTACTATAAATCTCAGAACAGAAATTTTTAAAGAATTAATGTTATTGGTGAAAAATTAGGTTTACGTGAAGTTTAGAAAATTTTTACATTGGTGATACAGAAGTAACAATAAATGATACACTATTTGTTATGGATAACAGAACTTTGTAATTTGTTAACAGAAAATTCATTAGAGGCACTTGAGGATAAATACTCTGATAATGACTATGAAAATTATGCAGAAATTGTTATATCAACCGATGCTGCATTCTAACAATATTCCAATAAAAAGGTAGCTTCGATTGGAGGTGTGGAGTATATTAATATAACAGGCCCCATTTATGAATGGTATACATAACCATATTCAAGAACAATGCCAAATATACCAGAAAGAATTTCTCCAAGAACTCCTAGATCTGGAGAAGGTAGAAAAAATTCAATAGTTTTCCATAAGAATATATTTGGATGGATGATGTTAGAAAATTGGTTGATAGATTATTAGTTATTCATTGCTAACAAAATGCTGCAAATACAAATTATTACAATGAAAAAGTAAACAAATGGATATGCTAAACAATAAGTTTTCTGATTTTGTTGTTAATAATCCAAAAGGAATTACTAACCTTATAAGAGTTTTAAATGTAATTCCACACTCATTTTGGAATTCTGAACATAATGGCAAAGGCAATATAAACTGGGCATTAAACAATTTTAATTTACTCTAAATGAATTTGCCTGGTTATAATTATTGTGGACCATTTACAAAATTATATGAAAGATTGGAAAGAGTTAATACAGGAATAAGTAAATTAGAAGAGACATGTAAATATCCCGATATTGCCTATAGAGAGCATAAAGATTTAGACTATAGACATGAAGCTGATAAAATTTTACAAAAGGAAGCTAAAGAAATCATGATAGAAAAAAATACTCCGATTGGAGAAAAAATTGCTTCTGCTGCCATTGCCTCAACAATTTTTACAGAAAAGGAAAAAAGAAAATAAGGTTGGGGAATTAAAGTGTTTTATTGAATATATATATATAACAAATTAAGATAGCTAATATAACTTTCGGTATTCCCTTTGGGGAATTAAAATATTTGAATATAGATAAATTTTTAACAAATGATCAAATTGCGAGGAAAAATAAAATATTGAAAAGAAGGCAAAAGTTTCACGTTAATTTTATCTTTGCCAACACTAAAAAATATTAATAAAGAACAATCTGGAATTGGTATACATCATGGCGGAGTTATTCCCATTATACTTGCTGCTTTAGGTAAACTCTGTGCTTTAACAGGAGCAGCTGGTGCAATTTATAAATCTGTTGAACAAACTAGGTAAAATAACAAAGAGTTAGAAGAACAAAATCTACATAATTTAGCAATGGAAAACAAGGCTGGAAGCAGATTAAAAACAGGAAGGCCAAAAATAATTCAGCTCCATGATCTATTACCGATATCCAAAAATAGGTAATACTATTAAATATTAAGCATTTCAAAAATGTTTATATGATTGACGAACTACCAAAATGTATGCACAAAAAAGAATGTGCTGTAGTAAATTTCAACATTTCAGCACATCCTGGTACTCATTGGGTTTGCTACTTTAAAGAAAATAATGATGTATACTATTTTAATTCATTTGGAGGCAACATTCGTACTAATTTAACCATTTACTTTAAAAACAGAAATGTGTATTTCAATGACGATCTAATTCAGAATTTTAATTCAGTTATATGTGGACATCTATGTTTAATTGTTTTACACCTTTTTTATAGGATTTAAGTTTATTTATATAATTTCTATGTTATTAAATTATGGATATATTTGGGAAACCATTAATTAAACCTTTAAATAAAATTTTTGGCACTAATGCTTTAAAAACATATGTAGATTCACAATGCAATTCAGGGGTTTCTGCTTTACAAAGTAAACTAAGAATTTATTCTGATTATACAAAATCTTATGTTTCTTTTTTTGATAGAATTGATAGTATAGAGAATCCCAGAGACGATAAAGATGCAGTCAATAAAATATTATTTGATAAACAAATAGCTGATTATGCTTTAAAAGAAGATATAAATTTACAATTCAGTAACACTATTGCTGATTACGTATATCGAGTAAATAATGCAAAGTAGTCACTAAAAAAGGAAGTATATTCAAAACACAATACTATTGTTTCTGATTATGCCTTAAGAAAGTACATAGATTCGAAATATTAAATTATTGTTTCTAATTATGCATTAAAAAAGATGTAGATTCGGAACACAGTAATATTTTTTTCTGCTTATGCTTAAAAAAAGACGTAGATTCAAAAACAATTCCATTGTTTTCAGTTTAAAAACATACGTAGATTCACAATGCAAGTCGGGTGTTTCAGTTTTACAAAGTAAACTAAGCACTTGTTTTGATTATACAAAATCTTATGTTTCTTTTTTAGGGCATAGATGATCATGTAGATGGTAAAGATGCGGCCAATAAAAGATATCTTGATGAAGAAATAGCTGATAAATTACAAAATTTAACCAGAGAAACTGTGAAAAATTGTATGGCATTAATTAACTCGAAATCATATATATATATTTTATTTACCTGTAAGGTGGGATAAAATTAGTAATTTGTTTCTGTTAGAAAATAATATCATATTTATGTACTTTTTTGATGGATTGTACTGTTTATAAAATAACTATTGCTAATATTATTTATTCTGATGCTGTGACTGTTATTAAGGGAACTACAAAAATAGATTACAGTAAGTCTTTTGATGTTTACAAAGGCAATACTATATAAAATCAGAAAATAGAGAATATCTTATTAAAAAGATGGGATGAAAACTACAATAGGCATACTCGTGAAATATAAATATTAGCTATTTTTTTATCTACTTCGATGACTGCCGCACGATCTTCCAGAAAAAGCAAAAATCATATCTGCACAGTTTTTCCTTGTCCCCGACCCCAACGAGCTCTCATGTCATGACAGGAAAAAGCATATCACAAATGTGATATCTCCTTGTGCAACTGCAAACACTCCATGAGTGCCACCACAAGATGCAGTAAAATTATCTTTGCATGCATCTCACCACATTAGCTTGGTGTTAGGCAATCGACTTTCCAACTTGTCGATCGTGGGTTCGAATCCTGGCCTGTGAGGATAATTTAATAGAGTGAAAAGGCAATTGCACTGTTAATTATCACCCAAGTCATTTAAAATTTGAGCTTAAAACTTTAATTGTTCTGCTCATATATAATAATATATCAGTAGCAGACACAAACATAAATGGTGTATTCCGCATATGGTGCAATGCGCCTGCAGCATATAGGGGAGTACAAGAAATAAAATAATAAAATATCCCTCACTTCTCCAATAAAAAAAATTGTTGGCTGGTGGTGAAGTGATGGATTTCTCCAGATTTGATGGCATCAATATCAAGGCATAAAAAATAAAAGAATTGGGTCACTAGTGTTGACATTAACTTGCTTGTAAACTCAATTTAAAAAAAGGTTTCTGGCATTGGCATTAATTTGCTTGTAAACCTTTGGTATTCATAAAGAAAATAAAGATATGTAAATGAATGATAAACGAATGATTAACAAATGATGAACGATCATTGAAAGCATTTCATATTAATTTAAATATTTCCATTTTGGAAAAGATAAATATATTATAATATTTTGATTTACAAAAATCTGTTTAAATATTCCAAGAGTTACATGAATTATCAAAATCTAACAATTTTACATCAAATTTATTATCTTTAGTTTTTAAGACTTCTCCAACCAAATATTCATTTGGATAGTTGGTCTTCATAATTTCGTATTCATAATCACTATCCTTTATTTATTTTCCTTTGTCATCTTTCAGTTTTGTATGTTGGATCATCATCATTTAAACCCTCAAAAATGTTAGCTGTAGCTCAAATCAGAATCCACACAAACAAAAAATGACAATGTTTATTGAACATTCAAAAAACCAATGGTTCATACAATGCTTTTCAAACGATGCGATATTACACATATTTAAGGCAACATGCAAATTCACACAAACACTTGGAAAAAAGAATAAAAATGCTACTATAAAATACAATGGATTGGTATTTCTAAAATAACAGTTGAGGTTGCACAATTAAGCATTCCACTGAATGTATCACAGGCCATTACATTAATATGCTTCCATTAAGCAAGCTATACTTCTGTGTGTATATATATATATATATATATATATATATATATATATATATATATATATAAAGAGTAGTTGAAGGTTATATAAAAATTACACACTTCACTATGTGTGGATAATACAGAATAAGTTTTTTTTTAATAAATGAAAGGGCATGCCATGACACATGAACCAGAGTGAAAAACCTTACCAAGCCCATGTCACACAACACACGCATATTAAAATATAACCATCAATCTTAATGGCTATCCTGATAAGAAAAATTAAAGGCTGGCCCCAAATATAAAAAAAACTGCAAATATAAATAATCAAAATAACTGGGTGGGGGAAAAATAACAATCAAATACCCAAAGAACATTTCACCTCAAACCCAATTTACTATTGGTGCAGAATTAACCTACTTTTACTACTGGTGCAGAACGAACTCGTTCCTACTACTAATATTCAGCATACCAGTGGAACTTTCTTTCATTTATATCGACTATATGTTTAAAAGAAACAATTTATCACATCAAGGGTTGCTTTACATTATAGGTGAGACTAATCCTACTCAACACCCTCATATTACTCGGGTACTCAATATATGTACACAAAAAATGCTATGAGCGGCGAAAACATTACGTCCATTCAAGGCTGTAGCATATAAAATAGAATATGTTAAAACTTGAGATAAAACCCCATTAAAAGGAAACTGACTTCACACGAGGGCAACCCCACCAAACGGTTCATTAAAGCCTCGTGCGATTATACAACAAACAAAACATCGACTTCACTTTGCTTCACTGCTTGAGTCGTTACTGCTATCGTGCTAAACGAATTACAAAACCTGCTTTCACAGTGATCAATTCAAAATTCGCAGCTTGCAGACTAACTAACAAGTTAAACAGAACGTGATTTCAAATGGCAAACCTGAAAGGAACTTGGAAAGGTTTGTGTCGTCGGCCCCGGCAATTATGCCCATTCCCTAGCTCTAAATGCATACCCAAGAAAGATTAAAACCTCACAGCACGACTGCAGTAACACACAAATGTATCGTCGCCAGACATCACGAATATTTCACACTAGCAACCACAGGTGTAACGTGCCAAGAAGCTAATTGTACGCAATCTAAGCCATGTCGGTGTCGTAGTAATGAGTGGGGCGAACTGACGTTAAATGACCGCACCAGACGAGCGGGTTCGTCCAGCCACTGCAGAGCAAAAGGAGGCGATTTCAGAGCGAAGAAGAATGCCCGCCGACATTCAGTCCTACCTGGCAGTGGCTCGGGGAGAGGGAAGGAAGATGTCGAAGAGGTGTAAGGAGGGGAGAGGGGGACAGCCGAGGAGGACCAACAGGCAGGCCACCATATAAACATAAGGCCAGTAGAGGGACGATTTGCACAAAATTGTCACAAATGGTGAAGTAATTCTGTTGTGGAATTAGCTGTATAACCCTTTTCAAAGAGTCGTTTACTCTTGATTACGCGGACAATATCGCCAACTTTGTATTTTGATCTAGTAATGACATTAGCAAAATCATGTCTTAAATCTTGTAATTTTTTTATTGACTTCAATTGGTTTCATGCCAATGGTATTGTGCTTTGTGTTATATTCTTTAACTAAATCATCTAATATATTTACCCATTTGTAATTGCCATTCAAAGCAAAATTCTTCCACATTTTGTTCTTCACTATACATTGTATCGTTCCACACAACTGGCTTTTAGTTCACTTAATGTAGAATAATGATTGATGTTATATGTTTCCATAAGTTCTTTTAATATTTTATTAAAAAATTCTAAGCCAGCATTACTTTGAATATTATGTAGTTTTCTTTTAACTAATATAGATTCTAAAGCATTTGCCACATTCTTGGCTGTTTTATCTTTGATTGGTATAGCAAGTGCATATTTCGAAAAATAATCGATAATTGTCATAATAGACTTGTAACCATTGGTTATACGTTATATGCCTTTTAAATTACCAGTATCCATCTCAACAAGGTCGATTTGCCATAAATAATCAATAACATACGAAATTGCTTTTCTTCTGGGGAATTCTTTTGTGCAAGTTTGTATAATTAATTAATTATGCCTTCTCTTGCATTGGGAAACATTTTTTTAATTGATTTATTACAATTACTTCTTGAACATTTACATTTCTGAACTAATGGCCCAACTTTAGAATATTCAGTTTTTATATTATTTTTAGTGACCATCTTACACTTCAAGCACCAAGCATTCTCCATTTAAAAAATATATATATATATATTCTCGTATACGATTCACAAGAGAGAGAGAGAGAGAGAGAGAGAGAGAGAGAGAGAGAGAGAGAGATTTTATTTGATTTCGATAACTCCCGTTGTGCGTTCTTTTTACTCATATCTATTGTGATAAAACCATAGTCTCCATCCCAACAGCATGCACAAATCTCTTTAAATTTTTCTTATGGCATGTCCCTGCAGATGATATCATAAAAGTTGTGTCATAAGTTTGTGTCATCTTGTCTAAATACACATAGAATATTCGCCTTGTCTCTCAAAGGTTCTTTTGGTATTTTCGGATATGTTTTTGCTAAATAAAATACATCAATGTTTTTATGCCTTCCCATAGTGAAGTACCCATGAACTATGTCATGATTGTCTAAAATAACATAATCAAATACAATTACATATTTGTCTTCAGATTGAACTAAGGGGACCATTTCCTCAGAAATAATTATTAAAAAATTATGCCATTTTTTCGTTAACTTTTCATTTTTTTAATGTCTCATCAAAATTATTCTGTATCAGAACACATTTGGATCGATTCAAACCTTTTGAGCGAACATACAATTTATTTAAATTTAACCAACCTGTCTTATAAATTAAATTGGTTTCCCACAATGGCTCGAAGCTATGATTGTACACGTAATGTTGTCAGGCAATAATCCTCTATTATTTTTATTTTCAGAGTTTTCTTCAGAAATCAAAACACCGACACCCTAATTAACTTCGGGCAGTATAGTCTGCTTTGGGTGCCACTTTTTATTTAATAACAATATTTTTTTTGTATTTGATATGTAATGTATTCAAGTTAACAAATAATACTTCTGTACTGAAGAAGAAACTTCACTATGACATCATTCATTAAGATAAGTCGATTGCACTAGTTAGTTTTCATACAAAATTTTCGACTCCAAATATAGGAAATGATACAGTAATCACCATTAAAAGAGTGCTGTCGATGATAAAAACGAAGTTATAAGTATCCCTAGGGACCAATTCGATATTGATTCTTTAAAAGAAGCTATAAATTCAATTGATAAATTTTCAACAAACAACATTTAGTTAACATAAGATAGTGTGAAAAACAGAATATCTATTAAACTTGATGATAGATAATCTGATATTCTTGGTTTTGATAGAAATATTACTATTGAAAAGGGCAAAGTGGTCATGGGCACTAAATTGCCTAATTTAAATCCAAATAAATCAATCAATTTCCACTGTAACTTGGCATATGGTGTGTTCATAAAATATGACGAATCTAATAATTTAGAAACTGATATAATTGCAAGTTTTCCACCAAAAACTATGTTTGGCTTTAAAGATTATTTAGCTATGCGCCCCCACATTCTACTTTTAATTGAATAAACAATGAATGTTTTAATCATAGTTTTAGAAATTAGAGTCGAAAATGGTAAACTAAATGATTTAGATGGTGCAGATATCGTCATTCTTTTAGGAAATTAAAGATGTTTAAGATTCTATGTTTCCATATCCACAAGGCAATGTAAATATTTTATTTTTTAGTATAATAATGTTGTTGTCACAGGGGCTTAATGATATTTTATTAACTTCCACTGTGTATTTTTTATGCTGTTTGCCTCTTATTAAATTCATTGTTTAATATTGTATTTTTTCATCAAACAAACATTTCTTATAGTCGTCAAATGAAATTCTCTTGTTAACAACACATTTCTTTACTCCTTTCGATGTTTTGTTTTCTTTGTCCTCAAGTCTGTATGCATTCATTTTTGCTCATAAACCAACAAATTATTTTATAATTTGTCCATACAGTCATATTTCATTTTCCCTAAAACTTTCCTAATTATTTGAAGCATGTTATATATATCATCATTTGGATAAACACTTGTATCAAAATTATCTAACATTGACTTCATATCTTTAGAAAAATTTTCTGTTTTTATGTTATAAAAGTACAAGTTGGTATCTTAATAGTATAGTTCAATTTTATCATAATATTTTGGTTTCATTACTTCATAATGGAAATCATAACTTATTATTTTGATATTTCTAAAATTGAAATGCTAACAAAAATAGGCTTGTTAAATTTTACATGAGTTTGTTCATATGAATAGCTGCAAGCTTCTTGTTAAATATAGTACTTTTCTTAAAATTTAGGCTTGATATAAATTATTCACATTTTTCTTCATCTGACATTAATCTTAAATCTACACGTTTTCTTAAATTTCCCATCATTATTATTCATCAGTTTGCAAAAATCTTCTTTGAGTCAATTTAGCATTAGTTCTCATCTCTGTATTTAAATCTATATACCTTTTCAACTAATCAGACTGATTAAATGTACTCTATGTATTTTAGTAAGTTGTAATCCATTCTTTAAGCACTGTTTTAAATGAAGATAAAGTATTACATATTTTATTTCGTTTATGTAAAGTTGTTAAAAATTTAGATTTTTTTGGTAACTACTTTATTTTCTGGGCAAATTGGAAGATATTTATGTAAATTATGTAGTTCTTGTGGATATTCTAAATCAACTTCTAATATATAATAATACTCAAAATCATCTTCCAAATGTAATTTTTTTTTCCTCCAGTAATCTCGATAATTTAATGTACAATTAACCTGGTCAAAACCACTATATGGTAAAAATTGAGACATCGGACATTCATAAAGATTATTTAAATTGAGATATGCAAAATAGTTAGACTCTTGATTTGGATTAAATTCTTTTGTAATATTTGTTATTAACTTTACTATATCGCTTACAACATTGCGATATTCCCCCTCTAATTTCTTTATATACCATTAAAAACCTATCATAATTGTGAAATAAAGGTAATCGCCATTTAGTCATTTTAAACAGTGCGTCTCAAGATAATTCTGGTGCTCTAAAGTACCATGCAGGATCTACGTCATACACATTTATACATGTATTCTAGAATTTTCGAATGCATCGCCTAATAGAAACACATCACTTTTTAAATATAAGTGGTGGTATTCAATGAGGTTTTTTACATTAAATTGAGTTCATACAAGTTTGCATGATCATATTCATCATCAGTGATATCAGATTCAGTTAATTTATTATAAAATTCACTTTTTGGTGGAAGTACTGTTTCTTCAAACTGTCCAAATAATCGTATGGATAAACACCTTTTCTAATTAGTAAATCCACTTGATCTTGTGGAAATTGTTCTTTGTATATTCCATTTGATCTTTAGTCAAATTAGACGATAACTTATCTATACTACTAATCATAAATTTAAATGTGTCTATAAATCGCATCTTTAAATTTTCTGTTTGTTTCCCAAAAGTAATAAACTTTTCTTCGTTATTTGCAATTAAATCTATATATTTATCATTATATCATTACTCTTAAATTAATAAATGAGCATCATACCCAACTAAATTATGGAAATAAATTGGCACGAAATTAGGATATTTTAGTTGTAGATTGCAATGATTACATACTGGATCTATGAACATTCTAGTTATACGATCGTGGTGGCATACTTTTTTTTTTCTTCCGTATATTCACATTAGCATACAGTAGATGCATTGATGCAGTTTGTGAATATATTTCCCCAATTTTATCTACTTCCCTTTTTATTGATTGTATAAAAATCTGATGTGCATATATCTGGGCAAGATGGTCGAGTTGTGTTTACTCTGGTACCTGGTCAAATACCCTCGACAGCAGACTATAGTGAACGAACTTTTGTGCTCGGGAAAGACGGTCGTTGCCTGGTCGAGTTTCTGCCGCCAAGTGTGCATAGACTGGGTGTTGATGTACAGGGAACGCATCGGCGGGCCTTGCAAAGTGGTCGAGATCGACGAGTCAAAATTGGGCAAACGCAAAAACTGCAAAGGACGTAAAGTTCACGGCCAGTGGGTTTTCGGCGGAGTGCAATGGGACAATCCAACGAAATTCTTTCTGGTGCCGATGGAAAAGAGGAACGCGGTGACCCTGACCAAAATCATTCGCGAATGGATAGCTCTGGGCACGACGATAATTTCAGACTCCTGGCGCGGTTACAGCAACTTGGACATTCATGGCTACCGTAACATGCAGGTGAATCACAGGCGGGAATTTGTGTGCAGAGAAAAGAGCAGAATGGTAAACACTCTAAACACTCTAAAGATGAAGAGAGGCGAGACGTTGAGGGTGCACACTCAAAACATCGAGTGAAGTTGGTGTTTTGTGCGATACAGTATTCACTGCTTTGGCCGACGGAAAAAATCTTGGGCCGAATACCTGGCCGAGTACGTCTGGAAAAAGAATCACCGGTATGGAGAACGTCTTCACACTTTGCTGATTCACGCCGCCAACATCCACCATCATAATCGGCATAGAGGAGATGGTGGTGAAGGCTGTCCGAATCTCGACAGGTATCTGTTTACTACGGTTGTTTTTAATTTGCAAGAAAGAGCGAGATTGAGTTGCTGCTGCAGTTGCAATTTTAAAAAAGTTGAAAATTAATGTTCTTTGAGTTGCTGTTTGACGCAAGTCATAATTAATGTTTAGTTAAGTTGCTGTTTGATTAAAATTAAAATTTTTGTTTAATTGAATTGCTGTTTATTTCAGTTAAAACAGTTTAATTGAATAGCGGTTTGGTTCGGTTAAAAAACAACGTTTGATTGACTTGCTGTTTGTTTCTAGTTTCAATTAATGTTTAATTGATTTGCTGTTTGATCCAAGTTTAAATTAATGTTTAATTGAGCAGCTGTTTTACTCAAGTTTAAATTAATGTTTCATTGAGTTGCTGTTTGATTTAATTTACAGGCATGAATGAGGCAGTGTAGCTGTTTGTTTCAATTTAAAAAAAGTTTGAATGACTTGCTGTTTGCTTCGGTAAAAAAAAATGCAGTTTGAATGACGTCTAGTTTGTGTAATCATTCATTCGCAATCTAGAGAAAAGCCTACAACAGTCGAGTAGGTCGTGATTGGTCAGCCCGGCGAAGACGGGTGTACTTGCATCTGTTGCAGCCGCAAAACTTGGATCTGCCAGTTTCAATTATTGAGGTAAATAGATTTTTTTTTAAATTCCATTTATTCGAGATCCCGAAAATGCATAGCATGGTCGTGTCTGTCATGACCGGTTCAGCCGGCGGTGGCTGCAGTTGCATAAGCTGTTGCTCTCGTGGACTTTGGACCTGCCAGTTTCGAGTGTTGAGGAAATTTATAAAAAAAAGGGATGCTGTTTATAATAAAACTTAAAAATCTGAATGGTTAAATTAAAAAAAAGTAAGATTAAATTAAGAATAAAAATCATGCATAAACGTAAAGAATAATGATCAAAAATGCTTTCTTTGGGCAATAAAGTCGGCATTATTTTCAGTAGGAAAAGACCCTCAAAGAGTAAGTAAATTTAAAAATTTGGGCTCTAATATTGACAAAGGATTATATAAATATGAATACCCAATTAAAATTGACGATATACAAAAAAAAATAGAGAATAAAAAATTTCATCTCTATAAATGTATACTCTTTTGATAACTAGGTAATGTATATCCATTTAAGCTTACAAAAATTAAAAAGGAAATTCATATAAATGTACTTTATTTCAAAGATGATGCAAATTCACATTACTGTTGGATTAAAGATTTATCGAGGTTTCTTTCAATGCAAAAATATAATCCTAAATGTAAAAGTTATATATGTGACATGTGTCTTCAATTCTTTACATCTCAAGAGAAATTAAAAAAACATACCGAAGGTTGTTCTAAAAACGAATTAGTAAGAATCATTTTACCATTTAAAGGTGGAGAAATACAATTAAAAAACATTAAACATGCAATGAAAGTTCCTTTCACAATAAATGCAGATTTTGAAGCAATTCTAAAGAAAATTTCAACCACTAAACCAAACCAAAGAGAATAAAGTAAATTTAACCTTATCAAAAATATCCCATTTTAACCAGGTATGATATTGATAATTGCCTTGATAAGGATACACTTAAAGAAATATATAATCTTACTTATGACCAAATAAATACCATTGATTTAAAGTTGAATGACCAATCATATACTATGAAATATCAATTACACAGAGCATCTGATTTTTGTTATTATCTTGTATCTGCTTATGGTGATTTTAAGCATCCAGTTGTATATTGAGCTCTAAATGCACATCAGATTTTTATACAATCAATAAAAAGGGAAGTAGATAAAATTGGGGAAATATATTCACAAACTGCATCAATGCATCTACTGTATGCTAATGTGAATATACGGAAGAAAAAAAAAAGTATGCCACCACGATCGTATAACTAGAATGTTCATAGATCCAGTATGTAATCATTGCAATCTACAACTAAAATATCCTAATTTCGTGCCAATTTATTTCCATAATTTAGTTGGGTATGATGCTCATTTATTAATTTAAGAGTAATGATATAATGATAAATATATAGATTTAATTGCAAATAACGAAGAAAAGTTTATTACTTTTGGGAAACAAACAGAAAATTTAAAGATGCGATTTATAGACACATTTAAATTTATGATTAGTAGTATAGATAAGTTATCGTCTAATTTGACTAAAGATCAAATGGAATATACAAAGAACAATTTCCACAAGATCAAGTGGATTTACTAATTAGAAAAGGTGTTTATCCATACGATTATTTGGACAGTTTGAAGAAACAGTACTTCCACCAAAAAGTGAATTTTATAATAAATTAACTGAATCTGATATCACTGATGATGAATATGATCATGCAAACTTGTATGAACTCAATTTAATGTAAAAAAAACCTCATTGAATACCACCACTTATATTTAAAAAGTGATGTGTTTCTATTAGGCGATGCATTCGAAAATTCTAGAAAGACATGCATTAGCAATCGTTTTTAATAATGTGTTGTAACCATGCTTTCAATCACAATAAAAGAAATTAACTGAATACTGCTTTGCAGGATGATATTTCTGAAATAAATGTCGTTAAATATGTTTTAATATTAATCATCGTTATCATCATATTGATCACAAATGATGTACGTATTTTCACGCTCATTGTATTTCAATTCCTATTTTCGTATTGAAATATATTAAATATAACCTAAAAAGTGCACAATTTCGAGTCTCAAGTGACCTGCCGTCATCTTTTACGTGAAACGAGATTTTTGTGTCTCTTGAGACTATTTTCATTGACATTAAAAACATTGCCTCAAGAGTCGAATATTAAATAGCTAGAACGAGTCTTAAGTAAGATCACATTCAGGTGAGAGCTACATCAAAACTAGTTTCAATACCGTTTATTTAATATTATCTGTTCTAAAGAAGAGTCTCGAGAGCTGATACATGGCTATTAATACGGCTGAATTGGTAACAACAAAGTGGTTTTGCGCTCCTGTTCACCACTTTGTTGTGAACACATGGTGACCAGGGTAACCAGCGTTCACCATTTTTGGCTAACACAGTCAGGAGCATATAAATACAATTGTTAACCGGATGTTGATGGTTGCTGCTCAATATTTTGTATTCCGAGTTTTTCCATTGCATTTTAAACTTGCATTACCACATGCTTGCTTTTAATGTTCATAATGGATGGCTATTCGGTAGTTCAAAATGAGATGGTACTATATTTCGGGACGAAATTAGGAACGTTTTGTTTAAAAATGGTTTGGAAGTGAGTGTTACAAATTTGGATAACCTATCTGTACTCTATGCACCTACTTTTGATTTAGTTATGATATTTCGAGTCATAGTGAAGTTTTAGTTTATGCTTTTCTTCGTTGTTACTCGAACTGCATATCTAAAATGTAAATTGTATTATTTTCAATTGAGAAGTACTCTGCATTCAATTACATCAACATAACTGTATTTTCCATGTCTAGTTCTGACACAATTACAGAAATTAAACAGTTTTGAAGTTCCCTCCAATTGAGGTATGCTATCTGTGTTTACAATAAGAATTTTTTCGATGTGATCGTTTCGTTATGAACACTAATGACCTGCCTGTTACCAATTTAACCGCGAAAATACGCCTTTTAAGTTCCATGTTTGTTGAGGTTAGAATTTCCCTTGATTTCATTCTGCTTTGGATGTGTAACCACGAAAACAAGTTCTATTTTTAAAATTGTTCAGGCATGCCTACCGAATGTATTTAGCTGAATGTGTTTAGCAGCACTCGTGTAACCACGGCCTCAAACCCGAGGTATGCAGCATCAACGTATTTGAGAGAACACAGAACTCATCTCCCGATACTGACCCTGAGCCTAAATGCATCTCTTGTTCCGATGAAGAAATCCATATATAAGCTTGTATATCTCCATGTCAGACGCAGAAAGTAGAGGAGGGACTTATTGTACTTATAAGGACTACAAGAAAAGGCACATTGCTGCAGAAAAGCGAGAAATTTGTCTGCATATCATGAGGGAGCACTGAAATAGAATATGATTCATATCTTTGACATTTGCTCCACAGTCGCAGCAGGTGTCTTCACAAAGAGAAATACTTTGCAAATGTACCTTGACGTTCCCATGATTCAGTCGCAACTTGAAGAGTCTAGTAAACAATCTGCGACTACCATGATGAGTCCAGATACAAGGAACCCATTGAAGGTGCAGTTGGATATGTCCACAAGAGCCATCGCCTTTAGCCACAGTTTTCTCACAGAGTGGTGAGCCAGGCTCAGGAGACCCACCGAATGACATTTCTCCAGAGGACGAGGTGAGTGACAAGCCAGTTTGGCAATAGAATCTACCATTTCGTTGCCGGAAATAATGAGATGACTAGGAAGCCATGACAAAAAACATGCATCCCCTGTACGGATGCATCATGCAAGGCATATTTTATCTGCAGAACAATATCATCGTGTATAGATATGTGCAGGCAACACTGTAAGGCTTGAAGAACACTCTGTGAATCGGTATAAATTCAACATCTCCCACAGTTGCTGGTAGAAGCATAGAGTAGCACATGATGAATCGCATAAGCCTCCACATAAAAAATCGATGCAGTAGGCATAAGCTTGAATACCCCTGGTACCTTTTGCAAAGGAGCAAAATAGGCACAAGCTGTTGCATCAAAAGTCTTAGAACTATCTGTATAAATATGCAGATCTTCAACATGGCGAACCAAATGGCAGTTGTGCTCAACGACAACTTCCATCTGAAGGAGTTCGTGTTTATTTCCATGGTAAAGAGCGAGATAGCAGGTCGATAAGAGACAGATTCAAAATCCAGCAAGTAAAATAGAGGTTTTGAGTTTAAAGGAAGATCAATGACACTTTTCACAATGTGTTCGAAAGGATGTAAGGCAAGTTAATCCAAGAGTCCATGACACAGATGCATCGTGAAACTCTTTTATTTGATCCAATACTTCATAGCAATGTAATATTGTTGCAGGGAATATGGAAGGATATTGGCTTCAACATGCATAGCCGCTACACAAGTGGAATGCATTAGACCATGGAATCTATGCAAACAGACTTTTGTAACTTTTGTAGTGTCGTCGGCAGATGCAAACTAACATGTCTCATAAACAGGAAGCCATAGTCAATGTGTGGGTGAATGAACAAGGTATAGATAAGGAGCAGCATCTTCGGACCACCACCGCAGCATGTATGACTGACTGCCTTTAAAAGAGAGATTGAAACATGCAGGGGCCTATTCTGGCAGTAAGGTGCTTCATCTGCAGGAGGCAATTCAATTTTGAGTAGAGATAAATGCCCAAATACTTATGTGAGCTCACAAGTGAAAGGTTGGTATTGGCATAAGTGATCTTGACTCCATCCCATTGGCTGTGTTTTCTGGCGAACAAAAGTATTTTGGTCTTCTTCGGGCTAAGGGCAAGATTCTTCATCTCAAGCCATAACTGAAGAGATTCCAAAGTCCAATTGAACACATCTTGTCTGGTCAACTAATCGGCATCTTTGTAATATAGGATAACGTCATAAGCATACGACAAGCTATGCACCCGTGGCCCAATGTTAAAAGTGATTGGTTGGATATAGAGGTGGAACAGCAAGGGGCTCAAAATATCACCCTGAGGCAGCCCAATGTAATGTGTCCTGCCAGTAGAGAATTTATTGCCAACATTGACATGACTAATATGAGAAGAGTAGAGGTTGTGGATGATACAAACAAGAGGTCCAGGGCGCCCTAAGAGCTTCAATTCGTCAAGCAAGTTGGGGAGAAGAACAAAATCAAAAGCAGAGGACATATCCAAAAATACGGAAAACAAAATGGATTTGCGTGCAATTGCCTGTTGCACCCTAGACTGCCAAGTGGCAACTGCATCAATCGTGGACCACCCTTTCTGGAAACCAAATTGATCCAGATGCAACAAAGAGTTAACCTCGAGCCACCACTCAAATCTGAGTTTAAGTATGCATTCAAAGGTTTTCTCCAGAGTGTACAGGAGAGTAATGGGGCGGAATGTCTCAGGTGTAAATTCTACTTTGTTCGTCATCTTAATAAGAACGACGAGCTGTAGTTGCCACTGCGATGGAATCTTCCCTGTACGAAGGACAGTGTCAAAAAATAGTCTTGAGACATGTGTGGCCTCAGGCAGGCATTTCTCGTAGTTTCCTGTAGGTTACACCGTCTGTGCTTGGTGCTGTCGAACTGTCACATGGGGAAAAAAGGAGTTCATCATCAGTTATGTCAGACATAAGATGTCTGGAGCCAAGCAGCACCCTCACATAGCTGGTAGCAACATGTTCAAAAGGCACAACTTCAGTGGGAAGAGGAACGTAATCGGGGGCAAACATCTGATGAAAAGCAGGGAGCGTGGTCACAGGAATGTCAGAGGTCACAGTAGGGAAGATGTTGCACTTTAAGATACAAATTTTATTCCAGACTTGACGAGATGGTGAATCTTTGGTGATAGTTGAGCAAAAAAATCGCTAGTGGTCCCTTTTAACTGATCGCACAACTTGCCAGAATTTGGCATGGATGCACAGTTAATGTAAATGTTATCCTTGGTGCTGGCATGGTAATAGTTGCGAAGAGCTGTTTGCCACAGAGAATTATGCAGAGAATGGAGATTGTCCCACCACAGGTGTTTAGAACATCGAAAGACACTGCCAGTCGCCCTTGCTGAGGTCGACATAGTGATGGATTCCTGAAAAATTTTTCAAGATAATCATACTGCCATTGAAGAGAGGCGAAGGAAGTTGGTTCCTCATGTAACAAATGGATCAGAGACTGTGTGTAAATCCCAGTTCGTCTTTCGATAATTCAATGCAGAATACTAAAGCTGACAGTATCCATGCAAGGACACAGGAGAGGCCAGTATCTTGGGGCAAGAGATGGATAAAAATGGGAAAATGATCACTCCCCAAAATATCGGTGTCGATTCCACAATGTAAAGTGTGCAGAATGGTAGATGAGCAAGTGGTTTAAGCAATCACAATACTATGTTGCTCATAGAAGCCCATGACGGTGTGGTGACTTGTATTAAGGAGAGAGAATCGGGAATTTGTCACTGAGTTAGCCAATTGGGCCCACGTTATGTCGACGATAGAGTCACTGCAAACAGTGTGGTGGGAGTTAAAATCGCCACCAATTACAGCATCATCAAGTAGGGAATCAAGAAACAAATCCCAATCGTGCTCAGTGACAGAGTGCCTGGGTGGGACATACAAGGAGTAAATATTCAATTTCTTCCCACCCATGTGAATCAGACAGCCCACAAGTTCAATTTCGGGATGTACAAAATCAATGGACACTGAAGTAGACGGAATGTTTTTCGAGGCAAGAATAGCCCCACCATGGATACAATTAGATGCATTGCTTTATAAACGATAGCCTGAAAAGACTGCTAGTCGATAATCAAAATGAAGGTGTGTGAAGGATAATAACATCAAGGTGACATGTAATGGCATAATGTTGCAATTGTTCCCACTGCTGAGTAAGAGAGCGACAATTCCACTGCAAAATATTCATATTACTCTGGAGAAAGTGACTGATAAGCAGTAGCCACAGAAGCTTGATTACATAAAATTTGCTGTAAAGCATATATGGCTTGTCCATGGGGTGATGAGTCATATTCTAGGGAGGCACACTCCACTACTTTAATAGCAGCTTCCCGGAGATGCCCGGGAAATGAGCCTGCATCTGACAGAGTGTCACCGGAGGCTGATGGAGAGTGCGATTCATCCAGACGACCATTATCTCAATGAAGGAGAGTACTGTTGCTGAGGGCATCTTGTTAGGATGAAATTGAGAGTAGCAGACAGCCATCGGCGATAAAGTTTTGGTAGGAGTGGTTCGTAGAAGGCCTTGCAGGATTTTAATAACATTCCAGATAGGCCTCAGTTTATTTTAAGAGGGCCCAGAGGACGCCTCGGACAAGAGTCGTTTATGCAGAGGTTTAATCACTGCCGTAAAAGTCTTGGCAGTGGAAAATCCAACATTTCTTGTGGCAGTTGACGGGACGGGATTGGTAGGCTTGCTGGATTGCAGTACACGCTGAGGAAAAAATTGGCCATACAGTGAGGGCTGTGGAATAGTGTGGCGAAAACAGTGTCATGTTGTTCCTGGGAATGGGAGCATGTGAGAGCTGGAGTTTGGCTTGGCGGTGAGTTAACTTTTTCGTCCCCATGAGATATTTTATGTTCAATTCTGGGGTCCACAGACAACAATGGTCTCTATCCATGCCACTATGTGGACCTGGACAGTTAGGGCAATGATAAATTGGTGCAGAGCAAACTGCCAGAGAGTGATCTTCACCGCATCGTGGACAACACAGTTTATTACTACGAAATATTTGGTCAGAGAACCCAAAACGACAACATTTAGCACACTGGATGATCCATTGAATTTTGGGTTTCATATGAAAATAATGTTTGTAGATAAGGATTCGATCAGGAAGTAGCTGCCCTTGAAAAGTAAGATAAATCAGTTTAGTGGGTTTATAAACGACTTGTACCTCGTCAACAAACCTCTGTGTTCACACAATACACTGGACGAGACCAAAGCATTCACAGCTGCAGATGTTTTTAATAAAACTTTGAGATGATTCGATCCAGCCGGGAGTATTTCTATAATCTCCTCTACCATATGAAAAATCACTTTTCCTATGTGTATGGGGTGTAAGTTTGCCACATTTTTATCTCGACCTTCGATGAAGGCGACAAAAGGCCCTGACGATGTATTCAGATATTTATTCGCAGACATTGGCCGCGAAGTGACTGCATCGTCAACATTGGCAGGAACATTTGACGGAGTGTCATGATTAGTGATCGTACTAGGTAGCAATTTAGGAATAACCTCTGGTTTGCCAGTCGAAGTAGATAGCAAAATCGTTTCACTCACCTCCATTTCCACTTCGTTGCCTTTGTCCTGCTTGTCCGTGGACATATTGCAGATATGTTAAGTAATGGCGTAGACTGTGTCCCCTGCCCTAAGCCCGTTCACCATGCTGCCATCTATCATTCGCCACAAGCCATCTCTGTATGACGTGTGGGCATTGTAGCCGAAGACACCATCCTGCGTGGGTCCTCGAGTGTGTACCGTGCAGTGCAGTTTGGTGTAAAGTCTTGTATGTTTTATTTGAGAGTAAATATTATTAGTTAAATTCAGTGAGTGCATCGCACCTGTCTATCGCCTGTGTGGTCCAGTGCATGTGTTGTCGTTTTGATTTTGCAATGTTTGTTTGGTAATTGTTCCGTATTGTGTATCGTAATGGGAATACCATACAAATATTCAATGAACCGCAAAGGACGTAAAGTTCACGGCCAGTGGGTTTTCGGGGTAGTACAGAGGGACGATCCGACGAAATTCTTCCTAATGCTGGTGGAAAAGAGGAACATGGCAACCCTGACCAAAATCATTCACGAGTGGATCGCTCCAGGCACGACGATAATTTCAGACTGCTTGCGCGGTTACAGAAACTTGGACATTTATGGCTACCGTCATATGTAGGTGAATCACAGGATGGAATTTGTGTGCAGCGAAAAGAGCGGATTGGTAAACACACGAAACAAGTTAAATATGACGAGGGGCGAGATGTTGAGGGTGCACATTCGAAACAATGAGCAAAGTTGGAGTTCTGTGCGATACAGCATCCTCTGCTTTGGCTGACGGAAAAATTCTTGGGCCGACTACCTGACTGAGTACGTCTGGAAAAAGAATCATCGGTGTGGAGAACGTCTTCACACTTTGCTGATTCACGCCGCCGACATGTACCATCATAATCGGCGCAGAGGAAATGATGGTGAAGGCTGTCCGAATCTCGACAGGTATCTCTTTACTACAGTTGTTTTTAATTTGCAGGCACGAGCGAAATTGAGTTGCTGTTGCAGTTGCAGTTTTAAGAAAGTTAATTGAGTTGCTGTTGCCATTGCAGTATAAAAATAAACTGATTGACTTGCTGTTTGTTTCAGTTTAAAGTGTGTTTGAGTTGCTGTTTGATTCAAGATTAATTAAAGTTTAATTGAGTTGCTTTTTGATTCAATTTTAAATTAATGTTTAATTCAGTTGCTGTTTGATTCGAGTTTAAATTAATGTTTAATTGAGTATCTATTTAATTCATGTTTAAATTAATGTTTTATTTAGTTGCTTTTTTATTCATATTTAAATTAATGTTTCATTGAGTTGCTGTTTGATTCAAGTTTAAATTAATATTTGATTGAGTAGCTGCTTAATTCAAGTTTAAAGTAATGTTTAACTAAGTAGCTGTTTGATTCAGTTTAAATTAATGTTTTACTGACTTGCTGTTTGGTTCAAGGTAAAATTAATATTCGATTAAGTTGTTATAGTTTCATTTAATTTATAGATGCGAATGAGAGTGTAGCTGTTTGTTTTAATTTACAGGTGCGAGTGAGACAGTGTAGCTGTTTGTTTCAGTTTTAAAAAAATGTTTGAATGACTTGCTATTGTTTTCAATTTAAAAAATAATAATTTATTGACGTGTTGTTTGAGTGAATATTCATTCGCGATCTGGAAAAGAGCCTAAATTGTCGAGTAGGTTATTATGTGTGCAACTCCTGGCGATGGCAGTTGTGTGCCATTGCACACAACTGCCATCGCCAGGATGGCAATCTATTGCATCTGCAAAACTTGGATCTGCCAGTTTCAATTATTGAGTAAAATTGATTTTAAAAAAAATTACATTCATTCGCGATCCTGAAAAGGCATAGCGCGATCGTGTATGTCATGACTGGTTTGGTCGGCGGCGGATGTTAATTGCATACGCTGTTTCTTTCGGGGTCTTTGGACCTGCCAGTTTCGAGTGTTGAGGTAATTTATAAATAAAAGTGATTGTGTATATATAAAACATTAATATATATATGGTTAAATTTATAAAAATTTGAATTTTTATATCTACATTGTTTTACCGTGATTGGATCAATGTGAATCCTTATATAACAAATTGTTAAAATTATTAAAAGAATTTTTAATAATTATTAAATATTCTCTTTAAAATAAATAAAAAATTATGCATTGCGAATCGCGTTTATTCAAACAAAAATGAAAAAAAAAAAAAAAAAAAAACGAAAAAAGAATTATTCTTTTAATATGAGATAGGAAACTTTTAGCACTAGTTACTGCTGGCATATGGGTACACCACGGGAAACAAATGGGGTCTTTTACACTATATTCCATTTTCGGTTTGGATACACTATAGGAATACACTGTAGGTCGAAATTTCCCCTCGACTGGATACGCAATTCGAAACAAATGGGGCGTGACACCAATTTTCCCTTTTCCCGCTTGTATACGCAATGTCGTCCTTTTAGGTCCTGCAGATTTTGTCTCCTGTGTATGCAAAGGGAAACATTTGGTTAAAACCACCTTTTTGAAGGTGTGTTGGATATGCAGGGGGAAACTTTGTATTTTATTTAGGCTTTTTCCGGATCGTGGTTAGATACGTAATAGGCGGTTTTTTGTCTTGACTTTTTTTGCTAATGGATATGTAATACAATGGTTTTTGAGCGATTTAAATACGCAATACGGAACAATAAACGGTCTTTTGGATTTTTTACCTACAGATCCCTGGCGAATCTCTCGAGTTCCAGCCAAATGGAGGATGGAACATACACGGAGGATGTGGAAGAAATGGACGAGACGCTTTCGGCTGCAGATAATGAGTCATCAACCTCTTTAGTCCCGACACATTAACTTCCTCAGCCATGGGACCATCAACCTCTTCTTTCCCTGGACCAATAACTTCTTTCACAATTCTATGTAATTATCATTGACATTTATTATAATACCTTTTTCTAAAGGGATTGTAATTATAATATTTGAGAATAATACTTTTTTTTTTGCCAACAGTACTGTTCGAAGATCGCAAAGGCACAGATCTACAGACGTTTCCCACCAGTCGACACCTCAAACAACTTCTGATGTCCATCAACAGAGAGGCACAAAGTACAAATCAGCACCCGACATCACTCATGCGAAGCAAAAACAAGCACCGGGTAAGCATTTTCGAGACAAATACCAACAACAGACGTCTGCCAACATCGAAGAAAGAATCCTACACCAACTGAGATGACCGATAATTCTCGGAGTGAATTACAGTGAGAAACAACCGAAAGACTCATTCTAATCATAGAAAAAGAAATCCACTAACGCATCAGAAATATGGTTCTGATTTTGTATTATAATTTACTCGTACATGTTTATTTACAAAAAAAAATTAGAATCTTTTATTTTTTATAGTTTTATATTATAAAATATATATATAGATACATAATTTTTACATATTATTTACATTTTTGTTAACATTTTACAATTCTCAATAAATAACACATTGGCTTCATTTAGTCTTGTTTAGGGTTTTGCCCCATGTTCAATTAAAGTTTCACAAATTTCATTCGTAGTATCCCACATAATAGCAGTTTCGCCATTCAAATCTTCAATTTTTTCCTTGTCGTTATTCAATGCCTTTTATATATTGTCCAGAACACACAAAACTGTCGATTTATTTTTACTAGATACAGCTTCATGTAATACTGTAATGTTATTACGTCCCATTAATAACACGTTTGCTCCATTTTCTAGTAGATAGTCTACCACTTCCACGATACCGTCTTCGGCCGCGAAATGCAGTATCTATTCCCTTTCTAAGAAAACCGGTTCACACAAACTTTTTTTAAATTAGGTAACGCACAATATTTTCACGATCTGTATTAGCCGCTTTCACCAACAATTTCCAGTCTTTGCGAAGCCCTTTCATTGCCATGTCTATTGTTTGCACTAAATACACAAGTATGGGCCAATTTTCAAAATAATAATTGGCATACCCCAATACGGTTATACCCACCGAATCTTTAGTCAAACGTTGGCACTTTCTTCTATTAGGGATTTTACCATTTCCAAATTCCCTGCCACTGCTGCTCGCTGAATTGGAAATTTACCACCAAGATCCTTCTCTTCAAAATTCAATTTCATCTCCTTCATGGGTACAAGTTCATCTAGCCAACCACGATAGGCAGCTAAACTCACCAGCGACAATTCCTTCTAGTCAAAAAGTATTATTTGTCACAGCCGGCTTACATGGCGTCTTCACTGGCTCTCATTGTGTCTTCACTGGCTCTCACAGTGTCTTCACTGGCTCTCATGGTGGCTTTGCTGGCTCTCATGATGTCTTCAATCTGTAGTTTTCAGAGAGCGAGTGTGATCCCTTGGTTCAATCGTCTCGTTTTTATACAGGCACTGTGCGAGATTATTATTATTATTTTTTTTTTATTGGCTGGGAAGAAATGTAAGTTACTTTGTATGGTATCGTGGGTTTTACCGACCTTCATAAATCAAATAAAGAGATTTTTTTATTTGACTTTCCCATACACGATTAATTTCAGATGGAAAAATATTACTAGGATACATTAGCACGATCTTGTTAATTAAATGAGAATAGTGCAAAAAAAAAAAAGCTTAGATTTATGCGAAATGTTAAAATGTAACGCCGCTTGTTTCGTTCCAGCAATCGTTATGCAAGTTTCGTTGCAAACATTTTTATACTTCTTAACATTCAAAACATTTTCATTTAAACGACAGATGGATTCATGAGAAATCAGTTTGACTCGCACTCTCGACCTCAGCAGTCGGGTAATCGGAGTTAGTTTTTGTTTATCAAAGTTACCAAATAGCGCAGCGACCACTGATGAAACATATTTCATTTTAATATTCGCTTATTACTTTTCAAAATTCATAATAGTTTTGGCATTAGTGACGAAACTGATTGAAAACACTTTGAGGTTTCCGGATGTCTCGGGAGATATAATCACGATTCGTTTGTTATCGGACCCGTAAAGTAATTCGATTCCATTTTCAAAAGTCCACTCAATGTTAAATTGTTTGTAAATTAGCGGTTTGTCGAGTAAAGTTTTGTAACTTATGTAATTGACATTCAACGAACCCTTGACATGGCCGTCTTCATTATCGTTTAGACGAACCGTGAATATAGTTTGCGAATGTTCGTCCAAAAGGTCAGAAATTTTATTAAATGATCCGAAATTTAACCGTTTCAAATTCTTAAATATTAACCGAGTAAATACACCTCTGGGAATATTCACAGTGTATGTCTTTGCTGTTTTAAAACGAATCATGCTCGCCTCTCCGGCTTGATGATTTATGGCCGTATAGATGATATTTTTTCGTCGTTTAATTAGATTTGTTGGTATTTGTAAAATCATCGGTTTCGGTAGTAAATTCATTTTCCAGAGATGCGGTCGTGGTTGAGATGTAGTTTTTCCCTTCCACCACACCACCCTCCTCGACCAATTCTATTACAGAGGTGTCAAAATTGTTGTGTTTTTTCCAAATGTATATACCGAGAGGAATTACAGTAATTAAACTAACTATGTGTAGATCCAATCCCACATAGAGTTTTTTATTTCCTTTATTCATAGTTCTTATCTAAATATTGGCAAATTATAGCAAAAAACTCAAAACTACATAGAGTGATTGTCGATTGTATAGCTGTCCGTCGGGTGCAATGGCGAACGAGCTCGGATCGCAAATGATTGTGGGCAAACCATAAAATACTCGCTGCACCTGTATTTGAATAGCGTTTCAACAGGTAAGTGAGGAATACAGAGATTATTTCGAAAATTTTAGAATAACTCAAGGTTATAGTATTTTTTGGGGATAGTTTGTCTTTGGAACGCCCTCCCATAATGTCTCTACATCAGTGGTAATTTGAAAAGAATTTTGTTTTTTCACGTTTTTGAATAACTTTTTGTACTTGTGTCGTACAGAACCAACTTTATTCCTAAACTTCTCAATTTGAAATGATAGGGAACTGTCTTTGTATAGTAGTTTTGTCAACTGTGGATGTTATGATTTTCGCGAGAGATGTGTAGGCCTAAACAATTTTGTCGTATAGTCTACTGCTTAAGATATAAAAAATTTTAACAATGGGTTAATTGCGAAATTTTAAATTTTATTTCATAAGTGAGTTTATCACGTTCAGCAAATAACGTGTGTGTATATATATGTATATATAATTATATATATATATATATATATATATATATATATATATATATATATATATATATATATATATATCAATACGTAATCTTAAAAATATATGTTATTTATGACTGTCACATGTAAGAAATCCAAGTACAGCGGCGGATTTAGTTTTTTAAATCCAACCAATTCCATAAATTCAGAATGCGTCATCTTTTTATTTAATTTTCTCTGCGTTTTTAACTTTAACAACTCTCTAATCGCAAAGATAAAATCACAAGGCATTAATGTTTTTTTTTCATAGTGTAATATTGATTTACTTAATTACCGGCAGCTGCAGCTCCTTAATTAGTAGTACCTCTGAAATGCGTACTCGCACTAAATTGTGTATTCGCCGAGCTTTAATTTTACTTTAAAATTTCCATAAAACAAACCCTAAAATTAGTATTAATTAAATATATCCTATAATGGTAAACATTCATATTTGTTGTTTTTATTCATTGTCTTATATACAAATACAACATGTTAAAAAAAAATGTTTCACATAAGGTTGGGATAAGAAGAATAAAAAGGATAAACACAAATACTCACACCATGTTAGGGGAAAAAAATTATTCATTGATGTATTTATAATAGTTACAAAAAAGCGTGAACACTTGAATTGATTTCAATTTTTCTTTTTTGATGTTCTGGATAAGACTACATAAATTTCTTCTAGCGCACATCCAATTAAATTTGCACAAATATCATTATCATTTTTTAA
This sequence comes from Dryococelus australis, assembly GCA_029891345.1. Lineage (NCBI taxonomy): Eukaryota > Metazoa > Arthropoda > Insecta > Phasmatodea > Phasmatidae > Dryococelus > Dryococelus australis. Next base: position 174,910,268 of record CM056995.1, read on the forward strand.
TCATATACTGCTCTAAACTGTATTTCCATACGTCATTTGAAGCAATAACCATATAACAAGAGTTTACTGTTTTTAGTAGCTTTACATGCATGTTGTAAGGCAAATTTATCTATCGTATAGATATTCATCTTGAAGAAACATTTTGGTATCAGAAAGAGGTTTTTTTTTTTTCCTAGTCACACATGAGTATTTTGTCTCCTACATGTCCCAAATAAAATTCACCTCGATTTTCGAGCTATCTGCATTCTCTGTGCCTGTCGCAAAAACTTCGTGCTCGGAATACGTATTCGTTTTACACAAAGGGACAAATTTTAGTTTTTAATTTTTTACTGGGTTAGATTGAAACAAGTCTTTACCCGATTTCATGGGATAGTATGTTGGAGTTTTCGCATGTAGTAAAAACAAATATACCAACAATATTACAAGCGATAATACAGCTTGAACAATGATGCTAATAGAGTAGGAATGAATCAATACATTTATTTCTCTCTCACACACACTCTCTCTTAGGGGAAAACAATTATAATCAAAGGAATACTTTCAAAACCAATGTATTTGAAATATACCAGCTAATATCGGCTGCTTCAACACAAATAAAATCGTCAAAATCACTTATGCAATAAGGTAGAAATAATCAAAGGTATTTTCAAAAGTATTTACTGAAATTCGATTTTGTAGTTCAGACTCGATGGCTTCCAGTTCCGATGGTAATTTTACAATTTTGCCAAATTCATTAATCTAAATGAACGATAATGAATGTATGGAAAGGAGCGACTAGTCTAGATAAATTAAATTTATATTTGAGATACGTATCAAACCTTATTAAAATAATCAATTTCCATACAATTTCATTCATGCTTTTATCCATCGTGTATAAAACTCGACCATCGGATATATGAGTTTGAATCAAAGGCATTGTACAGTTTAACACGTAATTCAAATGCTCGATATTGAGCGAAGGTTTTTTTACCTGCCATCTTATTTTTTTTCTAATTATCGGTCAAAGTCATCAAATAATCGAACCACATCCACTCTAGAAGAAGGTGCATAATCTCCGTAAAATCAGATGTTTTCGTGTAAACCGAGCACCGCTTGCACCACGAGTTCCCTGAAATGTTCGACGAACGCCAGTCGACGATCGTGGGGGATGTGGAAATGACTTTCAAAGTATGGTACGCTGCTGACAAAAATATTTTTTGCGATATGTTGAAGTTGATCGAAGGCAAGTGTCTCGCGCCGGTTAAATTCCAACTGCTTGTACCTACATTCCAACAACCGAGCAATTTTCGAGCATATGAAATTCATTTTGAGAAATGGAGGGAAAAAAATACGATCGTCATTGATACACAAACTTGTTTGGCCGAAATTCACTACCGCCTTGTCAAACATCAGGTAACACAAGGGTCCAGATACGTGCGGATGAGCATTTGTCAAGGTTTTGACATTGTTCAACAATCCGAGAAAAAGGTGCGCAAAAATTTTATCTGTATTATCCGATGACAATAGTTTTGATATTTGCCGATCGATCTATAATACTTTCGACATTCTTTTTTGTGCTAATAATCCTAGTTGTTTTTTTTTTTTTATGTAAGAGACATGTTTTCCTCTGCTTTACAAATCAAAACCGATTGTGAAGATTCCGTTGTGGTTGGCGATTCCAGTTACGGTGGTATGAGAAAAGGATTTCGCAATCAGAGAATAGCCAGCAGAGAAGAAGATAATCGCTAATTGACCGATAAAAGAGCAAAAAAAAAGAAAATTCACACAGAAAAGGCGAGCACAAGGCATCACAGTCATGGGTTTAGACGTCACTTTAATAGACGAACGTAAAAACAAATTTCACAGACCCGATCATTTCACTGCGACTTTGGCAAAAGACTTTAAAGTGGTGCTTTGGACGGCGGGCAACGAGGTGCATGTGAAAATGTTTATCGAACAGTTTCCACAAGCCAATAAATTTGTGTAAGTTATGCATTGGATGCATATAAAAACGAAATCTGTATCTATCGTTCGCCAACAACTTCCGATAATGATGGGCCCGTACATTTTAATAGACGATTCGGTGTATAATTTTAATACGGGTGGTAACGACATACCGGTCGACGTTAAAAATACTAGTATATACCAAACACAAAAATTGAAGGAAAAAAAAATAAAAAAATAAATTATCAATTACAACTCATTACTGAATGATCTGGTAGATGCTTGGAAGGAATCTATCAGTTAACTCGCTCGCCCATCAATGTCGCATTTTTTTTCATAATCGTGCAACAGATTAATAAAAAATGCTTCTTGAAGTGCCATCAGATGTAACTGCAGTATCAGTATGCACTGACTTTGCAATCAACTCCAAGTATTTATCAATATTTCTATTCGAGTTACTCCTACCCATCCAGTTCTTCTTGTAGTGAGAATAAACAAATTTTTTGAACTCGAGAGTGTCCATTCTGTTATTCTCCCTGGGAGGGAATAGACCTTGTATATGGTTTCACACCCAATATTTGCTATATTACATGTGTTTGCATTTGGTAATTGTAACTTTTTTTTGTATTAAGAGAAATATCAATGAAAATAACAGACAAAAAACTAACCACGATAAATAAAAATGAATGTGTAATGAAAAATAAAAAGAAACAACACGTGGCCGAAAACAACGATGATGTAGTTTCCCAATAATAACCAACTATTAATTCGCAGTTGCAGATAAAAATATTAAAAACTTTATCTTGTTCAAACAAATGTTTAAAGTAATGATATGTGCAAAACTTGCAAAATTCCTTAATTTCCACTACAACACAATACGCGTCGGAAGAATCGACAAAAATTTGAGCAACTTCATGAGTACCGGGATGCCATTCGCTGTTATTTACGCTGATGAACCAATGTCGTTTAAAGTTCATGTTTAGAAAATTTACCGAGTGGTGTTTCACCAACAGAAATTCAGTATTCTGTTGGTCGCTATCGTGAAATTTAGATTCGAGGGGGTTAACCTTTGGCTCGGTTTTGCAAAATGATTCCCAGTCGCCCAAAGTATTACTAACAGCAACATCGGAATATTTTTCATATATATATTTTATGTCGAAAAAAAAAACAATGTTGAATGATCTTATATAATTGGTTTTTTCTCAATGAAATTTTTTTTTCAGTTAGTTATGCAAGACATCCACTGAGGTATAGTAAAAAAAAAAAATCAAATTACGACCACGGCGGGTATATATACGATGGCATCGGCCAAGACAAATCACTCACTTTCGAGCCAGCACATGATAAGCTCGAAAGTATCAGCATACAACATGTTTAGCAATCCGCAAAGCCCTGTGATAACAACTGCGGATATGTGCTGAAGGAACTGGCAGTCACCGACATTGATGGTTTCACAAAAAGGTGGCTCTTCAAATCTCCGTATCTGTGGAAAGCATTGGATCACGTAAGTAAAGAGATAAACTATTGGCTGAAGGAAAATATTCACAAATTGGCGTGGCAAGATAGCGAAATTCCCTATGATGAAATTGAAAGGGAAGTATTTCAATTGAATAGGAGTCATCACAACAAATATATAATATTTGTTACGGGTTCACATCAGATACAATGTCTAAAGAAGTTGTGCAAATTCCATCACTATTTCGAAATTGTGGATTTGCAAAAAACTTACAAACGCCCATCATTTAAGACTCTGGTAGCTCTATAAGGGAATGCAGGCCAACAACAAAATTGAAATAAAGTGTATCAAAGACTTAATATTCAGTGTTTGGTGCGGGTTCACAACAGAAGAGATAGTTCGACTGAATTACTGCTGGTTAAATCTCAGCATCTGTGGGCCAACTGAAGAAAATTTTCCATGGAATGGAGTGACAAGATGGAGAAATTCTCTGCAACAAAGTGAAGATGACTGGCGAAAAAAAAAATTACATTGTCTAACTGTATTACATATTTCACAAATGTATTTTTTTTGTAAATAAAATACTTTAATATTTTGTTTGCAAATAAAATATTTTAATATTTTGTTTGCAAATAAAATACTTTTTTCATTTACTCGAAATGTAGTAACTGGTTACATAAATTTCTCACACCTATCAAAACCAAGCCAGATATCACTCTTATGTTTGTCAAATCACCAGAGTAGGCCAACATCAATCCCAAAACTGTAAAAATAACACTTATGCCTATCAAATTAGATTTTTTTTGTTTGCATTCTCTTATCCCTTTACGTCATAATTGCTCGTATTATGGTAATGCCATACTAGTTAATATTCAACTATGGTGGTTTTAATAAAAAAATATGAAAGTGGAATTTTGAAAGGGCACAAATTACAGGATACCAGTTAAAAGTCAATTATTTTTTTATTTTTTTTTGTGTATTTATAAGCAGTTAGGATTTTCATAAAAACATTACAACTGCAACATCGTTGGCCAGGAGATCTCTTTGGTTGTTGAATTACTAAAAATATCGATTATAGGATGTAATGGGTATTGTGAAAACAGCTCAAAAAATTCAACTTTAAAATAATAAATCATGGGGAATAATACAAGCAGTTTGAAAAAGAACTGGATTCGATATTCTAACGAGTATGAACTCACGAAATATAACATCCAGAGTACAGAACTTTATAATAAAAAATGTATCGAATTGAAGGAAATGGCAAAACAATTAAATATCGAGGACATTCCACTAAAAGAAAATAAGAATTTAAAGAGAGGATTGACAAAGTTAGAACTAACCATGAGGATGTAAAAACAATCACTTATAAAAAAATGAAATTGGAGTATTAAATTTAAAAATAAATAAAAGCTATTGGAAAAGTACTAAGAAAAAAATATTTTGATCTAAACAGAGATACTTTAGTGGAAAAAATAGTTACTTACAAATTTATTTCAGAAAAAAAAAAAAACAATACCAAATAATTTAGAAGACTTGAAAGTTTCAGGATTGAAGCAAATTGCTAAACATTTCAGAATTAAAGGTTATGAATACATGAATAAAAATGAAAGCATCAAAAAATTATTTTATACGACTCATACTAAATGAAAGGGAGAAATTGAAGAAAATTCAAGAATTCTACTTTGATACAAATAATTTTGAAAATATCTGTATTCTAAAATTGTTGTCAAATACCAACTGATAAAAAAGCACCTGTTTTTATAAGGAATTAAATGTAATTTCATAAAACCATTTAAACCGAAATGTCGTTGATTCGAAGGACTTTTCAGCTGTCGAAAAATAATAATTTAGACTTTTGGTTTTTCTTGGTTGCCGATAATAACGGTAATGAGAAATTATGGGTCAAGGGGAAATATATAGCTTCATTTTTTGGATATAAAAAACCACATAAAGCAATTTTAAATTTGGTCAAACCAAAATGGAAAAGAACATGGGCAGATTTGATGGGATTGGCCCTCATTCATGAAACTCCCTCTAATTGGCAACAACATATGATGTTCATCAATTAAAAAGGATTGAATTTATTGGTAGAAAATTCGAGAATACCCACATCGAAATACCTGCTACGAAAACTGGTCAAAGAATTCGACTTGAAATTGAGTCTTGTTTCGAGAACAAAGGAACAAGATTACATTAGTGTAGTTGTGAATTGTTTCAAACATTTGAACTACAAGTTACAATATAAAATCAATAATTACAGAATATATTCGTAATTTTTGGATTAAAAAGTTGCACTCGAATACTACGAATATAATCACAAATACAGAAACATTGAATATGAAATAGAATGATAAAAACTCATCGAGAAAAAGCTAAATTGCGCATTTATAGGTTCAATCCAGATGCTGAGAATTTCAATGTGCATGATGTGATAAATACTATCGTTCAATTATTAGAACAAAGGAATTTTAATTTATACAATCTCATCAATAGCATAATCCTAATGATTGAACAAAAAATAATAATTTATTTAAAAAATAAACCTTAGCTCATTACATAATTGTATATAAAATATTTATTTGTAAACAATTTGTCTATATATAAGCAACAACCGTTGCACCTACAATGTCATTGGATATGAGATCAATTTAGCTTTCGAATTTCAAAAACTTTAACTGTTAGATTTTTACACTAATAGACCCCTCTGTGGGTGAGGGTCCTTATACAAAATGGACCTCCTTGTTAAATACAACGTTTGGTCCAGAAAATTGATAGTATGTCAAACTTCAATTTGGGAGGGCACAAAAAGTTCCTCCTTTTAAAATTCGATTTTTTATATTTTCATTATAAAGTATATCTGACTCCCCTTGACCCCCCAAATAACACCTTCACTATGAAGCAACACCACAGATTACTTTGAAGTAAGATTATGGGCAATGGTCCTAATACAAAATGGACCCTCTTTAAAAATCTTTTTTTTATATTTATTATAAAAAAATATAATTAATATTTGTGTGCATATATATATATATATATATATATATATATATATATATATATATATATATAATATATATATACACACATAAGCAATTAAAAATCATTTCACTGACAATGTTGTTGGTCGAACTGTCTTTTCCATTGCCAAACTTCCAAAGTTTCTGACGTTGGATTTTCGTGCTGATCGACCATAATGGAATCGAATAAATTTGGTTCAAAGGGAGAAGTTATAGCATAATTTATTGGATATAAAAACTCACGTAGAGTTATTTTAGGCAGTGTAAAAATCAAACAGATAAGTACATGGTCGAATTTGAAAGGTATTTTTGACATCCGATCGAACAAAAATTTCACTCCAAAAAAGAGCTCTTCCCAAAATTCAATTTCGGTGTGCATGAAAAGTTCCTCCAATTAAAATTCAATGTTCATATTTGTTATTAATAAAAATAGAAATTTATTATAAAACAAATAGAATCACAAAGAAATATTAGATATTATAAGTGTTTGTCTACATATGTATGCAACTGACATAATTTAACTAACAATGTTATTGGTCGAGCTGTCTTTTCCGTTATCAAATTTCGATAATTTCAACTGTTGGATTTTCGTAATGATAGACCATAATGGAATCGAACAATTTTGGTTCAAATGGAAAGATATTGCATTGTTTCTTAAGTACCATAACCCACGTAAACCAATTAAAAAATATACAATTGACATCCCATCCAAGTGGCGTTCACATAGCATCTTCATCTCTGTACCTGGTCTATATGCTCTGGTAACACGTTAAAATTACCAGAGGCTGAAAGGTTCACTGATTGGGTCTATGAAGATGTGCTACCTTCCTTGAGAAAGAATGGTGAGTAAAAAATTTATATGACTAAATAAGACGAAGTGTTATAAGTTGTAAACCACAGCTTACTCGAGGTGATGAAATCATTTATATTGACCAGTGAAGAATTTATACTTGCCAGACAAGATTATGAAAAAGCTAGATAAGATGCCGTGGTACTTTATCATCGCATTGCCGACCCAAGATATGATCGTCAAACCCAAATCCGTTAGTTTGTGACACACATTGTCCATGCATATGCTGGATGAAACAAATCGAGAAATATCCTTCACCTGATGCAAACGTCGATCGCTCACCAAATCTCTGAAACAGCTCAAAGACAAAAATCCAAATGCCAGGAAACTGTACAGGAATGGGTACATCCCGAATGACATAAATATTTTGAATTGTGTGAGAGATTGGCTGAAGGAATAAAAAATACCGTATTCTGCCTGTAATAACATTGTGCGCATTTTGGACGCCATGGACTTGGAGAATGTTGTATCGTTTGTATGTAACATAATAACATGATCGAAAGTCTCGAATAAAATGTAATTTGTGTACAATAAAAATTACACATGAAAAAATTATTATTAATAAAATTTACATCATTTTGTTGTTTTTTCACTACTATCATTGGTCGAACGGTTTTTTCTACTGTCAAACTTCAACAGTTTCAACTGTTGGAATTTCATACCAGTCGACTGTAATAGAATCGAACAATTTTGATTCAAGGGAAAAGTTATAGCATAATTTATTGTATATAAAAATTCACATAAAGTAATTCTAGACAGAGTAAAAAATGAATGTATGAGAATGTGGTCGAATTTTGAAGGGAGTGGCTGGATTGTTCCATTTCCAAAATTCAATTTTGGGTCCCCAAAATTGATATAGTGCTAAAATTCAATTTTTTATATTAATGATTAACAAAAAGTTTAAATTACTTCCCTTAACCCGCCCCCCTCCCCCCCAAACTACCAACACCTTCCTTACAAACCAACATCATAATAGGGTTACTTTAAATGGACATTGAGGGTTTAAGCCACACAAATGTTTCTCTTTAAAATTCGATTTCCCACAAGATCTCGCCAGAGGGCTCCATAATCGACTCCCCCCCCCCCCCAAACAGCTAATTCCAGCAACCAATCACATTGCAGTAATTCTCTTTTCATCTCGGATACCAACTGCTTGTGAGGTAGGTTTCGATTTTTTGCACAATCGGCTCGGAAACATTTCTCGGTAAAATATTTTTTGAAAGGTGTTAGTGATAATTAAAGTTTAATTGCAGCTGCAAGTACAAGTTTTGTAGTGGGAGGCTCATGTTTTTCCATGAATAAAACAAGCTGGGCAGTTCAAAGTAATTTATGGATTTAGTTTTGTAGCCGACGTTTATGCCTTTTGTTTTGTAGAGAACATCGAGTCCTTTTACCAGTTTATTGGAGTGATCCGATTCTATCTGGAACTCTGTCACTTGATTGTCATAATACTAGTCATTTAAAATGTGTTTTGCACCCAAATTTTTAAACACTCTTTGAAATTGTCCACTCCGATGTTGTACTAAGTTCCAAAACATACAATTAAGATGTGAAATTTATTCTCTGCAAGTTTGGTGGTGATGTAATTGAACAATAATTCGTGTATGTTCAACATTCCCATATCACTAATACTTTTTTTATAGGTGTGAATTTTTTTTTTTGTAATACCTTATATATACTTCTTGAAATAAGACCGTGCTTTGTATATATACATATTTATGGATCGATAAAAAGGACGAAGAAAAAAGCACGTTGTTATTGGCTCACTTGTCGTAAATTGTACAAAAAGAATCCCTCTTATTTTGCAGTTTAATTGCAATTTCAAAATATGTCGATATCCTTCCCCACGATACCATTTTCGACGATTACTCGGACGTTGTGTTGGTCAACTGAAATTTTGCGGTATTCGAGCCACATTCGCACAGAGCGCGTTATTATTTGTGTAATTACATAGACGAATCAAACTTCGAAATTCTAAACTCTCCGCACATATCTCTAACCCTGGATACTAAACAAGAGTTCATTTTACAATTCTGGTGTCTTGTACAGGCGCTTCACACCCTACATCACCCACTGCCATTTCGATTCGATAAAATTAATATCCATGAATCGAAAATCCATAATCACGTTTGTTCCCTTTAATGACGACGTGCACAACGCGGAAAAAATTAAGCTTGGAACGTTGAAACTTTTTTACCAACATATCAATAAAACTGCAAATTTCGAGTTGAGGAATGATTACTCTGTTCTGCCCCAGATTTCATACTTGTGCTCAAATAGGGAATTTGAGCACTACCTAAATCTACTCTGTCGCAAAGAGGACTTGGTCAACACCCTATTTTCAAATCAACAAATCGGAAATGCAATTTATTCACTCATATTCACGACAAAACCCCAATTTATTTACCCAAAAATCCGTATCATCAAAAGGATGCCTACCGATTCAATGCCTCATTGAGAATTGGCAAATTTGATGACCAATCACGATGTTATTCCCACAGCTGGAACCTACGACTAGTTGTATCTAAAACACAATGATAAAATTTCTTCCTTTCTATGAAGGGGGCTAAAAAAAGTAAAAAAAAAAAAAAAAAAAGGGGGGGGGGGGAAATTTTTTTTCCCCAATATGTAGGTGTACATAAGAAAACATGCAACAACAAACTTCAAAGATTAGTTATCTGTCAGAAATGAATCTCGATAACCTAGAACATAAAGTCGTTAGAGTGGACCAATGTTTGAGTAAACTACAAAACCTGTTTCTGGAAATGGCAAAGTTTGTCATGTCGAAAGGAACGACGGCAACTGCGACAGAGACTACCCGGCCAACATCGACTACAGAGGATGCTGCGGAGAAAATGGCTAAAGAGGTTTAAGTCCCAACCGCCATCTTTGGCGAACCAATTAAAAAATCAAAACTAATTACAAACTAAAACATCCCGTAAAAAATATGAGGGGTCGTTGCCATCAACAACCTAACCATCATCACCAGGAGATTCCATCCAGGCCCATCATAGTGGTGCGGAAAATGGTTCATGCAAACAAAAAAGAAAAAAACTTTGAATGATGCGGTTCCATCGAGAAAAAAAAATCAAGTAAAACAGAAAAGCTAGAAAACCAGGATGACATTCGACCATTCTTGCGAATGGATCGATCGTGTTGAACGCACCAGAGCGCTCGAGTAAAAGCAAAGCAGTCGATTCGGAATGTGTCAAACAGTTACTGACTCTGAAAATTCCTATAGATTTACACATCAAGTGTAATCATCAGTACACAAGTTTCACCGCTCAAACTAAGAGGGGAGACGAGATTGAAATCAACACACTTGTATGTAAATTATGCAATCACCAAAAATAAAAACCAAGCCACGAAATTATCACGCTTGAACGAAATTATCTATTCATCATCGGATTACTAAAACACACATATTTAATGTCTTTTAAATATCTGTATAAAATACCGAATATAAAATGATTGAATTCCTTCAGATTCTACGAGGATGTGTTGGAAGAAAAATAATAATTTTTTTCTGTTGCCTGTCGTGAATTTTTCGAGGAAAAACACAGGGTCCCGTGCAGCGAATGCTCGGTCGACTTGAATGTATTCTATCGGCAAGGGTATGATAACGGTACTTGTTGGAAATGTCACATTTTCGTCATGTTTACCAACAAGGGGAGATCCGTGAAGAATAGTTTTTGTTTGACGGCAAACGTCTGTGGTCGGGTGGAAAAATTTGTTCCGAATTCCTTTAATAAACATCCTAAAAAATTACAATAAAAATTCTCAAAACAATGGCGATGAGAAAGGAAATAACGATGGCGTTAATACCACAGACTTAATTAACAATGGTGAAAAATAACCAACTTGGAATTACCTATGTGTCGTGCCAACAAATTGAACGTCTACACCATCTCAGAAATGTTTTTACGAAATGATTTTGAGCATAACAGTGTGTGAAAGAGTACGTAACATGCATGTTAGATTTTCAATGGGACGGATACAATGAAAATAACAATTACTTTGATTTCTTTGATTAGTACAGAACTAGTTGAAAACAGATCATTGTAATTTGACAAATATTTTTGTAAACTTGCACGAAAAATACTTTGTAGATGAAAATTGAATTATCATTGTAAATAAAAGAAGAAAATGTAAAAAATATCTACAAATTCTGAATAAAAAAAATTAAAAACAAAAAATATTTTTAAAATTTATTCCTTTACGTCATTTATATTAATAACCTTTTATTACTCATAACAAAGGGTTAATTGTGTTTTTAAATATCATTATATATATATATAAAAAAACAAGTAAAACAAATACCAAAGATCAAAGATGCCCGGGGTTATAAATTTTGTATCTCGAGCATTCCATTTTATATTTGCATACTTGTACAAAAATAATTTTTCTATCTGGAATCGTGTGCAAAAGGAGCTTTTCGAAAAGCTCTACGAACCCAAAATTGTTCACTTAATGAAAATTATGCTTTCCAATATCGAAGAGGGCAGAACAGAAGAATTTATCGATAGGTCTAACATTGAACCCAAACATGCTTCCCTACATGAATCATGTCATGAATTTATTTAACAAATGTCTGATTTACCATACGACCCTTTAACGAAATCCCTTCAGATTTTCAATGATCCCGATGTTCAGGAAGCAATCAAAACATTTTGCAATGATGTTAAAGGTATGCTTGCATCAATTGCAAAATAGAAAGATGAAGATGAATGGTAATGATGATGCTGGTGAGCCTAAACTCGAATAGAGTACAAAAATATGTTAAAAAAAGGAGAGAAATCACCCGATATGGACAATCACTAGCTAAATATATGCAAACTAATTTCCATATATCAATCTCGGGGTAATATTGACGACGTATCCCAGTAGGAGTTTTATGACGAATCTGCTTTGAAATCTTTTGTCATTTAGAATGAGGCCAATACAAAATTTACAGAAATTTTCAACAACGAGAGATTAAAAAATCTATCCCAAATATTGCCTTGATCAAGAGTTAAATTAGACAATTCTTATAAAAAAAAACAAAAGGTGGGGGGGGGGGGGGGTTGGTTTCCAATTCCCCCCCCCCCCTTTTTTTTGCTCTTTGGGAAAAAAGTAATGTAAAAAATATAATTTTTTTTGCTTTGGCGAGTACGTATAAATTGATGGTGTAGAAACAATTTGTCTCACACCATGGCGCTGATCGTTCCTGCACGGTTCAAACATCAGTTGGTCCACGGTAGTGAAGAAGCGGCTGGGTACGACTTGAAGGTGACTCACGACATTGAAATTCCACCAGGCCAAGTGGCCAATGTCGATGTCGGCTTGGCGTGTAAAATATCTAAAGGCTATTTCGATTTTGTTACGAGTTGTTCGGGATTGGCATTCAACCATTGAATATACGCCTATAATGTAATTATAGATTCAGACTACAGATGAGATATCTTTGTGCAGCTGGAAAATCGACAAAATTCGACATTCAAAGTCGAGAAAGAATATCGTATAGCTAAATACTTATAATGCCATACATGATAGTATCGTTTGTAACCACAGATGAAAATGATGATGAATTTTACAATACACGGCGAGGCATCTGGGGATTTGGATCTTCTTCATCACCACCACTGCCATCATCACCATCACCTACACCGATACAAGCCAACAAATTGAATCTTGTGATCCATCGAGAAGAACCCGACTGAATGCCATTTTCCTTTCCCGAGCAGCATCACTTGTCGCCGGCCGAAATGCAAGAGTATTTGTTTAAATCAAAATCTAAATGAATAAAACAGTGTATGTATTTTATAAAATAAAATTAAATAAAGATTAAAAAACTAGTTACTTTCTTTTTCATTCTACCCATTCTCTCTCTATATATAAGGAATTTACCCTGCACACATATAAGAAATTATGGAATATTTAATATAAATTGATAAAAAAAATTCTTGTTTCTTTTAGACAAGGATAATAAAAAGTGGTTTCGAGAAAAGGATACTGCAAAAATTATGGAGTACAAGGATACTTGCGATGACGTTCGTAGACATGTTCCCATGGATGAACGGGAAAAGTACAGACAACTTGTAGAATCAAATAGTTTACCATAATCGCACCATCGTGGAAATTCAAGAACCTTTTTCATCACGCAAATAGGCCTTTATAATTTGATTATAAAATCGCGATTGTCCACTGGAAAAGATTTTAAAGATTGGATAGTGCGCCAGATTCTACCAACCGTTGACCAAACTGACAAGATTTTGGCAGAGGAAACGAAAAACGATCGCAAATGATTGGAGGGTGAAATCAGATGATTGACAAAAGAACTTCAGTTTGAAAAGGAAAAATGTTTGCAATTGGAGAAAAAAATTATAATATAATCATAAGATTTTTGCAAAATTATGCAAAGAAAAGATAAATTAGTATTTATAATTTTTTAATTTGCTGTCGTACTATGCATTACTCAAGTTTCCATTTCCATATCGTTGGTGTACAGGCGATCCAATTTCTTGCAAAAGTACCTAGAATCTGGTATGAATTATAAAAACGGGTTGACCGGTTTCGAAAAACTACCGACCATCATGTTGTAGGAGAATGTGAGTGCAGATGACAGCGAAAATGGCGACGAGTTGTTTCTGCAAAATAAATGCCAATTCTGCCATTACCTATGCGAGAAAAACGAGCCGGTATCATTGCACCTCGATTTGTAATGACAACAATGGCGAATTCGAATACAGGTATATTCTGACCAAAACAATAATCAATCACATGTAGTATCGAAGTGCCTACTTTATGTCTTCGGAAGCAGCCGCTTTTAATACCCATCTGGGTAAAATAGTTTACGTGGATAACAAATAAATTGCCTTATATGCTATTCGCACTTGATTGGAGGGATTGGTTTCAGCCTGATTGTCAGTTATAATGAATCGATAGTGGCTAGAGTGACAAATACAACACACACCGATATGGTACCCAGCATGTTTAGGATAGAGGATGTGGACAAAAAATTGGACAATGGTGATTACCGGATCGTTTGCGCCAAGCAATCAGACACTTTACAAAATCGATTGATTCTGTTGAATATTGGATGGCAGGTCGAGTACATGCGAAATAAATGAACTTCAGTGATATTCAATGCACTGGAAAACGTGATGCCCGATTTCTCCACTGCTAATTGTGACCTTGGCCCATAAATTTTAAACTTGAATTCCGACCCCAAACTTCCATGTACGAAATGCGTTTCGAAATGGGCTGGAAGCGACTCGAGCATACAAGGAATCGAATATGTATTCAGTATAGCACTCCGTGCATAAACCTAAATACCGATAATTCTTTGTACAAGCAACTTAAAATACCTTGCTCTTTCAACACGATTAAGGACCCTGCAAAAAATTCATGTGAACTTGCAATTTTACTCGCGACTAATATCTATAGTCCATTGGCTTTAAAAATATTGAAACAAAAATATTGAAATGAATTCATTAAAAATAAAAAAACGAACAAAAAATATTGAAATTAATAAATAGAAAAAAAATTTCTCGAAATAGCAGCTATAAAAGAGGAGGTTAATTGTTGTTAATTTACCAGTCACTCAGAAGAAACTCGGTACAATGGATACCCCCAGTAAAACTACTGAACAACAACAGCAGTAGCCCGAACCACAGCTATATCAACTCTACAATAGCGCTAATACTTTTACTAATCTCATGGCGGAAGATCGCAAATCAGTTAAGCGAAAAATTACAAATGTTGTGGCGATGACAAAGAAGCTGAAGACAATGAATCATTTATTTAAGCACCAATCAACCAACAACAAGAGAGGAAACCAGCTGCAAAATATGAATGGGACGAGAACAAAACATGTTTACCGAGCATTTTCGTGGATAATTCCGAAATAAAGGATGTTTCAATTTAGGGTGAAATTGATGGCAACTACTTCAAGTTGTACTGCAACGATCAAATATAGGTGAATGGAGGAATTATCGCTCCGAAGAGGTGAAATTACCAACTTTATCCGACTGTTGGCAAAATACCTTCAGTTGTTTTACCTACTCAGTTCAAACATTAACCTCGTCAATTAGAACGATGTCGACGAGATCAAAATAAGCTCTCAAGTTATGTTAGTTGGAAATGAACCGCTGAGAAAATATGTCTTTTTCACGATATATCGCAATTTACTGAAAAAAATTGTTCGCAAAAATCATAGTGGGGGAAGTTTCAATTCGTGATAATTGATCATAGACAAGGTGATCCAATACACTCTCTCTTTCCACTTTGGAAGAGGAAAACATGGAACATGACGATCAGATTGTTGAACTAAAACAAAGATCTCCCTTCCTGCTACTCCAGAACAAAAATGGCAAATTTTTTAATCATAAAATCATGGTTCCTGCCGGTTTAGAAACGCTATGTAAATGTCAGGATGTTATCAAAACAGTATTTGCCTAATTTTTTTTAGCTATACAGCAGTAATGTGCAGTATTTAAAGTTTGAGCTTGCTGCATTATGTATAAATCGAAAATTAAAGATATGGTACAACAATTGTGAAAAAAGTATATATTTTTTGTAATTTATTTATATATGTGTATGGTTTTGTAATTGATGTGTAAATCACTTTTCAAAATAATGTATAGACCTATATGTATTTTTTTAAAAATACAATATCTACAAAGGTGAATGTTAACGAAATGAAGACATTTTTCTCCTCCGAGCACATTTTTTTAAACGTGCTCTTTAAGGGTGCCATGCACATACCTAGAATTGTGCTCCAAATAACCAAACATACACTTTGAACAAAGTTTCATTTTTTATGCCATCAAAAGAGAGAGATGTTTTATTCGTAGCATCATTATTTGCCACTTGAAATTTTTATACAATTTTTTCGATCGTCTTTTTACGTTCTTCCATTTTTGACAACATATCAGGACCAAAACTGTCGATAAACCACGGGGATACATGATCTGCATCTGAATCTGTTTCTTTTAATGTTGCTGTAGTTGTTTTCCTAATAACATCTTCAATTTTACCGATATTTACATTACCCATAGTCTCGTTTCGAGTAACAATACTGGCAGTTCCTTCAGTTACAACATCTTCAGTTTATAACCGATACTTGGTTTGATGATAGAATTTGTAACATTTTCATGTTCAGTAGAGTTGTACGTGTTTGTGTCCGCGTCTCGCCCCAATAAATCATCATTATAGTCACTTTCCACATTTCCCTCTGTCAGTATATTAAAAAGTGCTGCATTTTTCTGATTTAAACTAGAACACTCCTAAGGTTATTTATTATTGTATTCGGGTAATAAAGGTAATGGAAAGGCACAGTTGGCTATCGTGTATAGAAATAAACGACATGGTAGGTTTTTTATAATCATATTTTTCAATGTTCTTAAACATATTGATTACTCAATTTCCTCTGTACTTTCATAAGACGCGTATGTTTTCAACAATCTGGTAAAAGCGACGACGTAAAAGGTCTCTGTTGGTGGTACTGATGGTTCCTTCATTAACAACACCTTCAATTGTATCACCGATATACGAATTTGTATCCCCTTCTCATCCCATAAAAGGTGTCGAATTTTTCTAATTTAAACTTTAAAAATCATAGAGTTGTGTATTATTGGATTTGAATAGTAGGGGTGATGAAAAGCCACTGTTGCATAGAAATATAATATAAGGAATTTTTTAACATCATTTATTTTTTTTTTTAAACGTTCTTACATACACGTATTCATTACTTAATTTCCATGGTGCAATGTTCGGCTTGGAATCCGCTGAAAATGGGTATGTTTAATATTGTGGCCAAACCCGATGTGTTTGTCATCTGAAACTTTCGATTGGTTATGCTCGCATCTGCTATGGATTTATTTCCACTTTCGCTGATGATGTTCAGCAGAGGCCCCAACATTTTTGAAGGTATGTGAAATAAAGCAATGAAAAGGCACAGTTGGTTATCGTGCATAGAAATAATTGACATGGTAGGTTTTTTACAATCATTTTTTAAAAATGTTTTTATACATATTGATTACTTAATTTCCTCTGTAATTTCATAAGACATCAATGTTTTCAACAATGTGATAAAGGTGACGATTCAAAACGTCTCTTCATGCAAATCTTCTGGAAAGGGAATAATCTTGTTGTAATTTTGCACAAAGAGTAAAGCTAGGTGAATGAACAAGTACAAATCTTTGTGCGAATGCAAGAATTTTGTGTTGCTCGTGTATATCAACTGAGCCTGTGGTTGTTTGGCCCAGACTGATTTCGGATCGGGCCACATAAATGGGATTTCCAACCATTTGTATAGGATCTTGTACAATCTCGACTCGAAAATTCTTTATGTAAAAACGAACGTAGAAAAAAGATTGGTCGCTGAAGAAAGTGGTTGCGATAACAGAGAACTGAAGTTGAATATTTAGAAATATGTCCAATCATGCATTTTCCGAAATGATAGCATACACATCTTTAACACTGCTGTGTTTATAATTATAAGTTACACGGCGCGATCTCAACCTCTTTACAGTCGTCGTATTTTCCGATTCTTCGATGGTTATCTCGTTGGCCTCATTTTTTTCCTCATTTCTGACATATTTTTGAGTAATGCATAATTGCAGTCATGGAGTACATATATCACTGCCAACACCGAACTCGAAGAATGTTTCGAGTCCAACATTTAGGCTATGATATATTGCCGATGGATAAATTTGTCAAACACGTTGTTGCATATACACACTCGGTACTTGATACACATGAACAAAGCTGTTGCATTTACATAGATTGCATTGCATTTGAAAACCAAATCGTCGGTCGCCCAGACAAACAGTTCAACTCCGTTAGTGTTTTCAGAAATTATCATGTCTGAATGTTTAATGTTGAGAGCTCTCTGTTGCCTAGGCTTCAAGTAATTGGCGAATTTAATGTTAAGAGACGAACTCGGGTCAATGTCGGACAGTAAGTATTACTGGTTGATCATCCGAACCCAGTTTTCATCCATATTTGCAAACTTGTCAGCGATTTCGTCCAAATCTCGCGGGGTTTGTGGTGGGTGCATCAAGAATCGAACGCATCCATCACTCGTAGCTTCGCACGATCGGATCGTCCCCTCGTCGACCTGTTTCGCCTGTAAACTCTGCCGTATTTTCTCTTTCGAGTTTTCGCCATAGTATTGATTTTCTTACATGGTCGTCAACAGCGTGAAAAATTATTCTGTCAATATCGGATCCAATACCTTGGACATTAACACTTTAGGGAGATGGTAATTCATCAATTCGTATAATTCAATCTCAAATTCACTTGTCAGGTAATGAACGAACCTTTCCTTTGCCAGTAAATAAGCCATTTCGAAATGTATATTACACTTGTATCCTTTTCGAAAATTGTGGACAAAGAAAAGCTTGGTGGAATAAATCAGAATATCACCGATCAGAACTTGATCAACAATTAATTTTAATAAAATATATGGTTCCAAGTCACTCTTGTTTAGCAGGCTGTTTATCTTAAAATTTAATCGTCTTTTCAGGCAGCGACAGTGAGGCATGCTTAATATTAATATGTTCTTTCCTGCAAAATTCCTTCACCTATATCGCATGCTCTTTACTCACAGAACACTGATTTGGTACTGTGAAAAAAAAGAAATGAAATCCCTAACTTTGTCTTTTTGTAGATGTTCCATTTTTTTTCGTTTTCGTTTTTTTTAAACTCGTGTGTATATATACATATATAAATGAATCTCCTCCAACTCATCAGAAGATCATCGTCAACCATATCGGAAAGATAAGATGTTCTCGAAAACTGATTCACTTCATCGTATATCATGTGGCTGATTACTTCGATATTGATGGTAATAAACAATGGATTTTTAAGCAAAGAATACCTCAAGAACATTTTCGTCATCATAGCAGGACTGACAATCAATTTGGGCTCGATAATTGACATCATAACATTGATTGTTTGGCGAAGACAGTTACTGTCCCCAATCTATTTGATTGGATTATGCATCGGCTGTTCGGAATTACTTATTTTACAACTCCATGAACATTTCATATTTGGAAATGAAATGATGTCTACAATCATCACGATGGTCTTTAGATTGACTTGCTGTAGTTTGATGTTTATCGCTTTGCGAGTTTTTGCCCTATAAATACAAGCTGTTTTTCTCGAAGATACTTCGGGTGTCGTTTGATTTTCTCCAGTTTCTGGCTGAATATTCCCCATACAAGAATAATAACGAAAATAGCCTACTCCAATCGATATATACCATCTACTTGGAAAACGAACTAATGGGCTACATACAAACACTGAAGAAAAGTGAAGTGTTTCTAGACTATGCTCCATACTCGCAGTTTGTGTATGGGTTGATGTTCGATTGCAACGGCCAACACATTGACCTGCATACATTCAAACAAAATGTGTTGCCTGTCTTTCAACTTCGTGCCGAAAGTTTATTTCACATACACAAAACGTTCCTGCATAAATTTTTCATTTTGGGTTCCAAAGTCGAAATGAAATGGTGTCTCAGCACAGACATTCCATTTACAAAGGAATTGATCGAGAGAAGAAACATGTTTGAAACCACCAATTGGTTCAACTTGGAAAACTACATTACTAACCAAAATTGCTTGTTTACTTGGTTTGCTTCCCTGTTTGATGAAGAAGTTGTGTTTGTGGAAAAAACATGTATCAAATAAATTGACAAAAATAAATGTATAAATAAAAAAAGTTTTTTTGAATATATATTAATTTATTTACGATATGAATATTTTACTTACAACAATTATTCTTTACGACATATTGCACATTTGGAATGTGTAAATGGACATTCGATTCATGAAATCGAATGCCCACAAGGCAGAAAACAACCTTCAATTCTCTTTGGTAATAAATCTTGCATAAAATGGATTTTGTTGTTCATGTTCATTATCGCCACTGCTGCCGCCACCCACAATTTTTCCAAATTGTTGTTTGTGGAATTATCGCCACTGCTGCCACTCACATATTTCTCCAAATCCTTGTTTGCAGAATTTGCCATATCCTTATTCTCTTTTTGCTTAAGCCATCGTATTCTTTCCATCCGAATTTTGTCGATGAAACCCTTTCCTTTTGCCAAAAGGAAAAAATTTCATTCCAGATATCAAAAAGCATGTTCTTTCCAAGGATCGTTGTCATATTTCCAATGTATAATGAAAACGAGTCACTCCATCACCAAAATCAGTATAAAAGTAGCCCGCAATACTTAGCCGTTTCGGGTCTTGAACTAGAGAGGGAGGCAATTGTTTTATTTTAAATTTTTTTATTCGTGCTTCACAAGTATTGTATTCAGAATAGGCATGTTGTTCTTTGCTGTTTTTCAAAAGGTCAGATATGGCATCAACATCGACATCATCGTCTGCGATGTCGATTTTACAAACATTTTTACCATCCTCGAAATTTGCAGTCATAATAGTATGTATATTTTCGTTTATCAAGTTGACATACAGATGTTCAAATATTGAGTAATTATAAACTTGTTCTATGCAAGGATCATTTTCTTCCTTCCAGTGATAATATTTGCAGCCACAATAAAAGCAAATAACCATATCGTTAACCCCCCTCCCCCCCCCCCCCCAGTAAAAGAAACCAGCTTGGCTAAGTTGTTTCGATTGTTGTTTCATCACCTTGGGCCAAAACTCGTACGTTGCCAAGCGCGATTCAAACAAATTATATTAGGAATGCCTCGAACCTATATATTCCACGGTGCCCATATCTTCGAAACACGCCATTTGCAATCCCATAAACACAGATCGCACTGCATTAGGAGGGCTGTTGCCCATGTTCGTGAAAAGCATACTCGAAATTAACCATAATTATTTTCCTTGTCTCTTTATACGATCCACTTATTTTTCTGTGAGTATCCTTATATATATGAAAACAATTCACAAAGTGTGCACAAAGTATTCCATGATGGATTCTGTGAATCGTTGCCTAAGAAATTTAAAAAAATCTTTGCTTTATTTAAAATTCGTTTTTCACTTAAATACAAACCACCATCTCTCAAAGTTAAACAATTCCATTCGATGGCCGAGATAAACGAAATATGACTGTGTCGGGGAACCATGTGCGCATTTATACCATTTGGTACTTTTTCTTATAGATTTGGCTGCAATTTCGTTCAAGGAGAGTTTCGAGGGATTGATTGCATCTTTAAATTCGAGTGCACTGTCGAGCAAAACCAATTTATCCACGAGTCCCAGGTAGTTATGAATGTTTCCTTTGGCACCGCTCAAAACGATGTGAATTAAATTTCCATCTAATAAACTCAGTGATTTTAAGAGTAGAGAAATGGGTGTGATTCGTTGCGAAAATCATTAATGATGTAATTTGCCAACCTGTAAGTTTTATGGTTCACTTTTCAAAAGAAATTGTATGTTTTCCTCGAGCCATACTTGAAATAAACTAAGGGACAAAAATTTCCAAAATATCTGCCATTGGTTAGACCAAATCGTTAATGTGGGGCACGTCGATAATCAGCTTGCCCAATGCTTTGCGATTCGTCTCGTCATCGAACCATTTGAGTGTGTAATTGTTGCGAAACACTTAGTAAAATTGGTGAAACTCATGTGTTTTGGGTAAACTTCGTTTATGCATATATGGAATATAAGCTTCGGTAAATCTCGACCTCAGTTTATTTAAAGGGATCTAAATACTGTAAATGGGGTACATGTTGATTATAGCTTCCTTGACGGCGACCGCATCCGAAACCAAGCACAATAATTCCATATCTCTGTTGATGTCGGCATTCTGATTCTTCAGGGTCAACGGTGAGACAAACTGTATATCTGTGGTCGCAAAAGGCACTCGATCGATGATGATGATCGAGACAGGATGTATCACTTGACTTCGTTTGAGTAAAATGTTGTTATCCCACCCTTGATTGATGTATTTCTCCTTTTGTCCATCCACAATGTTGGTCATGTCAAAGAGGACGATTCGAGAGACATTCAGGTCGATGCCTAGTGATGTCATCCATGTGTGAGGAACAATGATCTCATTTGGTCGTAGATCGGCTCTTACAACAATTGAGTGCGTAAATATTTTATTTGTGGTTACAGTAAATTCCAGTGCAACTGGCTCCTGTCACCTTGCAACATTGTTTTTATCGACCCATTACAAAATTAAATGTCTAAAAACTTTTGAACCTTGACAAATGTTTGCTTGATGCAGTGAAAAATTTCCTCATCCAAGGCATAAATTGCTTGTTCGTCAACTGTGCATGACTCACCGACCTTGCATGATTCTAATAAGAGTAAAAATGTATATTTTTTTCTTCCAATTGGCATAAATTTGACTATACTGTCACATCTTTATCCAATCTATTAAATTGCAGTACCATATTTCAGGGGATTCTAGAAACGATGCAATCAGGGAATCAAACGAATCCAGAATGGAATGTAATTTTTTTCGAAATGTACTGGTGATTCCCAATCATTTTGAACAGGATGACCAGTTCGGCCATTTCGTCAGTTTCAAGAATGTTTTAAAACTTGGAAATTAATTCCTTCGAGTGGATTTTCAAGTTGGAAATAACAAAACAGCACAAATCATCGGAATTAATTTTTAATTGTTCCATGGCCCTGCGATTCGACCGATGCTAAATATATGGAAATTTTGTTTGTACGATTTAAAAACCAATATTGTTTTGCACCTCGACTAAAGCACAATTTTTTTAATTTTTCCTAAACCACCAACTGTTGAGGATACACCTCATTTGTTTTGTGCTAACAATTAGCAAGTTTTGTTTTTTTCCTCATTCCATGGTAATGCCTGACTCTCAGTACTTCATTTTATTGTGTGTGCGGGTTTCACCTGAGAAACAAAGACTTATATACTCAATTTATGTATTTATTTTTATTATTATTTTTTATTGTGTGTGTATTTCGCCCGATAAAATAGACTTATATGCTTTATTTAATTGCTTTTTTCTCCTTTTTTTCATCTCTCAAGTGAGACTTTCTCGAGACTCGGAAAAAAATTTCAAACAAAAAATTGCAGTAAGTAAATAAATTACGTGAAGCAAAGTTGAGGGTAAAGAAGCAAAAATGTTGGTGCAATCTTTAGGCAAACTTGAAAATTGCCTCAACTTTGCCTGAAGATTAACCAATAACATTTTATTTTATTACGGCATGATCTTGAGGCTAAGTTGAGGCATTCTCAAGATTGTATCAAGAACCACGTGAGTCAAAGTTGAGGTTGCCTCATTTATCCCATCTCATTCCCTCTGATTAGACTCATTTATTCACAATTAGTTTTGTGAATCGGCACATGATGCGAATGGATGGTGTTGAAGAAAAGCATCTGGTATTGGCATCATTACCCTTTTCGTATCCCAGGGCATCGATAGTGAATGTAACATCCGAGGCTATAGCTAGCCTTTCATAAGTGACCTTGAAGAATCTGAATCGAAAATCAGGTGAATGTTTATCAAAAGAGTTATTTTCCATAATGGCACATCTCCAGTTTAAGAAATGGGCCTGAAAAATCGACCAAGTGTGTAATTTTCCCACGAAATTTGTTTTTAAATGCGCAATAATCGCGTAAAATGTATTTGATGTTTATTGTGTTGCTGCAAGTAAAGAAAGTTGTGTGAAAATTCAAGTCGGCTACCACCCAATGCCGTTTATCGATTTTTTTCATCATCGGCAACACAAAAGCATCCATTGGCAAACACAAAAAACACGGCTATCATTTTCAATGATATTGATTGAATACATGATAAGAGAAATTAAAAAATTATGTTTCATGATTTGATGGAATTTATACACAACTTTCTTTTGGATGATGTTGTGTCAAATGAACAGAGATGGGCGATGTTCGACATTTGCTAATTTTACCCTACAACACAATGATGGCGAATTATAATGGGAAACTAGCAATTCTACTACCAAAAAAAAAACTCCAATAAAACCTACATGACTCAAGTAGTGGAAATTGATGATAAATGTAAGGGACAAAAGTTTGTGGTAAAACTATAAACTTTAAACCCTCGAA
Organism: Dryococelus australis; assembly: GCA_029891345.1. NCBI lineage: Eukaryota > Metazoa > Arthropoda > Insecta > Phasmatodea > Phasmatidae > Dryococelus > Dryococelus australis. The sequence continues at coordinate 174,934,527 of CM056995.1, forward strand.
TCTGTTAAAAATAATAAATACCAACAGATGTGAGATTGATTACTTATTTGATGATATAACTTCCACACAGTACTCAGCAGTGCAAATCTTCAACAGACTACTCGAACTTGGTACAATAAGAATCTGAGTTTGGTAAATTATAGTTTAGATTTTTAGTTTTGCAGTAACAAAAAAAAAATTTTTTTTTGATAATACAAATGTTTATTTAAGTAGAGAAAACATTCGAGTGCTTTACAATCGCCATTCTTCACAAAGGGGCTTGGTTGTTATGGCAATGATACAAGCAATGATGATGACTGCAGCAAAATCATATATGGTTATGATGGGAGTGTTGGCACTATCAACAATGATAATGATGGCCTTGATGAAGACGACAATGATGACTGGAATTCGACATTTATTACAAAATTATTTTGCATTAAAAATAAACAAATGAACATGTACATTGAATAAAAAAATATTGAAGAAAAAGGCATCTTTTATTGTTTAGTTCCACCAAATTTTGTCAGAGTGTGTCGTCATCGAAATACCTCCCCCACCCCCCTATCTTAGCAAACTATCCTAATTCCAACACATTCTGGTAAAGTCTTACAGAACTAAACAAGGGTAACACAACCTGTCCAAAGTTACATTATTATTCACTTCACATTTACAAGACAGATTTTGAATACTAATTACTTGTATAAGGACCAGTCACACACTTGCAAGTTTTATCCAATCTAAACAGACTTGTATAAACTTTACACTGTCCTACACTCCTAGCAAGATAAATTAAGTTGAATTCCCCCACTTATAATTTCAACAATCAATCATATTGCAGCATTTAATTACCTCTCCCTTCCCCAACTTTAATTTTCCTACATGGCAGATAAATATGGAAGAAAGATGTCAGTCGATGTCAAGAGCTGGACAGAGTAAAATCAACCTTCCTTCTCTCCAGAACTGAAGAGAAATAAAATAAGAACATAAAGGAAAGTAAATAAATATACATTATTTTATATATATAGTATATAATATATCTACTATTATTATTACACTTGCCTTATTCCTTTTGTTCTGGAGTGGAGGAAGGTTGATGTCCCTTTTTTTGATGAAATTAGTGGGGAATTTAAATATTTACAATAACATAATTGAATTTGGTATTGCTATAGGTGATGACTTTTCTTTTCCAAATGACTCTTATGTTTATGAGCACTTTAGTTTACAAAAGAGAGATAAGGTTGGAGCTAAGGCAGAATATGATGAAAAAGATGATGATGCTTGTTCGAACTTTTTTTTTTTTATTGAGCAGAAATCTCAAAACATGGAAATATTATTGAAGCTGTTGATAATCCTGGTAAAACATCAACAATGATGAATGCTTTATTAATTCACCAAGTGAACAAAATTAATTAGAAATCACTGGTGTTGATAATCTTTATCGAATTAAATCTATTATGTCATATAGGAGATGAAATTAAAACTGTTTATTGTAATAAAACCAACAAATAATGTATCCGCTGAGATATATTTTTGGTTTTATTCGTGATGATAATGAGATTTATTGGAAAGGTGGTTATAAAATTACTTTTTTTCGTAATTCGTCTGATGACAACTGTTTATTTCTTTTGAAACTTTAGATAAAGATAATAAAGTTACCTTCACCCAGGCGGGACAAGAACACATTCCAGCACCTCTGGAGGTCCAACGTGTCAAGTGCATTGCCCAACTAGGGCTACTCGAATATCAAAGTGCAAGTTCATTACTATGTCATGCGGTTTTCCCAACTTGAGGGAATCAAACAACAGTAGTACATCAGAGCCCAGGAGAGCAAAATCAACATGTCGGTAGTCTACTCTACACAACACGTGGAAAACAGACTACGCAACAAAGGTAACAGTGCAATAAATGTGCTTCACAATGGAGAGCTACAGTCATTCGTGAGTAAAATGAATCTTTCAGACACCTATAAAACAACACAATTAAGACAGTACAGTCGAGACTACAAATTATGTTTTCATTTATCACTATTTGTACAATTATTAATTTGTCAGTTTGTCTGATTTGTTTACTGTAGAGTGCATATGTCAACTGATATCTAGTGAGGGCATAAGCTGGGTTGTTTACTTGCAATGTCATCAGACATTTCAACTTTTGTAAACATACACTGCTTAGACGTGACAACACACAATACAAAAACACAACTGTAAGCCAAAACAGATGCAATTCAAACACACCCACTCGACACTGCAAATGTAAATTGTATGCAAAAGTGCACTGTACTCAACACTGGACGGCAGTAAGGCAACAGCACAGCAAATGTGCATAAGTAAGTGCGAGAGTGTTTTGTAAACAAATTCAAGTGGTGTTTATCAATGTGAGCAGTAATTGGCAACAGGTATCACAACGATCAAAGTAAGACTCTATTTTCAAGCAATACCTGTCAGCAATATAAGATACAAACGAATCAAAATTTAATTTCATTATTCCTTGAACTTTTCCCGAAAATGTAGCAGCATATTTTTTTTATTTCTTTTTTTATAAACAATACATTTTTTAGTGTTTTTCCCGTGGACACTAACGAACGTAAAGTGCAATGATTAATTAAAATTATTTTTAAAACCTTCCTGGGCATTTTTCAAAATAATTATAAAATTTTACAGCTATTTACCAAGAGCATTTTTGCAAAGCTTCTCAAAGCTGTTGTGCAGCAATCATAAGGCAAGAGCCCACAACTAATTTTCAAGAAACTTTTCAAATTAATTTTTCAATTTTTAAAGCAAGCAGTATACTGGGAAAACACACGCGTCACTCAAGCAGCTGGAACACGTGTTCTCAGTGGGGAGCAAGGTGCCGCGAGAAACTGTAAATAACCCCCTCACCCCTAGAAGTGCGACAGAAGGCCAGCCGCATGACAACACAATGTTTACCTTGAAGCCCGCGCTCCACAGAATGCGGCAGTGCGCGATACTGTCCGGAAGCATTTGAATTGGTGTACAAGTGCAGGCCAAGCGAAGCTGTTATGTTTGACGTGTGTAACCTACAACAAGTACAAATCCCTTTGAAGAAGTAATATAACCATTTAGGGAAACACAAAATTTGAGAATTCACAAAGAAAGAATAACCATGGCAAACAGAGCCCGAGAGGACAAAACGTGGCGTTATACCTCAAGTGATACACCAGTAATTTTGTGTGCCGACTGTGGCAAAGTACAAATCACACAATATAAACAAGGTTTGCCAAGCAAATTTGTTTGTCAATGTGAGCAGCCGCGCTTAATCGATTTCAACTCCACAGTAAATGTAATTACGCATTGGCAAGATGGCAGGTGTGCGAAACAAATTACGTGTGCAGGGAGGGGAAACAGAACCATAATTTGTGTGCAGTGAGCACATAGTTTTCATCCGGAATCTTTGAGCCGGACTGAAAAGGCCACCACAGATCAGCAAGGCCGTATTTTCTGCAAAACGTGCGAAAACAATATTTTCAGAAAATATCAAAATTTCCAAAGCAGTCAAAACAGAACAATTACAAAGGCATTAACAGTGTCAACAGGAAATTGGCAGGCAAGGGTCACAAGAAACCGTGAGGTGTCAGACGTGTGGATGCAAAACACATTGGCAATGTCTGACCGGGCAAGACATGGCAAATCAAGCAGCCGGAAGATTCCGCTGCAGACAATGCGCATTCCCATCGCCGCGGTCAGAGGTCAAGTCAGTAGTAGGGGCGGAATTGTCTAGCGCACATCACTGTGCGCAAGAACATTCAGAATGGGCAAGTGTGTACCAAAGTCCACTGGCACATTCAACGCCCTTACCCAGAAGAACAGAAGAACTGCAGAAAGAGACGTCACAACCCATGCATATCACGTACCCACAACAAAACAATTCTAATAATCCAGAATTATTAACAGCAATCACAAGAGCCATCGAAGCTGGTACAACCCCGGCCCGATTTCAACTGTTACCAACGTTTTCAGGTCTAACAAGTGAGGACCCATAGAATTCCTAAACGACTGCACAAAACGTTTCGAGAGATACAGGATGTGCCAGCAAGAGTAGCCAAATTATATACGGACTCGATTGGCTGGCGAGGAAAGTAATTGGTGGAAAAAATCAGTCACTACGGTATTGAGTGGGTAGAATTTCTTAACAGATTTCAAAGTCAATTTGCCAATACCTACTCCTAATTGCAAGCTCAGAACAAAGTTCCGCCAGAAGTGCAAAAATCAGGTGAAACCCTGACCGTGTTTGCAATGAGGAAGATATGGCAAATCAAAAACTTTCATAAAAACATGAGCGAAAATGAGATCCTTGAAGTAGTTGCGTCATCTGTAAGAGCGGAAAACATGCTAGCAATGACACAGTTAATTCATAGTAGCACGGAGGACTTCATGCGCTCTGCCGCATTGCACGACTAAGCCGGTCAAGAGCAAAACGCCGCTACTAGAGAGGGTGACGGGTATATTCACGCTGGAGAAAATATGCAGAGCAGAGGGAGCGCACAGAGAAGCAACTGGCAGTGAACAAGACATACCCCGAACCCACAATGGCAGCGTGGACATCACAAACCTCGGGCATTGTAGGAGGTCCACGTGAGCCGCCATTTGCATGCCTTTATTGCAAAGAAGAAGGAAAAATGCATTGAAACAATCAGTACCCAAAACGCAACCAACTGCAGTACATCAACAAACCACCAACGGGAAATGGACCATTAGGGTAGATGAGTAGGATGCTCACTACCCCAGGGCAGGGCCCCCATGGTACAATGCCTCCACAACAAGTAGAGCAGGCAGAAATAAAAAGTCAGCAACCAGGTATACAGCAAATCATCAAAACACAAAACAGAATGATGAGAATTGCAGTACATTTAAATTAGGTACCATGCCATGCATTAATAGATACAGCAGCCAGTCATAATCTAGTGCGCTTCGGATTCGTGGACACGGACGATATCACACCGAGCACACAGGTACTACACCTCGCAACAAAGCAGAACATGGGGGAATAAATCGGAGCTACACTGATTACCATCGGTGTACACCATTACCACAGCCCTCGTGTCTGCAGACCTACAGAGGGATGCCATCTTGGGTATCTCCTGGCTCAGCGAACAAAAAAGGAGGTTGCCCCTTCCTGGGGAATTCAGAATCCGATAGGCAAACAGTGACACAACAGAAAGTACAGCAGGTAGGCAACAGTGCCAAGAGCAAGACCTGTAATTCACCAGGACAATGGGTACCAGCAAAAACACGCCCATCAAAGAGGCTCATGCTGGGACATCATATTTACGTCCGCAAGCACAGCTGAGCAGCGAAAAGCGCAACATTAGTGCAGGGTTAGTCCCTAAGTGGAGTGGCCCACATGTTTTGTAAAAGTGCTGTGGTAAACAACTTACCTCATCAAGGTCCGCAACAGGCGCAAGGTGGCCATACATCACGACTACCTTTGCCTAGCCATGCACGGCCATTGTACGCGTAGTATGTGGCTAATTATTCAGGCTATCCACACACTTATACTACTTTAAATTTTTCTTGCAAACACTTGGTAAAAAATACTCAACTGAAACTCAACACACATGTATGGGTAGGTGGGAAATTTTAAGCACCAGTCCCTGAAATGCCTTGCAACTTACCTCAAATAAAAACACACATTTAACATAGTGGCATTTATTTAGGTGCTTGCTTACAATGCCTCTAGGGCAACACTTTATATTGCATGGGCTGGACATTAACCGGTCGGCAGTGGTGATACTGAAAAATGGTGCGAAGGCCCGTGCATGACTTACAGTGCATAATAACGCTTCCCCAGGAGATGCAATCACTGGTGAAGGTAATATGTGCTGACCTGTGCAGCTTGCAAAAAAAAGTTTAGGTTGAATTAAAGTCTATTGCTGTGAAAATTATGGGTGCTGAACGTGAATGCCACCCGGGTGTGGAACCTAACAGTATGCGACCTGCCTCTCGAAGTCCTCTGCGTCTACTGTCGTTCCAAAATGGCATGCTCGCCGGGGTTGCTACCACTGCGTGCAACGTGGTACCACTTTTGTCACATTGCACTCTGCATAACTATGTTTAACTCTGCTACACTTGCAATAACATTCTTAAATATTCTTTGCATAATAAACAATACATAAACACTGTAAAACAAACAAAATAATGGGAGGATGATGACACATGAATATTATACTCTATAAAAACATTGCAATAACACTAATAAAGAATGTTAGTGCTTTAAACTGTGATATGCGGGTGTCCCTTCACTTGCATGTGACTTTATGTCGCTATCCTTGCCTTTTTATGTCATATTTAGGAAAACAAAGTACATGGGTACCATTTCCTTGTGTCCTTGTGTGGCTGTGCATTTAGCCGCATTGCCACAGACCTTCTCTGCCTTGTGTTGCACCTGTAACACACGCACACACTGCACTGCACTCGCCCCGTGTCGGTCACCGACATGCTACCATGCGTGGTAGAGTGCGGCTCTCTGCTGCAAATGCGATGGACAGCAGGCAAATGGTCTAAGGGCTGGGAGCTCGGCTCACATTAATAAATTTAAACAATGATACAAGAAAATGTCGCAATTTGTCACAGGATGTCGCAGGTTGTATCAAGTTGTTGCAAGTGGTTACATGTAGTCGTCATTAGTCGCAGGTAGTCACAAGTGTGTCGCGGGTAGTCACAGATCGTCGCAGGTAGTCGCAGGAAGTCGTATGTAGTCGTGGGTAGTTTCAGGTGGTTGTGAGTAGTCGCAGGTAGCCGAGGGTAATCGCAGGTAGTCGCGGGTAGTCGCAGGTTGTCGCAGATAGTTTGCAAATAGTCGTGGTTAGTCGCAGGTAGTCGCAGGTAGTCACTGGCAATCATGGGGTGTCGCAGGTAGTCGCAAGTTGTCATGGGTAATGGCAGGTAATCGTAAGTAGTCGCAGGTAGTCGCAGTAGTCACAGGTAGTCCCAGGTAGTCACAAGTTGTCGTAATTTGTCGCAAGTTGTCGCATGTAAATGCAAGTATTCACAGGTTGTCACGGGTGGTCACAGTTAGTTGCAGATAGTCACGGGCAGTCTCAGATAGTCACTGGTAGCTGGTAGTCGCAGGTAGTCATGGATAGTCGCAGGTAGTCATGGATAGTCGCACGTAGTCATGGGTAGTCGCAGTTTGAAGCAAGTTGTGGTAGGTTGTCGCAAGTTGTCGCAGATAGTTGTAGGTAGTTGTAAGTTGTCACAGGTAGCCACAGATAGTCGCAGGTAGTCGTAGGAAGTCATAGGTTGTAGGAGGTAGTCACAGGTAGTCACGGATAGTCGTGGGTAGATGCATATAGTAACGGGTAGTCGCAAGTAGTCACAGGTAGGTGCAGATAGTCATGGGTAGTTGCAGGTAGTCACTGATAATCACGGGTAGTCGCAGGTAGTTGCAGGTTGTTGCAAGTTGTCATGGTTAGTCATGGGTAGTTTTAGGTAATCACGAGTTGTCGCAGGTATTCACAGGTAGTCGCATATTACATATGTATTTCAATAACTCCTTAAAACCTGAGCGAAGCAATGGTGGGTTGCCAGTACCAAATAAGACTAAAATATGTGTATGGCCACCATTTTGAAATAAGTATCTAAGCAAGTTCAATTATGTACATTAACCTGATCTGTCATAGTACAACTTGTCAAAATGTGAGAGAATTGCTGTGATTGTCTTCTGTATGTTATGTAAAATCATTAATTATTCATTTTATGCTGTCTTTCAAAATTACTGTCTAACATCAACTTCAAAAATGAATGCTTACATGATGTTCTGCAAGCATACAAAAAGTGGTTTAAATCGATCGAATTATTCCCGAGATAACATATTACCATTAATAATAAAATTTCTGCCATTTTGAAAAGAAGTTCTTGGCATTGTCAAAACTATAAGTCAGGTGTCCTTACTAAGTACGTACTGCATATAAACCGAGTTTGGTTAAATTCGCTCGATGCATTCGAAAATTGAAAAGGGGGGGACACATGTATACACATACACAGTCATACATACTCACAAACAGGAAAGTCTTTGTTTTCTTTGGAAAGTAGCCTAATAATAGTTAGGTTCTCTTACAGGTTTAATATCACTAGTTTTCAAGTGAAATAATGAAGGATCACACACACATGTCGGCTAATATAATACGTCATCCTTGCTTGTATCATGTGGAAACAGCAATCTTTGTATACATTATATTTTAATTGCTAAATGCTACACAACTTTTAATGGAAAACAAGGCTTACAAACATTTATATATACACACATGCATATACATACATTCACACACAATCATAAACATACTATCACACATACAGACCCTAGCACAGGACATGCAAATGAGGGTGCTGGTTTGTTAGGGACAATGCTATGTTTACCTTTCTATCAGTATCAGTTGCATAGTGAACATAATTTTATAGTACAGCCCATTTATAAACCCTAAAACAATCATTATTTCAAAATGTTCTCATTACTCAAAATGTTTTGTTTCATTAAGTTTATATTTCTACAGCTTTATTCATTATTCCCACCCCCCGATAAATAAATTTAACTTTCCGATAGTTTTCCAGGAATGTGAGTGGTCGAACTTCCTATTGACATTTTTATTAACAAGTTATCAAATATAATCTTTTAACTGAATCCCAGTTAGAATTTAAGAAATATCATCATACAACTAATGCACTTCTGTTAGTCATATACGGATATCAGATACATTATGCATAGTAGATAATTATTTGAGTCGGAGCTAATATCTTCATATTACTAACTTTATAAATAATACTGTACGAAAACATGACAAGTGAATAAATGTTTTGTGCCCGATAGTATTTAAATTTAGCAGTCACTTCGACTTGACTGTATACAGTATTAATGTGCCCCATGTCACACTCCTCGCACGTCTAAATTTAGTCAAGGTTTGACAATGATTAATAAGTCATGTTAATCCTATGTTATTTGGTTTTGAGATATTGAAAACCTTTGTGCTGACACAAGAAACACTTAATAATAGCTAGTTTGCGGTTAACTGAGCATTGCTCAAAATTATCGTTTGTAAAGAAATCACTGCCCATAAATGCATATAGACTCACATAAACACCCCCATCCCCCTTCATGCAGAAATGCTGGCTGAGAGACAGTAAATTATGCGAGATCTTAATGCCGAAATAAAAGTACACTGTTCAAACTGGCGGCAACTCAGACTGGTTTAGTTTCGTTTCGTTTTATACACATAAAAACTTATGTATCAAAGTTTAGTGACTCGGTATCACATAGGTTACGCCATACAAGTGTACTATTCAGTGGTACTTGCAAGACAGTGTTGATATTGAAGGGCATGTAGTGGCCCAAAAGAAGAAAATATGGTTTTAGAAGTTACCTGCAAACCTACTAATTAAGTTTATATAAATTGTCAAAAATACTAACATTATTTCTTGTCCTTTTACTGTAAAATAAAACAATTTCTCTCGAAAATGCAAAAAATATATAACTTATTTGTACACCAGTTATATCATACGATGCATAGGCCATATCCAACATTACTACACTGTAAAAAACTGCATAACTATGTATGGTAATGTAAATATAGAAGCAGTATACGTACCAGACATTTCAAATTGCGATAATACTTTGCGAAAATCATTACATTAGTCTGTCCGAGTTAAAGAAATGCAAGTATATATAGACACATTTGTACATAGAACAGGTAGGCTACGTTAAAAATGCTATTTATTTCGATTTTGTATAAGTATTTAACTACATCCATATATGTTACTTCATATGAAGGCAGAACAAGCATATACAATTATATATGTAAACTTAAAAAACAATATATTACTTAATTAGAATGAATCATATTTCTAACTGTGAAAAGGGTCATGTCTGTATTTTGTACTGGTTTACACAGGGATTTGAAGTTTTCACACACAATTGATCAATGAAATAAATTCATTTTATTCTCTATGGCACAAGCTGAGGAACCACCCCTGCCAGTCGGGAGTGTGTTTGTAAGAGAACTGGCAACAGCATCCATGCTACACCTCTTTTTTTGTTACATTTTGCACCGTCTCTCCCATTTAAACTATGAAAGTTTTATCTAGCGGGAAACTTGTGAACTGTGTGCGTGCAATTTCGTTTGTAACTGCCCTCGCATAAGGTATATAGCTCTGCATTCCCCCTTAATGCTTATAATATATAACATCACATCTCTTCTATAACATAACTAACATCAAACACACACCCTCAAGCATAATTTATATTATGTTGCGTTATTAAAATTTTTATTTCTTGTTTGCTAAAAATATGTAATTGTCCACTTTTTAATCACTAATAGTCACATTTTATATTGACGCCAGCTGCTTCCTCTCAAGCCCATTTGTCCGCATCGCCGGCAACTGCTGCAGTATCCAGCACTTTACCAGGCACTCGTGCGTACCAGTTGGGCAGTTCACCGCAGCGTATACACTGGAGAAATGCCAGTTACGAGTGCAGCTGTGGGGCCAAGTGGAGTGCTCGTGTCGTGGGCGAAGTGCAATGAAAGTGCAATGCACAGTTGACCATGTGCATCCACATGCACATTTACTAAACTCAGACCCTTTAAAATGGGGCATAATTAAAAGGGCAATATTTATTAAATGCTCAAGAATGCTAGTCCAGTACTTTTGTTTGTTGTTGTTTGTAACATACCATTTTTGCATGTCTCACACCCATCTCATCTCATGTCATGTAATATGTGTCTTAAAGGGTTTCATTGGACAAGGAATTTATTTAGGTAAAAATTATAAGTGTCACAGTCACGTGGATATGTTTTTGCACAGTTGTGGTGGGTAAGAAAATAGTTCACACTGCCTGCCTGTCCCCCAAACACTGGCCAGCATGCCGTGAGAACACGAAGAAACAGTTAGTCATACTTGTGTATCTCGGGGAGGCTGATGTGCGGACATACGGGGCGTTTTTCTCATGCTTGGGTGGCACTCCATCTTTTGTGAACTGATTATGACAGCGTGCAATAGACTTTAATTATACCGGAACATTTGTTTTCCTTCAGCCGCCCAAGACTCTTCGCCTCCTCCCTCCCTACGGTTAGCATCGCCTAGGAAGGCTTAAATATTCCGTACATTTTCTAAACAGTTTATTGAGGAGACATTAATAAAACCCATATGAACTTATGTGTAATGTGCATTCTCATTCGGGTTGCCTACGGACTTTAGGGGCGCGGGTCCCCACCTTTTCCGCCAACTCACTGACAGTGTCTGGTGCCCAGGCAATAGGTTTTGGTGAGAAAATTATAACAAGATCCTTACCACTCCCCAACCTCAAATTTTACCCCTTTTTCTCTAACCCCTCGCCGTCTAATGGTGCCCCATGTGTAGCATCGTCCTTCTATCAACTTTTCCTAACTTCAAACCATATTGCAAATTTTTCCAAATTTTCCACGAAAATTTCGCAAACTTCCAAATTCAATAACTGGCAATTCCCACCAAGAAGGCATAGAGAAGTTCATCAGTGCACAACCGGAGCCGTGGGATGCTGTCGCGACGCCCCAGGAAACCGGAAAGACAACACACGTAGTCAGTACAAGAAAGTGTGCCAAAGCTACAGAGACACCACAAGGGAGGGCGAAGAAGGACAGCAGATAATGGCCATCCTGGTGTGCTGTGATGTCAGTCAGCAGCACCACCCTGGTGCCGAGCAGGACAAAGGGGCTGCAACACCTCACCCTCTGCCCATGCCACATGTGATGAAGGAGGACAAGGAGGATAAGAACAGTGGGAAGGCGAAAAAGAAAACTCGTCTCCTGCTGCACTTCCCGCTCATTGCACCACCGATCAGCTGTGTGGCATGCCGAATGTTGATACCTGCCTCGCATCGCACCATGAGGGTCTGCCACACCGTGATGACACCTGCACCACTCCGAGCATCACCTGCTCCTGACCACGCTCCCATGTGCGTGCATCCCTGTCTACACTTCCGCAACCACATGGACTTGTTTACTAACATGGCTAGCTGGATACTGAGTGACGCAACTGTGTTACTGTGTCCGCATTGTCTGCCCCCCCCCCCACTTCCACAAGACTTAATCGCAAAATACGAGCGATGCACAACTTGATGGAAGTGCGAATGAAAGATCAGCCCGACGAGCAACCATGTCGGTCACAACTTAGAAAGTGAAATTGGACAGAACAACAAGTCAGAACTCTTGGAACCTAAATTTAATATTCATGTTTCAGACGACCATGCAGCAAATAGTTTCTACGGCCTACTTTACTCAGATCAGCATGCCCTACTTCTGAAATGTAAACAGTGCAATAACCATTACCATGCAGAGTACCTTGGTGGGAACGAACTCCAAACCATTAGCAGACTTGTGTTTTTATGTAAACAATGTCATATGCAACCAACGCCACCCAAAAATGTGACATAAAATTGCGACTCGTTATTTTGGTGAATTACAATGGATTAACTCATACGACCAGAAAAGGTGCACTGGGAATTCGGAGGGAAAATTACATCACTGTCACAAATGCGACCAGAGTATACATGATCAATGCAGAACCGAGGAGGAAGAACAGGTGACAGAGAAGGAAAAGTTTACATCTGAAGACTGCACAGCCAAGGATAAAGAAACGCCTGTTGCCATACCCGACGTTCAGAACATCTCTATAGTACCACCCAGGATGTCTCCGCCTGAATCATAACCAACTCCACCAACTAAACTTCCTTTTACCTCTCTGCCTTAGATACCAATTGCACCTTATGTCCCACAAACGCAACCGTAATATCCTACACATATGTTCACACCTTATTTTCCCGCCATTCTTACCTAGCATACCGAATCCATTCTCTACATCAACTACATTTCCGAACATGCAACCCACAATCAACAGTGAAATTTCAACCACACCCAGTGTAAACAACAGGACCGACTCTCAATTTCGCCCAACTCCGACCAGATTCCAAACACTCCCGACTTTATCGAGACAGTTGAACGAAGACCCGTCAGCTTTCGTCCAGAACTGTAGTATGCATTTGCAATGTTATGGTATCTCGGAAGATGAGTGGCCAGAATGCATTGGAAAACAACTGGAAGGGGAAGCAAGGCAGTGGTGAGATTCAACGAACCATTAGGGGCTCACCTGGATTGAGTTTCTGCACACATTCCAATGTCGCTACAGAAGGATTTTCACTTCTATCCATGCTCAGAGTAACTGACTCTGCAAGAGCAACAACTGCATGAGATGCTGACTTCGTTTACAAACAGAAAAACGCACCTAGTGCTGAAATTCCGCCCAAACCTAACCAAACATGAAATATTGGATATGATTGTGGAGACTGCACTGCCAGAATACCGCCCAGTCCTTGTCCCGCTTTTGAACAGTGGTCTAGCTGAATGCACGCGAGCTGCCAAAATTCTTGAGCGAAACATGTGCATACCGAGATGGGAACCGGGAGGCGCACAGATGCACCAAGGACAGTGTAATTTCTGTGACAACTGTAGCGAAAACCAAAGCATAAACAGACAGCACTACCAACCCAGGAGGCAGGAACAGCCCAGGGTAAGCAATGTGAACAGTTTACAAAACCGTGCACATAGCGGCAGACATGTCCAAAATGCATAACAGGTAATACGACGCTAACAGGTTCGTTTGGAGAGACCTCACACGACCACCTCCAATGCAGTGTCGTAATGCCCAGGTCAACAGTAACAACAGCAACAACAACAACCACCGAATACCAGCCAACAGTGAAGACCAGCAGGGAAACAGGTTGTAGGAGTAAAGCCAGTTGCAGTGAACTTTACCCTTCCCCAGGACAACACTCCCATGATAATGCCTCAAAGGGCACTAATAAATCAAGTCACTGGGTATTGTACTAAATTTATCAGAGTTGTTGTTCATGTCAATGGTATCCTGGGTCATGCTCTCATTGACACTGCTGTGTCTCATAACATATGTCAATCACATTTTGTAAACAGTAAAGATGTAACCTCAATCAGACATGTGATTCGTCTTGCCAATGGTCAATACACGAACTCAGTAGTTGGTAAAGCAACCGTAACAATTAAAATCAGAAATTTCAAAAAATCACCTCAAATCACTGATGAAATAACATAATACGTAATTTTAGTCATACCTTTGTTACACCTCTTTAGGGCATAGCAAGGCTAAAGGAAGACAAGGAGAAGGACGCAAAACATTTAAAAAAATCAAGAAAGCAGGGACACAAAAATTCAAAAATCAATACAAATACATTGAAGCCCATCTATACATTATCACCAAGAACAAAAACTTTGTAACTTGATTTGAACAATATAAACAGCATCTGTAAATTTATGTTGCTTGCTACCAATCGGTGGACTAGGGAAAGGAGAGAACACACGAGCACTTGAACAAACTGAAAAACAACAATATTAATATATATTGAGAAATCACCCAACCTGAATAAACACTTGTGAAGTCCCATTTAAAAAGGGTAAAATGACTCCCTGAGTAAAGCAAGCACCAATACAACTTTAAGAGTAAGTTACGCCTGATGAGTCACTAAAAAATACAACATGTAATACTAGTTTCAAAAATACCATTGGGAAGGAGCAAAAAAAAACTCATTACACTTAATCATGAGCCTAAGGCACACCATAAATTACCCACCAAACTCCTTGGCTTTAAATTTCTTTGGCAAATCATAGCCCAGGAGACCATTCCTACAGCATGCCAAAAAAAGAAGAGGAAGAATCCACGTCTTACAAACATTCCAATAAAATAACATATTGAAAATTCACACAATCAAAACAGTGAAGAAATACTTCCCTACAAAAATCCATATACACAAAGATTGCTAAAAAAAAAACCCTACTAAAAGGGAAATTTTACCCCCAGCCCCCCAGCATAGTAACAACTACGTTCATAGCAATACTTAACATGTGTAGTACTCATATTATGCGAAAACACGTCTATCATGCAGAAGCCCCGGAGTACGGAGTGGTGTAGACATGATCTATCATCGGCCAGCCTGCGCAACTCGAAGAGGAACACTGCACACTTGCTTGGGCTGGGGACGAACATTTACACGCGAAAACACTGCTCGGGAAGGTTGAGGAGGTGGTGGGAATAGCATAGAGGTGTCTGGAAGGTGCCAGAGTATGCGAGGCTGTACTTGTCGCCAGTAGTAAGGTCCAGGCAGGACTCGGCCATGCCAGGAGAGCCGTGCGCCTCTCTTCAGTATAGCTCAATGCTTAGACGCGTTCAGAAATGCGGCACCGACGTGGGGGGAGGGGGGCGAAGAAAGACGAATTATCTTTCATTGCCTCTTGAAATAGTAACCCCTCTTCAAACAAAATAACAGTTTATTAATCTGGGCTACCAAATACAAAAAAGGCAAATAACCAAGTAGACTTGCTAATCAAGTTCATTAACATCATGTAGTTCTGTAAACACACAAACCCCATAATAGCAGCATTTAATTCTGCGCCAGAAAATTGTAGGCATCGCACATTTGACCAGCTAGCGGGATGAAAAATAAATTGTTCAGGCAGGACACGAGTACTCACATAAAATTGCTTGAGTTTGCTGCCAGACTTGAAGCAGGGCATCACCTTGGTTATCGGAGCAAAATACAACAGTCGAGACAACTGAGAATGGCATTCACTTCGGGGCTAAGGAGAGACTCACTGTCTACGATGTAGACCGCCGTAACATTCAACACTCACCAGACATAAATTTGGCAGAATTCAACCATGAAATTCCTGTTGAATGCCAATCTGCTTTTCAGCGCTTATTAAATGAGAGAAAGATTGTTTTTGCGCAACATGACACATTGCTTAGGACAACAGTTGCCAATCATGCAATATCATTGATGAAAGAGGAGTCGATTTTTAGCAGGGTGGAAATTACTTGCCGCATCAGGCCCGAATAATAAAGCAACAAATTTCAGAGATGTTTTTAGGAAGGAGTCATTGAGCCGACAAGGAGCCAGTAACCCCGCAATAACACTGCCACCGAAAAAGGAACGGACCTGGAGGTTTCGTGTTGACTTCAGGCCCATCGATCTGGTGACCTGCAGCATGATACCGTCCTACATAATAGTTAAGGATGTACTGAGCTCACTAGGGAAGGCCAGTGCAATGTCGTCGCTCGATTTAAGAAGTGGGTACTGGCAGATACCGGTATGCCAAGAGGGCCAGGAAAAGACCGTGTTTATCGCCCCAGATGACAATAGAAATTCTGCACCATGCCTTTTGGGTTCAAATGCACACCTGCAACATTTCAAAGCATGATGGTGAGAGTGCTCGATGGCTTAGTAGAAGAATTCACACTCGCCTACCTTGACGATGTAGTAGTATGGTCTGAAACCAGGGAAGAACATCTGCAGCACATTCCGCTTGTGTTGGAAAGACTTGAGATTAATGGTTTAACCTGTGCTGTTAATAAGTGTCATCTGGGCAAAACTAATCTCGAATTTATAGGTCACATGGTTAACAAAGAGAGAAACAAGCCAAACCCCGAAGAGCTGGGGCTGGTTGAGTATCAGCAGGTGAGAAGGAGCCGCGTACCCAGAAACAATTAAGGAAATTTTTAGGCCTTATCAACTGGTTGCGGGAATACATCGAGAACTTTGCAGTTATCAACGCACCCCTCACCAACCCCTGAAGTGATACATGTGGGGTAGTACACAAGATGAACCATTCCTGAAAATCAAGGAGAAGTTTCGATCATGGTCTGCACTGGCAAGATATGACCCGTCATGCCACTTGTACCTACAGACAACGCCAGCCAGGAGGGGATGGGCGCCCGTGTTATATCAGTACAGCGACACGGAATAGAAATGGATTATTTATTTCACGAGTGGAAAACTGGGAGATGCAGCATGTAGATACGACGTGAATGAGCGAGAATGTCTCGCTGTGATTTGGGCCGTTCGCAAATACAAGCCGTATTTAGAGTACCGCAGATTGAGATTGAGGACAGATAATCTTTGTCTAGTTAGGCTAAACAGAATGGGGGAAGCTAGGAGTAAGATCATGAGGTGGGTGCTATTACTACAGATGTACGATTTTGTTATCGAGCATATTCCAGACATGGAGAATGAGTTAGTGGACATGTTGTCACATATACCAGATGCCACTGTAACGGTAACAGATGACGTGGAGTGGGAGGAGGTATTACCCCCCATCGCCCAGGAACCAGTTACAGAAGCAAGTGTAAACAGAGTCAGTGTATTGGAATGTGAACAGCTTCTGGCAGATTTGTGCCATGATGTAGTAGTGGCATAGGTAAATTGCGAGTTTGCACGGGCGAAGAGAGAGAAATGCGCGAGAGAGCAAGTAGACGGATGGAGAGTAGTGGAGAGGCATGTAGATACGTGCTCGCCACATTATAACACCACCTGGAGACTGTACGTGTCCGCAGCACAACAGGAGAGAGTTTTCGAACACATGCATATTAGTACTATAGCAGCACTCCCAGGGGTGAAACAAACTGTGAAAAATGTCTTAGAAAATTTATTTCGACCAGGCCTAGCACATTGTGTGCGGAATTGGGTACGGAAGTGTCAGAAATGTAACTTGTTCAAATCACACAGAAGCGATAGCAATCAACAGCAGCAGCCTAGGTAGCCAAAAAGACCATTCGAAACTGCGTGTCTAGATATTATGGGGCTGTATACAAAATCTGTGGCCGATAAAAGTTTAATTTTAGTGGTCACAGGCAGCTTTTCATGATGGATTGAGACATGCCCACTAAGTAATGCTAGGATGGGGCAGATTGCAAAATGCATGCAAGGTGACTTTTTTGCAACATGGGGCTACCCGAAGGAACTCCTGATGGACAACGGGTCCCAATTTACAGACAGATATTGGCGTGATTTATTCACCAGCTGGGGAGTGGGGCACCTAAAGACGGTGGTTTATCATCCCTGCGAATTCCATGGAGAGGTACAACCAGGAATTGAAGGCACAGCTCCGGCTCGGTGTGTGTGAGCAGCATACTAGCTAGGACGAACACCTGCCCGCTGCCCTATTCACGCTTAGATGTAGGACAAATGCAGCATTGGGGATAACACCGGCACAAGTACTGCTGGGACAAAACATCACGCTGCCTAGCAAGCGGAACTGCCCACACACAAAGGAAAGTAGTGGCATGGAGACCAGTGGTGCACAAAAGAAGAGGTGCGTGCACTGGTACAGTGAATAGCGGGAATGCCAGGAAAAATACAAGAATATATGGCTACCAGAAATTAAAAGACAACCAACGGCGCTCACGACGGGCCAAGTGGTATATGTGAAGGCACATCTGCAGTCCGCAGTGCTGAAAAACATGTAATAAAATGAGACCATGTAAAACGGGGCGTAATTAAAAGGGCAATATTTGTTAAACGCTCATGAATGCCATTCAACAGATCTGTAATATATGGAATACTACACCACATTAATGCCCCTCCGGACTCCAGTACTTTTGTTTGTTATTGTTTGTAACACACCATTTTCACATGTTTCACCCTGATCTCATCTCATGCAGTGTAATGTGTGTCTTAAAGGGTTTCATTTTACAAGGAATTTATTTAGGTAAGAATTTGTAAGTTTCATAGTCACGTGGATATGTATTTGTACAGTTGTGGTGTGTAAGAAAATAGTCCACACTGCCTACCTGTCCACAAAACACAAGGTAACAATTAGTAATACTTGTATGTCTCGGGAAGGTGGATGTGCGGAACCTACGGGGCCGGTTTTCACATGCTTGGGCGGCACTTCATATTTTGTGAACTGATCATGTTAACGTACAATAGACTTTAACTATACCGGAAGATTTGTTTTCCTTCAGCCGTCCAAGACTCTTCACCTCCTCCCTCCCTACGGTTAGCATTGCCTAGGGAGGCTTAACTATTCTGTATGTTTTGTGGACGAGTGCGGTTTCTACAGTGTACCCCTGCCTGCGGGTAAAGCCCGGCACATAATACTAAACAGTTTCTTGAGGGAAAGTTAATAAAACCCCTATGAACCGACGTGTAATGTGCGTTCTCATTTGTGTTGCCTATAGGCTTTAGTGGCACGGATTCAGAATATTCAGAATGTTATGCAAAGTGTTGTTCAAGAATTTTACAGTGTTTTATGTCTTTGTTTACCTAAATATGGATGTGTGAGTCACCCTAAGACCTCATTGCATAGGTTGGTAAAGTATTGTATTTCTTCAACTTCTGGAGCAACCAAGGAAGGACGTCGGCACACGACCCAGGGAAAGGAGTCTGCTCTACCAAGAATTGGCACTGCTCACTGACAGTGTCTGGCGTCCAGGCAATACTACAGACTTTTTGGTGAGAAAATTCCAACAAAATCCTTACCGCATCCCAACCTCTAATTTAACCCCTTTTCTGCAACCACCTGTCATCAATCAATTAGTGAAATAAGCGGCTCTCCATGGCCAAACGTAGCAGTATAAAGATAACACCCGCCAGTTGCCATTTAGGTTATAACTATTTCAAAATATTAACAACTTTCCGGCGCGATAGAAACAGTATTCACGTATTCACGGCCACTTGTAAACATGGTAGTGCATGCAAAATCCATTGCAACTTATGCATCTATGTTGCCATGAAGATTCTGTAACAAATCATTTCATTGGCCACTGTAATTCGGGTAGTGGGATTGAAATTGTGTGGCCAAAAGAACCCCGCCCACTTGTGTTCGGTGTATTTAATTGCAAACATGGTTATGGGTGCAAGTACAGCATAGTTTTATTTGCATTGCCTTGCACCAGTGCAAATGTTAGGTTCTTATATTTAATCGACCCCCTGGGGCATATCTTGTGGACTGCGGCTCGAGGGGTTTGAAACTGTTAGTCTCTCCTTCTGCCCAAAATGGATCCTGCGGGCTGCTGGCTCTACTATGATATTCTGTTCTGTCAGCCAGGGTATGCCAAGTATGGCGACCTCCTTCAGGTCTGCCGACACAAGGGCTGTTGTGGTGGTTTCTGCATCTATAATACGGACGGTGACTGTGGCCTCTCCGAATGCTTTCCCTGTATGTTGTTGTGTGGCTAACTGAATTATTTGTTTGGCAGGTCTTATCTTTTCCTCATTTATGAATTCCACCCCTACAAAGTTATGCGAAGCTGCTTTATTCACCAACACTTAGCAGTGTGTGTAATTCAAGATGACTGGTATACTTGTCATCCTATGCATGCCTTTGGTTATCTGTTATAACACAATCTGTTGTGGTGTTTGTATTACTTTCAGTTCGACTTTTGGAAGTGTCAGTGGTAAGTACTTTGGTTTGCACCAGGGCAGTGAGTATCTGACTCACATACCCTATCGGTTCGATTCCCGCCTGTGCTAAATTGCCCTTAATGATTTCTATTTTTGTTTTATGTGTGGGACATTCACTATACCAGTTTTACTGTTGTCCAGTGCCATATTTGCATGAAAAGCTGGGCATTCTTTTCTAGTGAGTTATTTTGATGCGGCTTCATCCACAGCAGCTGCGCCTATGATTGGAGGCATTGACATGCTGCTATATCACGTGTCCTTTCAGGATGGGGGTTTGTTCTGCCCTGTGGTGCCATCCGTAGCAGGTGGCTGGGTGTTTCCGCCCCCTTGCACTTTGTCGCATGGCCGGTAAAACCCGTCATGTTCCGTGTGTTGGACACATTGTTCCCTGCTTGCTTAGTCAAGCAGAACAGCTGACTGCATGAACTCTTCTACACTACTATGATGTAAAGTTGCTTAGGCTAACTTAATTTGGTGCCTTGCAATGGATGCAGCTACCTCGAAAATACCTGTTTCCCGCATCTGCGGGTGACAGTACCAAATAAGTTTACTTGTCCAGTTGGTGAATGCAGTTTACGGTTTCAGAATCACATTGTGCCTCTAACACGGCACACTCTTTATCATGAAGTGATGAGAATATATTGGCGAAACTGCACTGAAAAACGATTTCAAATTCTGCCCATTGCATTCAGTAGTGTTCAATAGATTGCCACTAAATGCGTGCATCACCTGACAATTGCCCTCCTACACAACTCGGCCATTCTGGTTGACATAATCCATTTCTGCTTAATCGTCCTGTGCATTTGCTGTTGAATGCCTGCAGGTCTTCATTGCTGTATACAGAAAAGGTTGTGGCTGTTTGGAGTGGCAGAGACCACACAAAGCCATTTGTTGTTCTTGGCACTGGTTGTTTTTGCCATGGTGCTGCTGCAGTCTCCATGCCTGTCGAGTGTGCCAGCCGGTTGCGATGTATGCTAGTAATGTCACTGCTTTCAGCCAGTGGGCATGGAACTGTTATTCATGACACAGTAACACGCTGTCTGCAATGGAATCGTCTCGCAATGGTGTTGACAACATCCTGCTCTGTGGGGCACTGCTAGTGCACGATCCTGCCACATTGTTCGCATTGTACCGTTTCCATTCACCCATGGTGGCAAAGTTCTTGGCGGTACCACTGCGGTGACACCCCGCTTCCGTAATGAGGTCCGAGGGGCACGTGTTGTAGGAAGTAATATTCTCGTACACTCTTTACATAAAGATCTACCCTGGCTGTCAGTTGTCACATGCTTCGCTACAGTGAGACACTCGGCGTGGTAATATTTGTGACAAATTACACACAGCATTATCCCATCTCCAAGGCCTACAGAGTTTGTTGGTCTCAAAGTCGAATACAATAATTAGGTTATTGTTGTTTTCCTGAAAATTGCTCTGTTTGGGTAGTGAGTGTATATCGACACATGTGCTTAGCTACGAGGCTGAGGTTACATTGAACCGCTCGTGGTCTATTGCACTCCGTGCATATGGGACTCACACACTCTCAGAAGTGCTACTCTATGCATTACCAATTTGTTCTCGGTTGGCCAAGTTGATGACTTCTGTGAGTTGCCTGTTTTTAGCTGGTTCAACATGGGTATCTAGGGTCATGGAATGGGTTCGATTCTGCCATGGGAAAAACACACTTTATGCATAAATTCTTTCGTTTTGCATTGCTGGTGCACCAGTTCAGTTAGCAGATCCCATGCACTGGCTCGCTCATGTGGTCTGGTGTAGCTGTCATCTTGACAGCTGTTGTTTTCGCCATAGCTGACGACTTACCTCCCTACACACCCATGTGAATGGGGAGGGTATTGTTACTGTCTGGAATGGGGGTTTGGTCACCACACGTACACATCTTGGTTGTGCGTTCCTCTGCCCCCTTGCTCCAGAATGTGGGTGGGGGTGGTGTTTGTCCACCTGCTTGACCGGTTTGAACAATGGCAACACATTGGAAATATTCATCCCTTGATCCCATACACCGATAATGGCATGGCTGATGCGGAAGTGGTTTCTGAGTTTTGTTGACCGAAAAATGATTTTTCCAATAATTTTCATCTGAGGGCTATTTAGCACATGCCTTTTCTTGCCAAATTTCTACATGTTAAAACATTTAAAGCATGATAATGTTATGCGCTATCACAAATAAATTGTTGAAACTCTTGAATTCCTTCATAACATTTACATGGGCATTAAACAACACAACAAATACGCGATGTTTGCAACCAAGTGACTTAAATAATTATGCTTGCTGCACAAAATTACATACGATCACTGCAATGCATCTATTATTTCTGCAAATATTATGTGTCGTGCGAAGCACAAGCAAAACCAAAATGCTGTGAATGTTAAAAAATGTTCCTTTTAATATTTTACGTGTTTTGTAAAAATAAATGATGCACTGCATAACTGAATTGACTTTAAAATTCCATATATTACATGTAGCAAACCAATGAATACAATTAAAGTTCCTAGACAATTGCCCTTAATTTTTAACAAGTCTCGTAAAACATAAATAAAACTCTGGATATTTGAATTGGCTTAAAACCACTACATGTTTGTGCATGGCAAACAAATAAATTCATTACAGTTCCTATACAGTAGCTCTTAATATTTTACTTGCCTAATAAAACATAAATGATTCATAATTTCTTTGTAAACTCTTACATGCATCGTCTGGCGAAACAAAGGAAGTATACTGGAAATGTTATAAGTGGCATTTACAATATACAAGTCCCTTAAAGTGCAATTAATTTGCACATGCTTTAAACTGACTGGGCGTGGAAGTATGAATTTTCCCACCATTTAAAAACTAAGTGAGGTACACTGAGCTCCTTCGTTGAGCAAGATTTGTATAGAGAGCACTGAAATGCCACATGGTACGTGAGCACTGGAACATATACTATGATTGTGCTGAATGGATTGTGGTGCACTGAAATGTTGCTGTACTCATATTCATGTTTTCTTCTTCTTATCGCTGTTGTATGCCTCTAATGTCATGGGAGGCAGTTTCATGTACTACGATGTTCTTTTCGTCCCTATTTACGAAAGCCATTTTGATGTGGTCGAAGTGGTCCAGTGCCAGAATATGATGTGGTTTGCCCAACCTGATATCTCAGGCAGGGACAAAACTGGTCAAAATTGCCCGGCACCATAGTTCGGTAGAGCTAGAGATGGGGTCGTTTGATCGATGGCCCAGAGCAGCTCTGGATGCCTTTGTCAATTGATGATTGGTTGTTGTTTCACACTCAATACATAATTTACTTACACACTTATTTACATACCAGCGAGTTTGTGGGCCATCTCGTATGCCTGAAAACATACATAATACACTGATGCCAATACTTACAAGCCTGTAGGCTGCCTCGCACGCCTCAAAAGATGTTAGGGTAAAACATTAGTGTGCTGCAAGAGGGTGCAGCACCCTACACTTCCCGAAGTATAATAAATTAACACTCGCATTTCAAATGACAAGGTGGTTTACATTGCATAATGTTACATCAACACAAAGTGGTAACATTACTAAGTCAAGTGGGCTCAGCACTCATAGGTCTACCAACGACCTTGCGCTCGAAATATGACCTAAGTCATGAATGGACTTACTTGCGATGCTGGTGCATTAAATCTCCATGAAGTGGTGAGAGCAATGGGTCTGCCCCTCAGCACTTGCTATGGAAAAGGTTCCAGTAAAATTGAGTAGCAGCTTACACAACTGTACCAAGAGGGTTCGCGGAGCAACCGCCCAATGCTGCCAGACACTTCGAGTACTGAACTGAACGTAAGGCATTAGCTTCCATGACAAGTCGTGTGAGCTGACGTCAAATGCATAGTTTTGAAATTGAATGTGACTGTGAATTAAAATTAACATTGTACACAAATTACATAAAATACATTGAATATATTTGTGGCACCAACATTAATTAATGAGTGTTTGTTATTTTTGAAGAAGTTACATTGATGGGAGATGTCACCACACTTAAAAGAATAATAAAGGAAACGAGGCCTTTGTAGGCAGACCTCTTATAAAAAGAAAAAAATTATATTCCTTGATGCTGTGTGTTTGCATGAATGGGGTCTAGATGGATCTTGAGGGGTGGTAAAATGTTCAGGTTGGGTAGAATGATGATATTACCTGGTAGGCACCAGACAATGCCCGTTAAATTTGTGTAATAATGTTAGAGTAGAGCAATCTCCTTTGATTCTCTGGGTCATGGGCCATTCACCCATGACATAATCTCCCTGAAGATGATGTGAAGTATTCTCCTCATACTGATGCTGTAGAATATTTATGCTTGTTACTGCCATGAACACAATCTAATTATTTATATTTGATGTGTACTACGTGTCCGCACCCTCAGGCTGACCCACCCGTCTCCAGCATCAGCACACACAACATACTTCGTCGCCACATGTGATCAGCAAGGAGCATTAGCCAGTGATGGTTTGTGTACCAAGTGCCTTCGTGTGGGGTATCAGTGTAATTTGTTTATAGTTTAATTTATTTTTCAAAGGGCCTTGTTAGATTATTCTATAATATTGTTAATATCCTGTACAGTATTTTCTTCTGCTATTTATTTTATATCACTAGGGGAATGCTTTGTATGTATTTGTATATTTTCATATCACATGTGTTGCGCTGAAGAGCTTAATGAGTGTATTGTGACACGTGTCTTGCAGGTTTGTCTATGTATTTATTTTAGTATTAATGACAGTTTAATGTTATGTACTTATAATTTAAGGCACAATGTTATTGAGTGATCTTATATTTTACTATGAGTTCAAAATTGTTTGTTTAACAATTTATGTGCAGAGTATAAATGCCATGTCATGCGCACAACAGCATAATAATTTACGTGCCTATTGCGCACACATGAATATTAAAGTTCAAAATCAACATAAATATAAGGTATTTTCCAAGGGCTTACAAATCTAGTACACGACAATTTTATATAAATATTATATATCTTAATAAGATTCAGTGATCCCCCACATCATGGACAGTAGTAGCAAGGTGCATTGAAGATAGGTATTGATGTGGTGGAATTTTGGAACACAAGGTGGGTTGCAGGTTAGGGTACATGGATGGAAGTTTGGATAACGATTACCGGTTTTTGGGCGCCAGTGCAGAACGCAAGATTCTTGGGGGTCGTAAAGACCGAAGGCTGTGGTGCCTCCCCTCGGTGTTCTGACTTCACACCTGTAGTAAACATTCCTGTTTCGGCGAAAAGTCGAAGTCTCGATGAGTACTATAAATCCTTCGCCTGGTCTAGTAAGGGCTAAGGGTCTCCCTTATATGCCTCTAACTCGTAATGGATTGTTTCGACCACCCAACACCATATAAACACTCGTCATTCAATTTAAGGTTAAAAATACTTCACATGGTCATATTGCCAGACAGACCAATGAATAAAGTTGTACGCAGAAATCTTCATGGCATTACGATTTATTCAATGAAACCCTGGTATAAAGTACAAATTTTACACTTCTCCACTATAGCTCGGAGAGATCTACGACTGTGAAAATGGCGCGAAGCCGACATAATTAATTATAGGAATACTTAAGGTCCGGCCGTTAACAAACGGAATGGACTGTGCGAGGGGCACACTCCAGGGTTTTGAAAGAGATTAAAAAATCCTAGTGAATAAAAATTAAAACTATTGCAGCTACGTTGTCAGACAAGAAGTTGAAGTCCTTGGCGTGGGCACTCATGCATGACACCACGAGATGCGATGACACCACTGAAAATATGGAAATGCGGGAATCGGCACCTGGCCACAGCTACACATGTGACATCCAAAATCCCGTTATTTGGTTTACAACTAATTTATGATGTGTGAATAAAGATGATGATAGCACAAGGATGACAAAACAAGACATGTTACACTTTAATTGGCACTATAAATATATTCAAAGGTAAAATAAAAATTAGTTGTAAACTGCACTCACATGTTTACAATTGCATTTCCATTTGTCCTTGTCTTATTCCAAATGTACTGATTTACACAGTTTGTGTGCTTTAATAATGGGGGCCTCATCCCGCATTCTAGTGTATGTCCATTTTTTCTTTATATATGTGTGTGGCAATTTAACATGTGCCACATTTCTGACCTCTCGACCATTCACCAAGTCTGGAAAAATCCACAAAGTCATCTTATCGTTACACACGAACACGTGAGTACAGCCAGTGTGCCGAGTACGCGTTTGAGTATCCATCGAATTGACATGCTGTAGTATATGTACTTAGGGTTTGTGTTTATGTTTCTTGGTTAGTCCTTTTTTGTTCTATTTTATTCTGTTGTTCTTTTCAGTGTTCATAATGTGTTAGAAGTATATTCCCGTAATTTTCCTGGCTGTTTAAAAGTAAATATTATTGTTTATTTTCATGTGACTCCGTGGTCTAGAACACGGCGAAACACGTGCATCAGTGCGACGTCAGGGGAACACTTGTTGTGTTTTGTCAATTGATCTAACGCCTGTGCGATCCAGTATTTGTGTTCTTTATTATAGTTTGAGGGATTAGAGACACCTGTCTTAATTTACTGCAAAATTCGCCCTACAAATAAATAAAACTAATCTATTTTCCATGTCCATCGTTGATTCTGTGTCGAAATGTTTCTTGTTGACTGCATAGAAACGCAACATGGCTAATCACGGAGCACAAATAGCACATATCCTTCATGCATTAAGGACTGCCCGACTCTGAAAACCAGTAACTCTGGTGTTTCACGCAGGTGTTGCCATATGATTTCGTCATCACAGAACTTTAGTTTGCAAGCACAGAGAATGTGCCACGTGATGCCATTTCTGCAAGTGACGGTTTTAAAATATTATAAACTGGAGGAACATTCCACAGATACTGATTGGACACGGAATTAGTGGTATCCCACTAGGGGTTATTTGAATAATTATTGTATAATAGTCATGATACGGCCTCGGCAGACCAGACATGAACAGCCTTGGGTCTATGACTAGAAACTAAGTATTTTAATAAAAAATGTTGTAATTACTATAGAGTCATAGCCCATCTGGCCGGAAAAATAACATATACTTGATAATTGTAGGCACGTTAGATCATGGTGCAAATGTATGCATTGCCTATAAATCGGTATTTTTAATAATTTTTAATTTTTAGTATTTGCCGAAAATAACCATGCAAAGGATAAAAGGTTTTACCAAAGTGGTTTTAGATTGGGTCCAATTTTGACCATTTTGTGGTACATTGTGTCCATTATGGACTTTGTGCTAAATTAATGTCAAGTTACTTAGGGTAAAATGATCTTTAAGGTTTTCTATTTATATGCCAGTAGTAAAATTTGTCAAAGTACCATGGCCTATGGGTTGGTTGGTGAATTTTTAAGAATTTTGTTTGAATGCACCCTGGCGCATATGTAGATATTGGACATTAGTAATCTTGACAATCATCTTTGTTAAAGCTTGATGCTGTTAAAGTTAGCCACGTGTTTTTTGTACTTGTATGAAAATTAATGAACATAAGTTTGTCCATGTGGGACAGTATTAAAACACTTTAAAGAATCTAGTTTGGGGGTTTATGTAATTTTGTAATTAGTGTATGGTGCAATTATTCCCATCCTGTGCATAGGCCGTCACCACACTACCCACGTTCTGGAGAACGAGCCCCGATGGTTTTGCGTTAGTGATGCCGAGTAATCACATATGTTAATATGTTTCAAGTGTTTTCACTTGTAATCTACAGTGCCCTGTCGTCAGGGAAAAACTGTCAGTCCACACTAGCAGCTGTCGGCCCTCTTCCCTTGTGGAGGTTGTGCTTCCCCGCACATCTGTGAGATCATCCATCTAGGTGTACGCTAAATTAATTGCAGGCTGGGGAGCACACAAGTGGAGTTGGCTAGTCGTGACCGAAATTACCATAATTTCATTGGCATGCTGATGTGTAAAGGCTGTTCACGGTAAAGTGACCACTTTTTGAAACTATTTCATCAGAAACAATAACCAAAAATTATATTTCATTGTGAACTCGAACTTTTGGTTTTGGGTATGAAGTGAATGTGTACACTGTGTTTATTACTCACATGGCAGGGTTTACATTAAAAAGTGGTAGAAGAATATAAATTGGTTGAGATAAAAAAGGAACCATGGCTTCAAAAGTGCTCACCTTACCATGGATGGCCAATGTGCATAGTAACAATACATACAATTCTCACAGTGAGTTTACCTCTTTTATTCAGTAGTGACAGTGTCCCAACCACATATATTTTATTAAGTATTTATTTCAAGTGATGTTAGTAAAAGTTTAGTATTGCCTACGTGTTTGTAAGTATACATGGGTGAGACGGACACACAGATCCCACAGCATCCCTGAGTACCCTGAGTATCAATAGTGTCGTGATTGGGAAGCACCATTGGCGCCCATATTACCAGTAAGTATTTGTGTCATCATTCGTCTCGTGTCTCACCCGACGGGGTCAACACCAACGAGTTTCTCATCAAACATATTTTACCTCGTGAGCCGAAATTTACTCATGCCATACCAATGAGACTCGACATTAATTTGCCTGTTATGTATCTTATTTATAGTGTGACCTAAAGATCCTATGTACTATTGTTGGGAGAAGGGCATGGATAATTAAATTGCAATGCCTTCCCTGAAGCGAGGTAATGTATTTACAATAATCTTTTTTTTTGTGTCATTTTTTCTCCAGTTTTTACCATTACCATTTACGAGCGAATATATGGAATTAATGCGATAATTTACAGCTACGTAGTTTAATTGAAGCCAGTTTGTCTGCCTAATTTCGAATTTATTCTTATTGTTTACCAAATTATTAAACATTTCAATCATTTGTTGCAAAGCTGTAACAAATCGACACTTTTTTACATCATCTATATTTTGTATACTTTTATTAATCGAGTTACAGAGAATTACAAAATAGTAGACTTTTCAAAAGCCTTGCCACTATTTTCGTATTCTTTTTTTAAAAAGTGATTATTTTTTCCATCAGACCTTTTTCCCTTATCCCTTGACTAATAAGATGTTGTGAAATGGAAAAGGAAACATTTGTCATTTAAGTCTTATTGTTATTGGTATACCTTACCATTTTGAAAATACTGAGCAATATAATGATAAGTAAACGACTAACATATGGAAAAAACGTATAGAATATCCCTGCTGTGATCAGTATTACCCAGGGCTGGCAGACGATGCTCAAGCAGCAAGGATAGTATGATCATGACAAGCCTGCCTGGTGTAGTATATAAGGTTGGAGTGGTGGTGGCTCGTGACCATCTTGCTTCCGAAGGAACAACAAGACGCCTGCGAGGAGGACCACCAGGCCGTGGTCTCCACTTCGATGCCCAGCACTACCACTGTCGAGGAGGTCTAACTCATTGATGCCGACGCGACAGTAAAAGGGTAATTATACTCCTTGCAGGGCGCCAGAGGTTGTGCAGTATTAGGGTCCTTGTCTTAAATTGTAAGGCTCCCTTTAAGTCGTGATCACTTTATATATAATTGTTGATACAGGTCAGAACAATCTATTAACATAATAACCAGTTGCTGAGTAGAGCTATTGACTTATTGTAATGTAAAGGCGAGTGCATTTTGTGTGAGATTTCATGTAAAGCTGAGAGTTGATCAAATATAGCAATTTGTAAATGAGTGCTCTATTATCTAGTTACAGATATCCCCCTTCCTTGTGTTGCCTGATTCATCCTCAGGACAGGTAACAGCATATGGTAGAGGCAGCCGAAGCTTCCTACCTCCCTGTTAGTGCACTCGCAGCATAAAGTAACATAATTGGTGGAAGATAGCACTCAAAATTTAGCCACACAATTAGACCTTCAGAATAATTTTTAATGTGTACCAACTTCCACCAAGCCCATGGGGTTGCATTCCCTGGCAAAATTGTGCAGGGTGTAAAGAATATAGAAAGTATTGACGTAACTGTGTTAATTATTTCATTTCAAATCATTGCATTGAAATTTATGCTAAAATTAACATACAGGACCGCCTCATTATCCCCACCACTCAGGGTTTTACCCCCTGTCAGAAATATATAAATCTGGCAGCCTACAGTAACCTACAGAGATCTGTAATAAACAGTTGTAGTAGTGAGAACTTGTACTCCCATTCAAAGCTACAATGTGTGTGCGACACTCAGCAAATTCTTACCATGCCAGTGCGCATGCCCGGTATAGCGTGTGTGTATGTGGGTGTGCTTACACTTTGTGAAACATAATGCATTAGAAATTATGGGCACCTTTCGGACCGACTTGAATTTTGCTAAAGCCAAATTCCACAAGTGTGTTCGCAGTGTGGAAAATATATTTTTAATCTAACTTATGAGTGTGCATGGTAGTTATTAAGGACTTACATTACACTAATACACAGGACACTGCAATTTATGACAGATAAAAATTACTTTTTTTTTACACAGTATGTAACATTGTAAAATATGCCACCATCGAGTTATCCAAAACTCAAAAGAAATTAGCAGTGTGCAACACAAATACAGTAGATAAGTTTCAAATATAACTGAGTCTCCAAACAACTATTACAGGAAAATCCTCAGTTGATTGACAAATTCAACACCACTTCTACATTTATTACTCGCAGTCTCATTAACAAAATTACAACCAGTGGCCTCTTGCCAACACCACCACCATCTCATAAAAACATTGAACTACACATATCGGACTACCTTACACCAGTACACATTTACACCAACACAAAAGAAAACTTTTATGAAAATTCACCATCAGCATCACCTCTTGAAATAACAATACACAGAGACAACATGGCAAATGTTCCACCCATAATTGTACAACAACCTATACAGATACCCTCTTTCTCAGGAGACATAAATGAAAAAAATCGGCAGAGTTCATTGATCAATTTAACCAAGCAGCAGAAAATAATAGTTGGAGTGATAAAAATTAATTCAAAAAGCTGAAGTATTATTTAAAAATTTTCATCTAAACACACCCTAGACAACTACTTACAAACGCAGGTGAGAATGATCATATGGCAGGGTATTGTGAAAAACTGAAGGCATAATTCTCCATGCCTGCAACAGAAGAATACATAAGACAACTTTTGTTCACAGCAAAACAAAAACTCCATGAAAGCACATAGAAATACATAGAAACACTCATGTACTATCGTCACAAGTACAACCCAACAGTTACAGACAGTAATTTCATAAGTATTTTATGACGCCCATTACTACCATCATTAGCAGAAAAAATTGTGGGTCTAAAAAATGTAACATTAGATTATATCATTACAAATATTCAGAGAGTAGAACTTGGCCTCTTCAGGAACAATGAAACAATATCAGGCCATCAAACACTGTCAGTTGCAGACTCCCTAAGAGCAGAAGTCATGAAATTGAACGAAGAAATCATGAATATTACCATAGCAAACCAAATATAGCCACACTACTTCAATAGCCCACAAAATCACCAAAAATATAGACACCCACATACACAACAAAATCGGCAGAATTTTGTATCAGCCACAAATCAAACACAACAACATCAATATGGCAAACTCCAATTTTTCAAGAACAAGACAGGCTGTAAACAACAAAATAAAAAGGGAAATAACATACCAGAAGTAAATAACTCCTACCACAAAGAAACCCACCCCACCAGTAATGAAACCACCCCACAAAAGCAATACAATTAAAAAACTGCTACACGAAGGGGCAGTGGGCACCACCCCCTAAGACACATTAAAAAATGAAGTGCAAAATCATCACACAAATCACAGGCAGTTGGTCCTGTTAAGGGCACAACAAGTAATTAAACAACACCCATTGAAAGAGCAAAAGCAAAAGCAATTCCAGATGCGCAAAAATAAGGCAAGGTCTTTAACGGACGACCATGAAAAACAAGACTATCCCACAGGGCGATAAACCTCAGGGAAATTCTGTACAAAAACACATCCCACCCGAGACGAAAGTTAGGCGGGTTATCAACGCATGCCAAGCATTATTTGCGAAACTAGTCCCGAATCGCACATACGTGGAAATTGCAATGTTTGATTCCCGTAGCAAACAATTCGAGATTTCAAAGCAACATTACATGAGAGAAAAGAAAACAAGGGGAAGAAAACAGATAAAGTACTGGCAGGACATCTTGCATTATATTTCGCAATCAACAAAACAGGTCAAGGCATATCACAAAGAATTATCAACACACCCCCAAGGCCAAGACAGGAATTAAACAGATTGCAACGCCCGGTACACATGACACTCCATGTATTGCAGAAGCGCAGGTGAGCGACAAGGACATATGCATTTTCCAACACTGTGAACCGACCGTGAAACATGACCCGTGCGTACACAAGGAAGTGGTGGCCCCTGTCCAGTCGGTAACCAGGAAATAATGCATGAAATAGCAGAAGCATGACATCAAGGTGCCAAGGCAAGTGTTCGTAGGGCCGCAGATGTAAATAGCATCCATGTGCACATTGTGTTTGTACGAATTGCACCATGTCGAAAACTGCCCATTGTTCCCCAATCAAGTGACCCAATTTCAAACAGATATTGTGGTGTGCTTCCGGATATTTAAACAAAGATTTGGTTTGCGGCAATGAGGATCAAGTAGCCACGTGTGGGTACATGCAGTGCCGTAAATCATATCACAACACTGGTTGGCAGAGATGAAAGGGGTCAGTGAAACCTGAGCCACCGGCCATTGATTGAAGCATTGAACAAGAAGAGACAATGCCAGTCACCAAGAACGAGTGCCATGCAGCGTAAGTATAAATATCAACATCACACATCCTTGTGCAACTTGCGGGCAAAACCTACAATGCGCTGTTGGATACAGGCTGTTCTTGTTCCTGCATGGTGACAACTTTAATCAGTAAAGAAAAATGTCAACCAGTTAGAGGTATATTTACTATGATAGGAGAAACAGAAGATATTAATATCCCACAATACAAAACAAAAATCAACATTAATATACTTGGACATAATTCCTCGTAGGAATTCTTGATAATAGACAATTTAAAACTTGACATAATATTAGGTGTTGATTTTATCAAGAAATATTACATTGTACCTATCTTATCTAAAGATAACATGTTTGATTATGCATCCAAAATAGACAAAATAATTGAGAAACCTATTAGTACCAACTAACTAGAAATATGATAGCAGTAATGGCATTGAATTTCACATAAATAAAATCACAACTATAGAAGATAATGCTGACCATAAATCATTGGGGAATATTAATACTCAGTTACCAGGTGATCAGAAAACACAATTACAGCAATTATTGAAATAATATAGCTATCATTTCACAAGCACCATTCTTGAGTTGACTGAAACAAACACATACAAAGTAAAGCTTGACCTAAATACAGATAAACCTGTTTGTATGTCACCATACCAGATAAATCCAAAATTAAGAAAGATGTCCTAGTACAAATACAGCAAATGCTCGATTCAAAAATCATTGTACCTTCAGAATCTGCATATGTTACACCATTGTTAGTCATACCTAAACACCAAGAAGGAATTAGGTTTCTTACAGATTTCTGCTTACTGAACCAACATTTAACCAAGGTCCAACACCCAATTCCTCTAATGGAAGACATAATTACAAGTTTACAGAATTCCAAATACATCACTTCAATTGATATGTTTAGTGTATTCTCCACAAGTCCAGTCTGCAAGGAAGATAGGCATAAATTGAATTTTTAATGTGGATGGAATTGGACTTTATCTGTACACTCTTATACCTATAGGACTCGTCACTAATCCCAACTATTTTCAAAACTTTATTGACATCATGTTATTCCTGCTCTGCTGCATTACTGTATTAGCCTATATAGACTATATATTTATTATTAGAAACACGTTCGAGGAACACGTAACTAATATATGTCAGGTTATGGACAGATTGAGGAAATTTAACGTAAAAATTAACAGTAAGAAATTATATTTCGCTCACCTTAAAATTTAAATCCTTGGTCATTATATAACACCTTGGGGTATTCAAACAGATCCCGAAAATATTCAGACAATACATCAAATGGCTCTGCACAAAAAATATCAAACAAATCAGGACATTCCTAGGCCTTGCATCTTATTTAAGAAGCTATATGCTCAACTATGCCCAGATTGCGGAACCCTTAACAGAACTAACAAAGGAAACAACACTATTTAAATGGAGAGATAAGGAAAAAACCACTTTTCAAAAACCTATGCTATGCAACCCACCCATTCTAGCTAAAATCAAAGAAAACAGACCAACAATATTAGCGTGTGATGCATCACAAACTACTATTGGGGTAGTGTTACCACAAAAAAATACCATGACTAAAGAACATAATATAATTGCCTTCACTTTCAAAGAAGCTACCCTGAATGAACAGAAATGGTCTGCTATGGAAAGGAAATTAGCGGGGATAAAATACTTCATTATTTATTTCAAACTATTTCTCTATGGCCGAAAATTTATCATAGAGACAGACCATGCTAGCCTAAGATATTTGAAGTCCATGGCCGAACACAGCATACAAATATAGAAATTCGCCATTGCCCTAACTAAATACGACTTCGAGGCCCAAATTAAATACCCTTGCTGATGCCCTCAATTGTATACCCACAGTAGGAACGGCAGACACGGTACCAGTCATTGTCGACTCAATAAAATACCACATAAAATGCTAGTTCACTAACTGTACAGCATTAGCCGAAACACTATTCCAAGACCCTAACAAAGACACAGAAACTAAAATCACATTCGCAAAATATATTACTTACAACTGGGACGACATTAAAGATTTACTTAAACCAGATTTTCACACAATGCACAAAGTATGTGTTGCGAAAACTATTATTCAGGAGGAATATTTGCCAATGCAAGCAATAGCAAAAGCTGTATCAAGTATACATAATGTCAATATGGAGATCATTCTGGACAACAATTCACAAAAGATAACAACTAAATGTCTAGACCTGCAATTTAATTGTTGCATACTTATAAATGCTGACATCAACAAAAGAGTATTTTATTTACCTGAATATATTCATGAGCAGGAATACATTAAATTTGACAACGAAGCTCATGTTTTGTTATTACTGCTCCTGGAACAGCCGGTGTCACCATTCTTAGCCGAATATGCTAACGACCTGCACATACAACAATTAAAGTTAGATTTAACAGAACCAGATAAAGCCAAAATATTATTGCATCGCAAGACGCTACACCATTTCCAGTAACTGCGAGATTTAAATGGAACAGCATACCCCAGCCAGAGAGCGCAAACTGACATTAGTTCCAAAATATTATGTTCCAGAAATCATTACTGCCCACCACGACACTCTGGTAGGCAGAGGGCACTTTGGACAGTTTAAGATGTTAGAGAAAATTAAAACAGCATATTACTGGGATACGGTGAACAAAGATGTCAAAGAATATGTTAAGAACTGACCCACATGCCAGCAAATTAAAGGTCCTAACCAGAAACCTATAGAGCAGCTGACTCCAATATGGCCCCCCTCCCCCTTTTTCGAGTCCTGGGGTCTTGTTGCAAAAGGGCCGCTCTAGATGTGTTGGTTATGACAGAATTTGACATTCGATACACCATTGCACATCTGGTAAAAACCATTGACACCATCACGTTCACTAATTTTGTTAATGATGTTATTTTAGTGTTTGGTTACCCAAAATCAATCCTCAAGGACAGAGGAACCTCATTCAATAATGAACTTATTACAGACCTGTTGCATAAATTGCAGAGATCAGAACTCAAGAACTAGCGATAAACAGTGCACCTGTAAATTTACAGGGTGATATTGCCAATGAGAACTAAAAAAATGGATAACCTATTGGATTTGAAAAATATAATTTCTTTTATAACAACTGCAGAATTGTTTATCTTTTGGATAGAGAAAAATAATGTATAGTTCAAAACAAAAACTGTTGCTGGGTTACTCGGGTACGAAAACAACATGAAGGCTATTATGGATAATGTGAAAGAGAAATATAGAAGAACTTTTAACGAACTGGCAACAAATGCAGCCTCAGTTGTAATTGTCAATGAGCATCCTCACACCATCTTCATCAATGAACCGAGTATTTAGGACTGATTACGTATTCAAAAATGCCCCCTGTGGAAAATTTTCAAATTTTATTTACGACCACATTATCCCGTGCATTCGCGTAGGGAAACAGCACATGTTTCAGAATCACATAGAGTATTTGACAAAACAACTGCTAGAAAGAACCAACGACGGGGAAGTTATGAAGAGACAATTATTGACTTGAGCTGCAAAAGAGGCTGTCGTCGCCAATACCACCAATGAAAGTACAGAAAAAATAAGCAACTGTTGGAATCTAAATTTCTTGGTGTTGAAACTGAATGAAGACAATTTTGATTTTCCATATTATGTAATTTGCATACAAAAAAGATGCTTGAAGAAGCAACTCAATTTGCTTCGAAAGAAACATCCAAATGGAGAGAAATTGCTGCATTTTGAGTATAATTCACCATCTCGAAAAATATATGGCTGTGACAAGAACACATTGAGCACACACCTGAAATTTTTTAAGAATTACTTTATTATTAAAATTACTGAATTTACAGAAAATAAAATGTTGATTCAAATCGGTAATATAGAAAAATAAAGTCTATGTGTATGTATACATATGTATTTGTTTGGCTGTAAAGAAAAAATAAGAAAAATTATTCGAATTATTTTTATTATTATTAATTTTGCTCATTTAACTGAAATTATTTTACATGTATGTAGAAACCATTTCCAACTACTTGACCCACTCTATGTTTTTTTTAAGTTGTTTAACTTTTTACTTAAACAAGTACTTCATATCCTTTGTCAGCATTGAATGGGTGATGATGATCTCCTATGGAAAGGACTCAGACATCTACTTCTGCCACGGCTACGTCGTCTTTGTTTCCTTTGGTTTGGCATAATCAGGTTCTTATATATATATATATATATATATATATATATATATATATATATATATATATATAGGTTCTTATATATGTGTGTGTGTTTTTTTTTTTTTAAATTTATTTAGTGAACATTCAATAATATTACCCAAAATGTGAGTGCGTACTTGTAATTATCATGGACGTTTGATAAAAATTTACCCTGTTTTATGTGAACATTACACAACAAATTTGCTTCTTATAAATAACGCTCGGAGCTCCGCGAATTCGAAATGTTTTCATGAATCTCTTAAAAAAAAAACTCTGCCATTTTGGTCTGGATATATTTAGAGTTTCTAAATTTTTTAATATTTACCATATACTCCTATTTTGAGCTTCGAGAAATAAGTTATCTGCGAAAATCCTGAAATCCATCTTCTCTGGATAACTGAGTTGGGTGATTTATGTATCAGGAATTAAGTCGTGATTAAATGCCATTGTGTCCATCTTACTGTATGGCATAATTGACAAATCCTGCAAACCCTGATAAATACTCGAGCCTATAGTAGATATAGGTCCGGCGGCGGAAGAAGATGAAGTCAACATCTTATCCACAAACTTATCTTTGAGAATATAATTTTCCTCATGTTCGTCGCCAATTTTGGGAACGTTTTGATTGTTGGGTGCCGCCATCACCTGAACATCATCACCATTCATTCTAGGTATTGTCATTTCGGGAGATGTAGACATATTGTCGCTGTGGTAACTATCTACAACGCTGAGTGAAATTCGATGTCGTAATCGTCTATGTTCGTTGTATACCTCTCTGAGTTTTCAGAGTCGTTGTCGATGGTTTTGGAATGGGGTGGTATTTGACTATCGATTAAAGGTAATCCCACCCTCTCTCCTTTATCGAAACCTTCAGCTGGTAAGCAAATTACCCTCGTCCCTTCTGATTTCGTCGTCAGCCAGGCAGCCATCATCATCATAATGGTGATTCGACTCTTCGTCAATGCGAGTTTGGGGATCAGACGAAGGGACTGCGGGCGAGGTGCGGGAGTATCGGAAAAGGTGATCTTAGGTCCCAATGGATGTGTTTGATTGGAATCTTGCGATTGTGGGCATCTGAGTGATGGTCGGGGTGGAGTTGGGGGTCTGAGATGAGATTGTGATGCAAATATAAAATTTTTCATAAATATTTCTGAAAATGCAACATATGTAAAAAGTATTTTAAACTTTATTTTGATAAACTTTGTTTTTTTCCATTGGATTAAACACAAACATAACCCTCTCGTCATTGTTTTCAAGTTTATAATGAGTCGGTAAACTTAGATCGACATAAAACAAATTGGACACTTTGCAAATCACCATATTGAATATAACTGTACTTAGAGTGGATAAATCCATAAATATTTGTGGGGCTAATTTATGTGGGTCGTTGTAATGAATTTTTAAATTACAATTATTAGATTTTTACGAAGACTGTCAAATTTTAAATAATCATTATATTGAGAATCAAATTTTCTGATAAGATAGTTCCAAATAAAATCTACATTTGCCAGAGAACGTCTTTGTTGATAAGCATTTGGAAAATGAAAACAGCAGGTGCCACATTCAATGGGAAATTTCTACGTATCTATTATGAGTTTCTTGGCAGGCATTCCCAACTGCATCAGGAAATGTATTTTTGAGCACCTCTCACGACGATGTGTCGAATCCAACTTTCGTGTACGATTTTGTGAATTGTTTCAATGTTCATTATCGGATAATGCTCATTACATGGAAGATTCCAAGGTATACCATGCATTTTCCAGTAGAGATACAAATTTTGCCCAAAATCGCCCAACATACTTTTACATTGGTGTGATAATGGAACTGGTCTTTAAACATGAGCCATGTAAATACCATTTTTGTAGCACATCCAAATTCTAGGGGAACATTTTCACCAACATAAATACGAAATTAAATGTCGATGACCAACGTTTTATCCAATTCCAAATCCACTTCATCCATAGATGATATGTTGATGTAATTTAATTGTGGAATTTAGTTCTAAGTTGTTGCTTGATTGAATTTTTCGAGAAATTCCGACGATGACAAATCTTTTATGGTAGCTTCTTTCCAGAAATTCATCTCGTCTTAGTCCTCGGCCTACTCTTGGCGTGATTGTGTTTGTTTAATGTAAATTTCGATACGAAATGAGTTTTTGCATCTTCCTTGTATATACACACTTGTTAATGCACAGAAAATTATTCATTGCAATCTTTCATTTCCCTTTTCACAACTTTAGTAGTTAGAGCCCAAATCAACCCAACTATGGGTAGGGCACAATTCCAATACATGTTTTTTTAAAACTTACATTGGGAAATTTTTCCAAGTACGTTTGAACAGCTCATGTGGCAAATGATTATTTTCTTCCTGGGCACTCTAATTTTTTTCGTAACTATCTAGACAGCTCTTCATTTCCTACAATTATAAATTTTATTCAGGCTTCATTCAAAATTGAGCAAACTGTATTAAGTTTGATGTCTTTCTCATTAATATCCCTGGGTATTCAATGCATTTTCATGTACAAATTGCGATTTTGCACGAGATTGTTAGACATACTATTTACTAAGTGTATGTATGGAACAGGTTTAGATATATACAAGATGTTTGACCATTGTTGTGTAGCATATCCAAACTCCAATCGATATTTTTCCGCATCATATGTGCCAAATTTAAAATCAACAACCAAAACAGAAGCCAGATTAATAAATTCCAACAGCTTACATATTTGTTCAAGTCTTTTTCTACTCAGAGTAGGTTTTTTGTCCTCTTCACTAGAGTTGCTTAAAGACCCTGAAAACCCATCACTGCTGTTGGTACTACTTTGTTTTTCCTTTTTAAACTAAATGTTGTGCTTCCTTTACACCAAAGTCTTGTTCTTCTTTTATATCAAACTTTTTCTCTTCTTATATATAAAACTTTTGTTATTCCTTTACATTTTCATCAGTCGAATGTACCTCTCCATCTTCATCACCAGTGTCACCATCAGTATTCCATGTTGAATGCTGCACTTGTTGTTGATAATATCTCCAGTCGTCTCTCGAAGAATGTTGTATAGGTTCAGCTTATAAGACAAAAATTACCATCCTTATCATGTATCGAATTACTCATTAATTTTTTTCGCAATTTCTAAAACCTGAGTTTGCCAAAGAGCTCGTGACGTCGCCGAAAACAATTTAGATTTTTTCAGCCTTATACACTTTATGTAACACTGCATTCTTATTGCAACACATTGAAGATTCCAATGTAATGTATTTATTTTTAATTGAATGTTTGTTACATTTGTTGCATAATAAATGGAAGAAAATAACATTGATGAAAATTTTAAATTTAATTAAAGATGAATACGTTCGCCATCCAAACAACATGCGAAGCAATATCTCAATGGTGATGGACGTTCTCAACGAACAGCCAGCCTTCGATGTGACCGTACCCGAATATTGCGAAACTTTAATGACTCCCGAAATGCATAGGGGATGAAGAGGTTCGAAATCGGCTTTGATGTAGATATGGTTGCATTTAATGTTGGCCAGCGAAAATAATCGCAATAGAAAAGATAATTATACCAATCTTTATCAGAGTTTACTCGAAAGATTTTAATTTTTTATACTGTTCCATGTGTTTCGATGCAGATATAAATTTAAAAAAATCTTTAAATACTTGTGGAAAATAACTTCCTGCTATATTATATAATGGTATTATTTCAATCGAGCATCGAAGATGAGAAAAATATTTCAAAGATATATTATAACACCCCCATGGTGATAGTTTTGCTAACACTGGAGTATCGGCAGTTGAATTTACACTTGTTTTTGTAAACAACAACGACGAGGGCGGCGAAGTGAAGTGATAACAGTGGTGAATTTGGTAAACGTAAGCAACATTCGAGACACGATAAAATGGGCGATTTTATTGAAATCTACAAAAAGTATTTTTTTCAAACAATTAATCATGTATATTTACATTTTATTGGTGGAAATTTTAGTTAAGGAAACATGCCTGGATTTTTTGCAAGGATGGAAAAAATCGACCTCGTATAAATAATTTAAACGTTATTTACAAATTTCAATCAGGAGCGATCAGTTGCAGTTACAAGGGTTTGTGTAAGAAAAAAGACTAAAGTTATTTTATTTTTGGCAGGATAATGCAAAAAGACTGTTCTCGAAAAAAGAACATCGAGATAAATCGCCGATGCGATTAATACTTGAAATGTGAAGGTGAAACAATGAGAATTGGCGACAAATGTCCCAGGGTAATAAGAGAACATTTATCATCGCTCGGATTACATTATTTTAGAAAAGGTTCATTTCTCAGCTGCTCAAACTGCGACAATGAAATATGCATATATTTTGAAAATTGTAATCACGAATATATTTGTAATAAATAAAAGAAGCTAATTTTTTTTCATGGCATATTGTTGTTTCATTTCCTCCGTCACTTTTTGTAAAAAAAAAAAACAATTTAACAAAGTATTTTTTTTTACCGGCATAATATTGTATATAACATGAAAAATAATTTTTTTTCTTCAAGTCAAACACAAGTCGATGTTGTCAGACGACACAGACAAATACTTGCGGAATAATTTCGACCGTTTGTAGTCTGCATTTCTGGGGAGAGCATACGGTCCAATTTTTTTCTTGTATATCGCTTCGGTCGACATTTTTTGTCTTGTTCTTGTTTGTAAGTATTCTGATATACATCTTATTTCGCGAAAAGGATTATTGATTAGAGTAAAATGGACGAGGAGCGGAAAAATATTGGGAAAATTATCAAACACATTGAGGAAATTGGCCGAGTAACTGTCGATGCGAATTTGGATCGGACAATAATGCAACTTGTGAGCCGGTATGACACCAAATATGATCGAAACAAAATCATCTCCATGTGGGATCCAGTGAACTTGGTAAAATCACCCTGGTTATGATCTTTTGTTAAAGTGTATGTTTGCTCATTGGTCGGTTAAAAAAAAATATTTGGAGCAGAGTACGATTGTAGGTTCTTGGCACAAAAAATGTTTG
The DNA here is from genome assembly GCA_029891345.1 of Dryococelus australis. Classification (NCBI taxonomy): domain Eukaryota; kingdom Metazoa; phylum Arthropoda; class Insecta; order Phasmatodea; family Phasmatidae; genus Dryococelus; species Dryococelus australis. The sequence goes on from CM056995.1 coordinate 174,976,755, forward strand.
GCTTACCAAAGCATAATCTTGGACTTTGATGTCGACAGGAAACACAATTTCGACTTGTACGAAAAGAACCTCATTTGGCACGATTGTGTGATTGAGTTTATCGAGAACATTACTGCAGCCATGTTCCCATTTTACGTCAAGGGTGACACACAGGCCCGAAAATACCAATTTTCACCTAATTCTACCCACAGTTTTGGATTTTGTCAGTGCACATGTATTTTTCCCATCTTTCTCCCATCTACTCGCAATCGAACGAGGGTTTGTCACTCAAGCTTGTGTTGGATAATCCGACACATTGTTCCTTGCCCACCATCTGAGATCACTTTTCCAAATGATGGAGCACGTATGATGATTTAAAAAATATTAAGTCCCATCAATATATGGACTCTAAAAGACGAGCTCGTGTATTTTGATCCCTTTTACGATCCCTTCCAGAAAAGTGGAGCCATAGTAGTTTCCATAACTTGCAGTTTATCGCGAGTAGTCATTTCTTTAAAACTCGATCGGACCGATGAATACATCAGACGATACACGTTCATCGATCAGGCAATCAGGGAAATGCGAAATGACCGTTAGGTACAAATGGGAAACAACGTAAGCAGTTTTGTGAGGAATGTTGGGTAAAATTATCCATTGGATCGACCGAGTACATGTTTGGATTTGAATATATCGCTGCATATTTTATTGTGTGTGTCTATGGAGAAATTACTCACAAAATTGAAAGTCTAAGTGGAAGTGGTGATGAGAGTGTAATTACCAAGATGTACGAATTGTATGGAGTCAGCACGATCGAGACAAATTTTCAGTTTGACACCAACCAGTTGGAGAATACTTTGTTTAACGTGGAAAAACTGGACATTTCATCCGACGTCATCTTTTTCACGTATGTGTTAAGAAGTGCTGAACATTAGGTTCCTTTTTACGATCGTGAATTTTACCCCTTTACTAAAAATGAATTGTATGAGATTGATCGTTTCATGGAGGCAATACGACAACCCGATGTTGTCTTTGATTATTACAAGGAAAATTTCATGCGTGCACTCATAGATGGGTTATTGGCTAAAGATTAAACCTTTTTTATGTGGCCTGCACTTTCTACGCAGGTTATTGCAAAGCAAATAATATCGAAATTAAAAACATAAACATCATTGTTGAAGCAAATGTATGGCGGAACAAGTGGATTTTGGGTAAGCAACAACAGCGATGGCAAGATCAGCATAAACATAAATATTCCAAAAATGGTTTGAAACTAAGTAGAGACGAAGAATATGGTGATGAATGTGAATACGGCGGAGATGAATACTATCCTTCACAAAAACGGTTATGTGAACCTGCATTAACGGATATGTTTAAAGAAAATTGCGACTGGTTCGTCTTTGTTTTATTGGAGATAGTGAATCGCGGTTATGTCACGATCATGAAGCTTGTTCACTACGTCGACAGCAAAAATTTAATAAAGTGGATTGGATGTGTGTTCAAGTTTTTCAACCCGAAACAGTATGCAAAGTTCATCTTGAGGGGTTGGTGCACCCACGAGAATTTAATAAATCACTTGTACGTGGGTTTCCACAAGACCAACGTTCTTTACTTTTTGCTTTCGTCTTTATGTGAAGGACCTCTCGCCTGGACAAACCTGTTCAACGTGTACAAATACGTCATATTTGGCGAATCCAATGGGCGAGTTGGTGGTAGTGAAAATAGGGATTCGTCCTCGAATAAAGAAAAGAAATTCTCATCATTGACAGATTGTAAGGTGATTAGTTTCTTCTTTTCGGGCATTTCATTTACGAAGCGATGTGGCAATTCGGTGCTGTTGTTTGGCAATGGAAAATTTTCGATCCTTCGCGAAAGCGAGTTGTCCTTTAATCTCGAAATACAATATTACGAGGCGGTTCTCGACCATCTAGGTAACCAAGTCTTTCGTGATGGGTATGTGTTTAACCCATTAGTAAATTTACTTGAAACAGCTTTGCATGCACTGACATGTCTGGTGGATATCAAGCACCATTACGACATTCTAAAACCGATAATCACGATGGTCCATTTCCTTAATGTTCAAGACCTGTGCTTCGACATCTACCTTAAATATCTGCATTTCTTATCGCAGTTGCAATACAAGTTGTTGGTGATATTACTTTGCCCAATATTTTCAAACATAGTGGTTAAGCAGTATGCATTGTTCTAAGCTGATTTCAAATCTCTCGACTATATCGATGAAAATATTGCGGTTATTTTTCAATGATTTGACTCTAAACTACCAATGGCCTCCGACACTCGTAGAAAATTTAAAGTGCATTAATGGCACCAAATTGGCGATTGCTTTAAAGATAATTGTGTACTTCATGTATATTTTAACTCAGAAATACACGATGAACCTGAAACAAGTTACTCCATTTATACATTACATTTTCGGACAAAACATACCTAAACTACTCGGTTTAGCCAACTTTATTTTCGACTCGAAAAACACTCTTCAGTTTTGTGATTTGTTAAAGAACAGCATAAGCAACAAAAGTGGGGTTGGTGGTAGAGCAGGAGACTCGGGCGATGAACGTGATTGTCGTATGGAAATTGATGATGACAATGAAAGAACGACCACACCGTTCAACACTTCGCAGTCTATGAATTATTTTTTATGAAACAATCGAGAAATATTTGCCTGTAAAGCAAAAACAACTCATTGCCGAGGAAAATGCCAAACAGATTGAAAAAATTGCAGCTATAGCTTCCTTGACGATAGATGCTGCATTGCCACAGCCAGATCATCCTGAGACTAGTTTTCGAATAAGGCCATTAGCAAGTTCAATGTCCGCAATAGGTGATTGAAACAATCCGCTAAATGAGGATAGTTTCGGATCTGTTGTGCAAAACTTGAAGTTTGGAGATGTAGGACAAGTTGAATCGTCCATTTAGCTGATCGAGTTCAAGTATGGATTCGTATGTAATGCGTTCGTCATCTTTTCGTGGTTGTTGCATATGGGGTTTCACATTCCCTATGCAGATAGACATTTTTTTCGATATTTGCATGAAAATCACTTCGAAATTTACAATGATATGTAACAACTCTTAATTGAACATGTTGGTCAACCTGTGTACATTAATCACGTAAAGGACCTTGCTAATTTGCTGGGATCATTTTGTGAAAATGGTAAAGGTACGCATGGCCAACGGAAAGTTTTCGGAACTGCGTCTGAAGAAATTTTCACAAATGTGGTACGAAAATATTAAGAATTTGTTTCCCAAAACCAAATTTAATGTTTTTTTTTTTTTTGGCAGGAAGTTTGTGATGAACTTGACAAATATTTTGATAAATTTGATAGAACCTGCAATATTCAATTGTCCCTTCCAAAAATTTAATGCTTTTGTATATAAATAAATATAAAAGATAATTTGTTTTGATAATACTCCAATTACCTGTATATTCTTGCCTATGAGTGACTAGTCCAATAAATATCAGTAAATGTTTACTGATGTGCCGTTTCAGTATATAAGTCGACTTATATTTAGAGAAAAAAATAAATTATTTGAAATTTATTGAAGACATCTAATATTTCGTAAACCAACTATTAAAAATACTACTTAACTAATGAAATTCATGTAAATATATATGCTATTATTTTAAAAAAGGAAGTTGTATTATTATTTATATTTAATTTATTTAAAACATCTTTGGTGCTATATCTTGGTGAATATATAATGGTATAGGCTGTCCATGGTAAAGTGAGCATTTTAAAGACCCTTTTAAATGTTTCCTTTCGTCCAGTTTCCATCTCCCTGCTGCTTTTTTAATATAAACATTGCAATGCGACCAATAAACACAGCGTATAGATTTCACCACCATCAAAATTCAATACCGGAAGCTGCAATAAGATATATTTAGTAGTAGTTAGTGGCTGTTGGGAGAGTCTTAAAAAGTGATCACTTACTGCGAACAGTGTATAATTAAGTTCATATTGTAACAATGAAACATTTTATTACTTTTCAGTAATGCCAATGTAGTAATAAGTGATTTCACTGCAGTTGTAATAAAATTCCCCCTTACAAAACATTTTTTTATTTATAATTATAATTCGGCGAAAAAATGTTCCTTGCCTAAATAACTAAATTTTAAACCAGAAATATAATTAATCTCGAAAAACAAAGAAAATCTTAAACAAATATGACAACAAACTCTCTAAAATTACATTGTATAATATAGATAAATTTTTAACATAATGGTCACATAATTAGAACAAATATTGATACCTAACTAATTATAGTATATTTACACTTTAAAAAAAGAAAACTTCAATGTCCCCTAAACAGTAATAATGGCCTTAAAGTGGCATGTTAGAAAGTGTCTTCATTATCTAAATAACAATAATGGTACTTAACCCTTTATATTATAAGGCCGATTTATCATAATTGAGGCTAGGCCTCTCAGCGCGGGGGAAGTACAGACCGAGGCCCTTGTCTTCCTAAGCGGTAGTCATTTGAATGGATCAGGGTTAGGGGTAGCTAACCCACCCCGCCCTGATCCCCCATATTACAGGCACTTTCAGCTGGCACGCGCGGTGTTCGCATGTCAGGAGTGGTTTTGTGACTCAGTATAGCCCCTGAGCCACGGTTGTTCCAATCTTTTTTCCCCTCATTTTTGCCTACAAAAATGAGGGGAAAGGCGGTGGAGTTCCGTTCCCTACTGGCACGGAATTTTGAAAATTAAAAATGTAGGTCTTTTAAAAGTTAGGTAAAAATATATGAAAAAGTTGGTTTTATTAATTAATAAAATAATCCCTTGAAGTTAACCAAGATGTCAGGAAGAGGCAGAGGAAGCAGGGTCTTCTTCTAGCTATGACGTTAATATATAATTTTTTTTTTTTTTTTTTTTGTAGATATATGTTTAGTGTATGTGTGTGTGAGTGTGTATGTTGTTATTAAATGTTGATATATAAGGTGTTGTTTGTGTGGGACAGTGAGTTTAAGGATTTGTCGGTGGGCGGGCATTCATATTAAAGGAATTTTCTGATTGGCTGTATCTCATCCAAGGGCGGGGCTTATGTCTTCAGAGGAGAGAGGCAGCACTGCGATTGAATTAGTATGTATTTAGTAATTAAACATGACAGAAACTTGGGGGATATAATTAGGGATGGAATATTTAATCAGTCAGCTCGGTGAGGAAAAGCTAGTGAAGCAGAGAGAGGTGTGTTCGCTGTGAGAGCAGCAGGCGGAGTGATGTGCGCGATGCTAGCGCCAAGTAGTTTTGTTAAACTGACTGTATTTTTGTCCCGGACCGATCGGAGAATTTCGGCCGGGAGTACGGGTTTAGGAGACGTTAGTTATTATGTGGGAAGCATTTTAGGGCGTTTTATTCTTCTGTTTTTATCGGGTTCGTAGTCTCCTAGCCGTTTAATGGCGGGATTGGAATGCGAAAGTAGTTTATTGTAATAATTTATATTGCGGTTTAGTAATAGTGTTTTTATAGTAGGAATTTTTAAACGTTCATGTATCGATAGGTTGGTAGTGTAGGGCGCTGCGTTTATAATGATTCTTAAATATTTATTTTGTATGACTTGAAGAGAGTTTAGAAGGAATTTATTTAAGTTCCCCCAGACTTCGTTGCCATACAAAAGGGCTGATCTAACTATTGCAGTGTAAATTAATAGTTTTAATCGTCTGGGTAGATTGTTGCTTTTTAAAATTGGATAGAGTTGCGGTAGTTTACACAGTGCTGCCTTTTTTACTGTTGTAATGTGATTTGTCCAGATTAGTTTGGAGTCAATTGTTAGACCTAGATATTTTGCGGTTTGTGTGAAGGGGATTGGAATATTATTTACAGTTATTTGGCGCGAAGGCTGCATTCTGCGTTGTGTTAACAATAATGCTTGTGATTTAGTAGGATTTGTTTTAATTTTCCATCTTTCAAACCAATGTTCTAAATCGTTAATTTGAAGTTGGGTTAGGAGGATAGCATATGGCAGTTTTTTGTCGTGAGTGTAAATGATCGTGTCGTCCGCGTACATTTGTACTGAGGCATGTGTTATGGGAATGTCTGACGTAAAAATATTATACAGAAATGGGGAAATTGCTGAGCCTTGTGGGACACCTGCTGTAATTTCGCGAGTAGTAGCGTTGGCATTATCGATACTAACAAAGAATTTTCTATTTTGAAAGTATGAGGCGAGTAAATGTATGTAGCAGTCGGGAAAATTGAAGTTAATTAATTTTTGTAGTAATCCAGGTATCCACACCTTATCAAATGCCTTAGCAATGTCTAGGAAAATGGCTATTGTGACTTCGTGTTTTTGCATTGCAGTCAGGGTGTCTGTGGTGAATTTAGTGAGGGCGTGAGTGGTAGAATGTTGTGGGCTCTAAACCCGAATTGTGTTGCCGGGATAATATGTTGTAATTCTGCATGTACTAATAGTCTAGTTAGAAGAAGTTTTTCGAAGACTTTACTAAGGGAGTTGAGTAGGGAAATAGGCCGTCTATTTTCTGGGATAGAGTGATTTTTGCCTGGTTTGGGAATCGTGATAACTTTGGCTGTTCGCCATGCTATAGGAAAGTAATTGAAATTTAATATTGCATTAAACAGGTTGAGTATTGCAAATAGTGCATTAGCTGGGAGGTTTTTAATAATTTTATAGGTAATTTTGTCGTGTCCTGGAGCTTTTTTTACTTTAAGTTTTTTAATTTGTACAAGTAATTCTTTAAGTGTTATTACTTCTGGTTTTGCTGTTATGGTTCTGTTGAAAAAAGCTGTAATATTGGTTTCTACATCTCTGGAAAAATTTGGATCTCCTAGATCGGCATTAGGTGAAAATTGGTCCTGATAGCAATCGGCTATTGCATTTGCTTTGTCCTCTGGTACGTATAGGAGAGTTCCTGCTGAGTTTTTTATGGGCTGGGAGGTGGGTTTTTTAGTTTGACCTCGCAAGGTTTTTGCAACGCGCCAGAAATCAGTGTAATTATTGTTTATGTCGGTCATGAAAGTTTCCCATTTATTAATTTTTAATGTGATGAGTTTGTTATGTAGTTCTTTCTTTAATTTATAATATTTTTGTTTGTCTCCTTGGTTTCTAGATTTTTGATAAATATGGCGGGCTTGGCGTTTTTCAGCTAAAAGAATTTCTGCTTCGGGGAAGGAGTGTTTTAAAAATTGTCGATGGTTTAGGAAAATTGTGTGTTTTTTATTTATTTTCAATATTGTATTTTGTATTAATTCAGTTGCCGAGTCTATGTGATCTTTAGTTGGAATATTTATTTGGTGCGTTTCAAATATATTTTCTAGGTCTAGTTTAAAATCCTCCCAGTTAGTTACCGGAGTTTTTAGAAGAGTGGCGTTTGGGTGTTTGAGTATGTTTGCTTCCAGCTGACAAAATATAGGTAAATGGTCGGAATCTAATTCTTCGAGGACTTCAAATGAAATATTTACATTATCTAAATTGGTAAGTGCAATATCTAGTATATCTGATTGGTATTTTGTGCAAGCAGGAAAGTATGTCGGTTCTGTAGGGCCTGTAACTAAATAATTATATTGATTAGAATGATTTGCAAGTATTCTGCCTCTTTGATTGTTTTCTCTACTATTCCAGGAAGTATGTTTAGCGTTTAAATCTCCTGCTAGGAAAAATGGGTATGGCTGTGTTGTTATTTTATCTAAGTCAGCTGGGATTAGCGGTTTATTGGGGGAATTGTAAATAGCCGCAAGAGTGATGTGACCTGCTTGTGTGCGAATGTTTATGGATGTGTATTCTAAATTTTCTAGGACTGGGACATTATTTAAATGGTGTTGTATGCGGTTGTGAACTAGTATTAATGTGCCACCTCCTTTAGTTTTTCTGTCAGTTCGATATGCCGTGTAATTTTTTATGTTAAATTTTTTTCTAGGTTTTAAATGTGTTTCGTTAATTAGTGCTATTTCTACGCCGTAATTTTCTAGGACTCTTTCTAATTCGTAAATTTGATAAAATATACTGTTGGCATTCCAGTAGAGAATGGAGAGAACACAGGGTCTATCTGTGAGGGCTTGATCCATGACTAATCGAACCCGGAGTAGGTGGTCAAGGCCTGCAGGAGCAGGAGGGTTTTCATCTGTGGGTCAGGTGTGGAGTTACCCAGGAGAACGTATGATTTCATGTGTGTCATGAATTGAAGGAAGTTCGCTTCCCGGAGGAAGCGCATAAGGTCTCGGAGGTCGGTAAGTGTGGAACTGATATCTCCCATATCGGGAGGGGCCATGGAGGGAGGGGAGGGTTGGCGTGGGGTGGGGAGGAGGGGTGGAATGGGTTGCTGGTTGGTTGGTTGTTGGATTGAGATCGGAGAGGAAGACTGTTGTGTGTTGCGAGGCTGTGTTTGAGGCCGTAGTGCCTGTGAGTAGGAAACATTTTCCCTAACAATGTTCCTAGTTGAGATTGTGGACGGAAAGTGTTCCTGCGTGAATACTGGGGGTGCACGAAGTGTGGGGCGTCGGGATTCTCGTTTAGCTGCGGCATCCTGTCGAAGTTGCACCAGGCGGATGTATTCTGGGCAGAGCCTTGAATTGGCTTCGTGCACTCCTTTCCCCTTGCAGTTCACGCAGTTGGGGTTTTTGTTAAGGTTCTCACAGGCTGTGTGGGGGTGGGGGCCGGCGCAGTGACGGCAGACAGTTCTGAGGGCACAGAAATTTTTAGTATGGTGGTAAAGCCAGCAATTTTGGCACTGGGGGATGTCCCCAATCCTCTTTTTGTACGGGCGGGGTTGTACTGCCGTCATGTTTATGCTAGTGAGGTTGAGAAGGGGAGTGAGGGTGTCGTTTCTGGCGGCTGTAATGCAGAAAATGTCTTGAGGTTCGTCCCAGGTGTGTGAAGGGTTGTTGGGGTCAGAGATCGTTTTCTTGAATTGGTATACGTCGATTACAGTGTAGTGGCGTGCCTCAAGGTCTTCTTTCTATGTCTGAAGTAGGGGTTGTTCGTGGGAGCCTGACTACCACTTTTTGTGGTTGCTCTGCTGTTATACTGAAGGTGTAAAAATGAACGTTGGCGATTTTAAGGAAATCTTTTAACGAGTTATACGCCTGTTCGTGTGTGCAAGTGATTTGGAGGCCGGCTTGAACCAGGGAAATTTGTGTGCCTGTGATGTTCATGGAGCGTATTTTTGCTATTAGATGGTTGTATGTGGAGGTGTCAGGCACGATGAGTTTCATGGGTTTCGAATTTGTTTTTGGGGTTGGGCGCTCAGTGTGTGAGGTGGACGGGACAGGTGTGCTATTTTGAGCATCAGTTAGTGTAGTTGTTGGCATGTTGGTTAAAGGTTCGAAACGGTTTTGAACCGTGATTGACTTAGGCTGCGGTTCTCGTGTGGCACGGGATATTTTCCTGCGATTTGTTTCCAAAATCCAGGTTTCATTTTCGAACTGTTGGTCTAACAGAGCCTTGCGGCGATTGTGTTTGGCCAGCAGCCAAGACTTCTGTTGTTCAGCAGTCAGATTGTGAGGCATGAGGTTTTTTTGTGTTGTGTCGTGATGTTCAGTTGTGTCCATGACGGCTGCCTGGGATTCATGTGTTTCGTGAAAATGTATTGTTCCTCCTTCTCCGGGTGTGGATAAAACTGCGCCGGGTGGTATGTTAGTTGGTGTTGTTAATTCCGCCTCCAGCGAGCCCGCATCCCCGCCCCCGGGGATCGAGTCAGCCAGGATCGTGTATTCAGGTTGGTTAGTTAGTGTGTGTGAGAGTAAAATTTTTTTTATTTTATTTTATTTTTTTAAATTTAATTATTTATATTTTAATAATAAAATGTCTGGTGTTCCTATCCGCTGTGAGAAACAACCACCGCTGACCTTAACAGGCTAGGCTCGAGGTGACCCATTGACCAGAGCAACGGGCCGGCAGTTGTTTCCCTATGTCGCGAGAGCTACAGTCGAAGGCCGCAAAGTCCGCTAAGAAGAAAGCCGAAGACGATGCTGTCCGCCCGTGATATTATAAGGGGTTTACAGAGTAGAAAATATAATATAAAGCTAAATGAAATAGTCTCTCGTATTTATTAATTTCTAATAATTTGTAGATTAACTATCAAAACGATGGGATGTTTTTGCAAACAACCATAAATACATTAAACAAATTCTTGTAAATATATTTACTCTGTCTATAAGTAAAAAAAAAAATACTTTTTATTTAATATTTTTATATTTAAACACTTAGCTCTATCTATGTGCAAACGTTTAGTTGTAATAATGATGTTTTTCCCCCCCACATTAAAAAACATTTTCCAATAAGCAAACTCATTTTGTTTTTAACCTGAGTATAATGACTTAATTTACTCTTCATAATATATGTTATATAATATTTTAAAAAATTTAAAGATATTTGAATAATCTCAAAACAACATCAGTGATAAATGACAATGATTTAACTATGCATCTGAAAAGGAAATTATTATTATTATCCAAAAAGGTCATATCGTGCCCAATTGAATAGTTACCCCGAATACTAATCTAACCCACAAAAACATATATTGTTTACAATAGAAAAAAAAGACACTTTCGAGATGTAAGGAGTATGACTTTCTGCAAAAATGATGTAAGGCTTTATAACTGTACATTATGCAAAACACATCATGTTCAATATTACTTGTATTTATTTTTAAGTATTGACTTACAGCTTAAAAAAATGAATTTCAGTGCAAAAAGGACCTAAACAGCACAAATGGAATAGTGATCTAATCTAAAAATCACTATAAACAAATGTAGAAACACTAAGAAAATCATTACATTATTATTTATTACTGGACCAATGTCTCTTATGGTTTCAGATATATTAACTGAAACAAGAAAAGCATTACATTATTATTCATTATTGGCAAATGTCAAGTATGATTACAGTAATCACGCAACTACCATAGACTTTCGTAGAAGTCATGATATTGAACGGGAAGGAACCTGCACATATCTAGCAAGTATTTTTTTTCTCTTTCTTTATAGCTATCGCTTCTTCATAGAGCTGGGAAAGTACAGTTTGAAGTAGACGTAAATGTTCCCTTCCTTTGGGTAATGACCGTATTACATAGCTGTGCCAAGTTTGTAGGGTGTTAAGACTGACTCGTGTTAGAACAGTATTTGGTTCTTCCGATGAGAAATGAATCCAATGAAAAGATGTTATTTTGAAATCGGGCTGCTTTTTAAACATTCCTTCAATGACAGACAGGTCAATGAATCCTTCTTTGTCCATGTAGTATGCACTAAATGCCAGAATTGCATTAACAATAACTTCAAGCCACTGCTTTGGATGATACACTGTAGATTTCATCTTTCTTCTTTCAATCAGGGCAAAGTCCCTTTCGCAGGGAAGAAAACTGTGGCCACTGACTAAGAATTTCTGGCCAATGGTTGTGAAATATTTTTTCACGATCAGATAATGATATAGAGCAATACACCACCAGTTATTGTTTTGTGTGATACAGCGATCTGACCAAGAAACTAATCCTCTGCTCTCACCTACTTTGAGTGGTTCAAAATGCAGTTCAATGTATTTCAGAATGCATGAAGTAACTTCAGAAGAACCACATTTTGTCACCGATTCATTCCACACAAACATGGTTTTTCTGTTCCCATGTTGTGGACACATTGGTTATAAGTAGAGAACTGCCTCTGATAAAACACAGAGGAATGATGAATTGTTGGGCATAACAATACCTGTTGCATACCTGTGCAAAGTAAAACATATTTGGGGTTTGATTTTGACATTGCAACAACCTTGTGAAGAACTTTATAAGCAGTCTCAGCAGTTCTGTGATGAAGTGTACTTTGCGCACTAATACTCTTCTGCTCATCTTCGGTCTCAGCTGCTACTGGATGAATGTAAAATTCATTACAATATGAACGAGGGTCTGATCGCGGAGGACCAAACCTCAGCTTGAATTCACTTCCCTATACAAACTACATGAGCATTTAATATTAGGATGACTTTCGTCGAAAGGATAATACATTCTTTCCACGCACAGTTCTCAACTAAGATAAAGCTTGCTGGAGGTGGATCTTGAATAGTGGCTCTCTTGTGCATAGAGCTTATATGATCCCTTACCAGTTCTTTGACATCAAAGGACACAGCACATGGACGATTGTGATGTGTCCCTTTTTTGTCGGATATGTCAAGGTTAAATCTCATTTTTGTCTGAAGTGTTTGCACATATCGAAAGGAAATTTGAAAAACATCGAGCACAGTTTTCTTGCGCACATTGTATGATTTGCCACTTACAGGAAGGTGTAATCGAAAGTTTTCTGCCTCCGGGACATATCTTCCACTACGTTTCTTCGTTTTACGTCTTCCAGTGCCATACAACATTGGACTAAAAATGTAGACTGTTCATTATATATTCGTTTTAGAAGTCTTGAAATAACTTTGTCTTCATATCTTTGGAAATCTTGTCGAATTCATACATACAGTGAAACAAAGAAACTCACATTTTGTTGATGGTGTCGAATTTGCCGAACCATTTTTAACACAAACCATTAAAGATTAGTTTTAGCAGTAAACCCAGGTCACCAAAAAAAAGTATTATTACTATATCAAATACTCTTTCCCTCGATACAGGACACTCTGCTTATTTACATGGAATCCTGCGAACTGTTTTGCTACCATATTCCATTATGAGAAGCATAACATTATTGTGGTTTTAGGAAAATATTATGAAATGGCTACAGCTATTGATGAAAATAGACTGTGACCTTTTTATCGAATTTATAGCAGATTGTACAAAACATTACATTTTTTGTACAATACAAATGTTGACTTATTTTGTTAGGTTAGATCACTATTTCACTCACATTTTGTGGTTTACATTTCCTTGGTACAACTGTCCCTTTCCTGTTTCTGTATGGCTTACCAGCATTTCTCAAAGCTTTATTCTAGTTGTCCTTCCATTGTGACAGGTGTATCTTTCTCCTACATCCTTTATTTAATTTATTTCCCATGCTACCACTAAGCAGCAACGTCTCCTTGTCCGCCATCTTGCTGCAGTTAGATCTGTTTTCCCCAGAATACCTACTTTGAGAAGAAAAAATCCTTGGGATGGAACTTTTGCCTGTGTGCAAGTGGTATTGTGATGTGCTATGGATAGATCATTGTTCTGCTATAATTGCAAATTCTCATTTTTGTGGATTAGATCCCTATTCGGGGTAACTATTCAATTGTTAACATTATTTGGTTCTGTCAAAGACTTACATTTACGAATGAGTTGACAAATTTTCACTCGTTTCTGGGTATCACATGGCACATGAACTTTTTCAATTTTCAGCATACACCATAAGGGATTTATTCTAAGTTTTTTGTTCCATTTCCTCTCGACAAAATTATTTCTTATTACTTGAATTATCGTTTACTGATGAAAGGAGCTATTCTAAGCACATTCTAGTGTTTATTTGACATCATTATATTCCTTAAGAAACTCGAAAGGAAAATGAAGCCCTTTTGGGCCTCGGTTTTATTACAAAAACTGGGCTGGTGAGTGAAACAGATTTTTTGGGACATTCTGTTTTAATTTGTAATCTAAGCAGCAGTGTGGGCTGGCTAATGTGAGGAATTTATAAGATTATTTTAGTTGTTTATAAATAAATAAAAGATCATAAACACTGATAATTTTTAAACACGGTTGAATAATGTAGTTTGTAAATCACATGATAGGTAGCGCTAAACAGCAAATAACTCTTCGTGGCTTACAACCGAAATACTTTCTCTTGAAAATAATTGCGTGAAAATTCATACTTATATATAAATATAATCCACAAGAAACACGACAGTGTCTAGTTTGTTGTGCATCACTTATTTTATAATCTGTTTATTATAAATAACAGAGGAAAATGGTTGTTGGTAAATTGCTTGCAGAAAAAAACAGCAAAATGTTTATTGAGAAAAATCTGCAGGAATGTAACAACCTTAGTTCTGTGTGCTCTCACTTATCGGCATACATGCAAATTTATTTCAACTCAGTGCAAACGAAATTAACACATATTTATATGTAATACATCATGTGTTCAATCAAGTTATAAAATAGTATAATGTCATCAGCAAATTTGATACATTCGATGTTGCGAACCATCCATATTTTAATTTAGGGTCTTATATACAAAAAAAGTAAATACTTTAAAACTTACATTTATTTTCGTTAAATTTACATATACAATACATTACAATTTACAATTACATTCCTATTTACAATAATATATAGTTTTTTTTTTTACATTGGTGTTCCTTCGCTACACATATTTTTGATAATGTCTTTTCCTGTGGTCGAATTGGTACTCATCCACTTATTGTCTTGTGTTCGAGACTTTTCCACAGAATAGCGAATATTAGTAATATGATTGATGTGATGTCCATGATCAAAAAACTTTTCAGTTAAGAGGCAAAAAAATACGGCAAAGGAAATACACTTTTATTGTCCATTGAAAATAACTGTTTACCCTTGCCATAAGAATTTACCATTTCTGAAATATTGTTCTTGTGCTTTGTACAAATTAATTCTTCTTTGATGACCGGCTTCTGCTGCACCAAAAATTAAAGGTCATCAGTTGCCTTCACCATGGATAAATCTTCGGTTGTGTTTGATCTTGGCAAACAAAATGGCAGTTTCTACACGTAGATGTTTGTTGAGCAAAACAGTAAAATTACTGCAAAGAACATCTTCGATCTCGTTGGCACCATCCTTCTCACTCCAATGCATGCTTTTTTAAGCCGGCTACTGAAAACTGTCCACGTATTTATAGCTGGGAGTGTGTTACAAATTTAAAAAAACGCCACAAGTTGTGTCTTTTTTTATTATTTTAGCATGCTCTTCAAATCGGCAGCGACTTTTTAAAACTGTTTTATTTGGTTTTCTTCATGTTTGAACAGATTCAAAATGTTAAATTTATTGAATAAGCCACCAAAATTTGTTTAATGATGTAAACAGATACATAATCCCACCATAGCACAGCATTGGTTGAGTCTTCTGGTGCAAACAAGTCTGTCGTTTGCCAGATTTGATTGTCTGAATTGTAATTTGCATCCCCCAAATTAGACTGTGACATTGTTTACTCACCATACAAAGAAATACTATCAAAACTTAGTGATAATGTTATTGTCATGTATGTATTGCATTGTGAATGACGAAGGCAAATGTTTAATGTGATTTGCAATCACAATGTTGTAAGCCAAAATGTTTCTTTTTTTTAAATTAAAATTTAGCCAATTGTGGCAGATTTATTTGGTTAGTATGAGAATTACCCCAATTTATACTTGCAAATATCATACGTGTATCGAACAAGGTGTTCCATTCCACCCACAGGGTCTCTACATCCACACAGTTGTAGTTCATGGCTTGAAAAAGTTTATTTTTATTCTTACAAGAATCTATATGGATATCTGTTGATAGCAAAGAAAAAACAATAAAAAGAACAGTAACAGAAAGCGGGGATATGGGAAAAGTAAAAAAAAAAAGAAAACAGAAATCTCCTACAATGCCAGGTATAAAAGACTGTGTATTGATGCTCATGCTACCACAGTTATCGAGGCACTCATACCTCCAACTTCAAGAGCCCACACAGTCTACTGAGTCTGGAAGTATAGATTCAAAATGGTATGCTAGCAAAGACTATGTAAGAGAGTTTATTCACAAATATAAAAAGCACGAAGCTCTTTGCGACAGAGATAAACAGGCGTAAAATTAGCAAATGCAAGGTATAAGTGATTTCGAGAATTTCTTGCATTTACTGTCGAGTATGGAGAATGTGATGTAGACAAATACACCACCACTGGATGGGTAAAGTCTTTAAAGGAAGGGAATAGAAGAAGATAAAATATGCAAAGAAGAATGGCTGTGTTCGTGAACCAACACTGTGGTACTTAAATCTGATTAGATTAATTCAATCCAAAGAATGGGAAGAGACTCATTCGACCACAATGGAGGTGCAAGATGTGGAGTGTGTGGCTGTGAACAACACATCCATCAAACATGAAATGATGAATGACAATGCCATCTATTTTCCCATGTCAGTCAGTGATGAGGTAGCGGTCAACACTGTCAACACATCAGTTAAAGACTAGGTTATGGATAATACAGTCAACACACCAGTTAAATATGAGGTGGTAAATGCTATGGTGATGGAACGCACAGTCAACCGGGAGATTGGTGACAACACAGTCAACAGGGAGATGGAGATGATCGATCAAACAAAGGACAATGCAGACAACACATCAGTCAACAGCAGGGTTGGTGACACTGCAGTCAACAAGTCTGTCAAGAGCAAGGTTGGTAACAATGCAGTCAACACATCCATCAACGGCGAGGTTGGTGACAATCCTGTGAACACATCCATCAATGGCGTGGTTGGTGACAACACAGTCGACTCGTTCCTCAACAGTGAGGCTATGGACAATGCAGTCAATGCATTCTTCAACAGCAAGGTTCGGAACAATGCAGTCGACACAGTTCTCAACAGTAAACTCATGGACAATGCAGTCGATAAATTCCTAAACAGCAAGGTGATGGACAATGCAGTCGACACGCTCCTCAACAGCAAGGCGATAGACAATGCAGTCGAAACAACCAACACATCCATCAATAATGCATCAGACACATCTATTAGTGATACAATCAATATGTCCATCAATGGTGATGTTTTCCACATATCTGTTTTTTGTTATGAAATTGAAAAGAAAAAAAAACTAATACGAATGGTACCTTAACAGAGGAGTTACTCAAAAATCAATTATCAACCATGTGGTAGAGGTGGGTTTGTCTAAAGGGTGGTCAAGTTGAGCTAGATGTAGTATTGTACTTAAAATATAATCTTATATATATATATAATTGTTTTATTTTTTTGCAATCTATTTTCAAAACATTTATGAATCACTTGTCATAAATGAAACAATCACTCAATTCTTTGGGAAATCTCCCATTTGCAAATACCCAAATTCACCTTGTATTCTGTTAGATAAAATTCATAACTTTCAAACCATTTTTAAACAATTCCTTGACTCTTTTTGTGTATGTTTTTATGGAACTCAGAGGCATTGCTGTATTCAAAATTGCATGTATGTATTTTACGAAATTGCAAAGATATTTGCCATAATGAATCTGATACATTTTGGACCGTAACACAGTGTTTATTTTTGTCTCAGTCATAATTTGGAATACTTTTCCAAAGTCAAGTACCAATCTGCCTGACAGTCTTTGGGATCGTACAAGATCACCATTTTCTTACAGCCAATGTAGGAAGAACCGAGGTCGTCAATATACCTTTGACATGCAGACGAGTTTTTGTGCCTAACCAACTTTACATTTTCGTGCAATTCCATTTGGTCTACCAAATAGAGGTAGTTGTAAGTGACAAACAATACATTTTCAAATTTGAGGCATTTTTCAAATTTATAACAGTTGATTACTTTAATCATATTCGCAAAGAAGGCAAGTGCAGCAACATAGTTGTAGATTCGATTCATGAAACACGATGCATTGCACTTGTAACCTTTATGAACAATAGAACAAAGTTTCAGCACATCTTGGTTTGGATTACTTCAAAAAATCCTGTAGTCATTTAGTTTTATCAAATACAAGTACATTTTTTTCACTAGTAAAATAGATGCGCGTATCTCAGTGTCTTTAAGAACGATGCCCCTTCCATTAGTTGTGTTTATTTCACCATTTATGAGTTCGATAAACCTGTTACTGTCCAATTTCAAAATATTTGTAAATTGATAACCAATGACCATTTCGCGATATTCTCGCTGAATTTTGTGAACAACCTCACAGAGTTTCGTCTCGTTGTCCACAATCAGTTTTTTTATGTGCATTCAGATTAGAGTAGGTAACGTAGGCATCTTGGCAAATGAAATATACCAACTGCATGAGCTCCTCTTCCGTTAGGGTGTTTATAGTTTCTTTGTGATTCAAATCGCGTGCAGTAGATACAACACAAGTATAATTCTACATAAATGTATGAGAAGTTTGTGTGCAAACAAAGTCGTGCATATAGGTACAGGAATGCTGACAAACTTGAAAGATGGAGTGCCAAAAAGCCCATACGTCGAGTTGACAGTAATTTTAAGCAAAAGTTGCTTTACATCCAACACCAAGTACTCTAGATTCATGTCTTGAAACCTCTCTTCATAGACTTTTTTTTTTTTTTTTTGCATTTCAGACTTTAGAGATTTCATTTGTTTCTTTAGAGTTTTCCTACGGTCGAGTAAAGAGACTATAAAGTTTATGGTGAATGGAGGTTTGGCATGTGAGAGTAACCGAATCAGAATGGGAGGATCGACAGCCAACAACTCTAGTTATGTGACGGAAAGTATCATCTTCCCAATAGGCTGACTGGAATACATCAGGTTCATATATTCCAAATAATTTTGGTTTTTGTCTTCCGTCATGTACAGAGTAATTACATTATTCCTCAGAATTTCATCGAACGTGTCATGGGATATCGGAGCTTTTAAAACACTAGATTCGATGCTTTGGCGCAGCAACAACCAATGGTCGATCTGGAAAGTAGTTTGTTGATGATGAAGTTTGTAAAAACTATTGAAGTCATATTGAATAACATTCCAAAAAATACTGTGGTTTGCAAACACCACGGCTCCAGGATATTATTTTTATGTGTAATTGAACTTAGCTTTGATGTAAATTGGTCTAATGTCCATTGCAGATATTCTTTCGGCGAGCGACAAACATTTTAGATCGGGCCTGGCCAGTAAAACAGAATCATTACTCTGGTATCTCGGTAACATACCAAAGGATAGCACATGATACAGGAACGATTTCGCGATCCAGCGAGAAATGGCACTCTTCGAACTGTCTTTGAGTCCGCAATTAAAGAGATTGGCCAATTGGTTGGTGAAAATTGAGTAATTATACTTGTTGTAAGGTTCGACAATGACCACGCAATTCCTCTCGTAAATTAAAGCCTTTTCCATGTGGTAGAAAATGATAGAGTCTGCTTTGGTTTCTCCATTAAGTTTATGCCAAAAGCTACCATCAATGTACTCGGTGTAGCACACTTGCATGTTTGTGTACTGAGCGTTCACTGCATCAAACTTTTCTTTGTTATAGGGCTCGATGTGCAAGATATTTCTCATGCACTCGTGACAAAAGTCATTGTCTGTGATGGTGTTATCTAGAATATAATAAATTTGTATAAGCACAGAGTTTAAATCAATATTTCTAAACTTTTATTTCAGATAATTTTTAGACAGGTTCCCCAACGACAAATTCGCACTCGCCAATGCATTTTTTTCTTTCAAGATTGTCAATGTATCGAATATGATACCGTCGCAGTGAAAACGAATAAATGGAGCCATGGTTAATATTCTGAGAGTTACAAATGCTTTTATTTCTCGTTGCATATTGAGAACCCACAAGAAAGTCAATAGGAATTTCAAATTGTATGCGATAATGTTGTGGCCGACGAAATAATTTGGGTAATTTTGGTATCCAGTTAACATTTTCAGCAAGTATCCCTGACTATACCAAAAGAGAAAATTAGTAATGAGATTCTCTTTGTGTGAGAAGTCTGGGATTCAAATGCATTTCCACGTCGAAATCATCAGGCTTGCCGCAACATTTTTGGTAAGAAATTATAATAACCTCGACATCCAGATACTCACAATACAGCTCAAACATGAGCAGTTTTTCCAGAGTGAGTCTTCCAAATTTTCCACACCAGTCTCGATGTCGAAGCTCTGACAGGAATGTACTTGTACAGATGAGTGTAGTCGTAAGATGTGTCCAGGATCATTGCTTAGACTCGGTGATTGCGTACACACCCATTTGCACAAAATATATTTCCACCATGAGATTACCGACTCCATTTTTCGGTCTGCAAAACTTTAGTTTTGCAAGTTGATTCAGTTTGATGGATGAATTCTTCAATATCTCCTGTGAAGTTACAGTATCGATGTACAACTCCATTTGCAACATAAAAATGCACATCAGTCGAATGGATGGTAAAGCAGTATTTTTCTACAATTATTTTCCACGCGAAATTTGCAGACTGTGTTTAAGTTACTCGTG
Source organism: Dryococelus australis (assembly GCA_029891345.1). NCBI lineage: Eukaryota > Metazoa > Arthropoda > Insecta > Phasmatodea > Phasmatidae > Dryococelus > Dryococelus australis. The sequence continues at coordinate 174,996,750 of CM056995.1, forward strand.
GTGAGAAATTCAATTTTTACCCAATTATATGAAATGTACAATGTACTTGCAGCATTTTGAGTCAAAATTTCCAGCAACGAGTTTGAGTTAGTTTTCAGAAAGATTGCCATGTCGACAATTGAATCGATATATGATTCATATAACTCAATCAGCAGTTGACACATTTCGTATTTCATGTTTTCGGCAACTAGAAAATATATCGAGAGGGGGTAAATTAAAATTTCTTGACGCCTCTTCATCTTTTGACATCGGTGCCCACTCATTTTCTAAATACATACTATTCAAGCAACTGAAGGTTAAATCCTAAATGCGCCAACCTTCCGTAACACTAGTTGGTTGATGCTACAAACGATATTCTAAGTCCATAACCTTGAAAACTGAAAATGCAATAGCGCCCAAACGAGTGAACTGAATTCGGCCAAACAAAGTGTTATGTAATCAGAATCACTCCAGAACCTCAATAATAACAAACACATGCAAATTTTCAACAACAGAAATAATGTCACAGTACCTGATAATAATAACCAAATACAGTTTAGAACATCTGTATATTGGATCTTAAATCAAATCTTAAAGTACAACCACAATACAGCACATGGCTGTATTCTTCCTAATGCATTCCCTTCAAGAAATGTTATGTCACCATCAACATTCTTTATGTATAGTTTGGTGCATGGCAATTGGCAGGTAGGTCTGTAATGGCAGATTTCCATATAAAGCATGTATAAGTGTTACAAAATATACGACCTGTAGCACATAACTACAAATGAAAACTTAAATGCCCAATAAAAACTTATTAGTAATAGCCATAGCATAATCAATAATGCAACAAAAACGACAATAACAAAACATAAACCGATTATTATGGCTAAATTTAATATACAAGTGAAGGCATCATCATCAAATACTCGTTTTGATAAGAATAAAGCTGATTTTAGTAGTAGGAACCCATATTGTCTACTTCACAACATAGACAACAAGAATACAATGCATACTATTAGGGACAAGCCTAGTCAGAGTTCTGATGATAAAGTGACTGTGGACACTTACAATAAGTTTGATAAAGTGTGTTTTACATACATGATTGATGGTACAAGTGTTTTGTCTGCTGTAACATTGAACTACAGGCGTGTATCTAGCTGTCGTCTGTATGACTCTAAGGAAATTAACTGGTGGTTTTCTCCATGGTGTAAAGAGTGTACTATAGTGATTTGTGTACTAAGTTAGTTACTGGCAATGCTAAATGGGGTGACGTTGTTGCTAATTGTCACAGTATGAATAGCGACGCAAGTTTTGGTTATGGTTTAAATGTAGCTTGGCCTGATTTCGAAGGGCATAAAGATTATTTTGATTTGTTAGCATATGATATGCGTTTTTCTGGTTTTTTGTTATATAAGAACATTTAGTCATGGCTAACAAACTAAGTTTTTCAATGACCAGAGCATTGGAAATATTTAAAAAAAATATCCACAATGACCCAGAACTGCACAATTTGGATGAATTTAAATGGTTTTACATGCATTTTGGCAACAATCTCTTGAAATGCATTTAGACTCGCGAAAATGACCATGACAAATTTGCTGACCAATATTTTAAGGAGGAATTTGATACTGATCTGAATAACAATACGTACATTCCGTTAAAGTTTGAAGATTTTCGGGCAAAGTTCCCAAAAACCACACTCGAAGACTATCCATACGTCAAACAACTATTGTCCTCTCGCACTTTTGAAATTAACTCGAAAGATCAACTAGTGTTGCTCCAACAATTACTACTTTCACAATAAGACCATCAAGGGAACCACCATTTTTTATAGACCTAGTTGTAAACTAAAAAAAAAAAAATAATGAATCGCATTTCTTTAGCATAAAAAAATCTAAATTCACTATCCACATCGACTTTCGCTCACATGCAAGTACAAAAATGCTATTCACGAGTCATCACACGGCTGCTCCTTGATTTATGATTTCAATCAAACAGCGATGGAACACACATATCATTCGACGGGAATGATGAGGAACAAGGACGGTACTTCTCTATTCACGAAATTTAAATTTCACTATGTGTTTGTACACGAATGTAATCGCAACTCTTTTCGAGGATCGGTCTAAGTCTCAATGCCGCCTAATGTCATATCTTTAAGCGAATACTTGACTTCACCATTGAGATTTGTCCATTTAGTTGATAGCCTACTCCAATCGAGAGACTACATATACAACCCGTTTAAAGAGTACATTAATGCAAAAAATTTAGCCGATGTATACTTTGTACCTAAATTGGAAAATTTTGATACTCTGTTTTTCAGACCAACTTTTTTTACTCTTGCTGCAGAAGAATATGCCACTAGCTGGAGAAGTGCATTCTTTCACTTGCTCGATATTTATGTGGGAAATATGAAAACTGAGTTTACAACTTCTGTAAAAACAAAAACTGCTACATTATGCAGCATAAGACATTTTGTCAAACGACCAGCTCATAATTTGGCATGTTCAATCAAGAGTAATCGTGCACACACTTTACCAAATGCAAGTGACATTCAATAACTTCATTTTACCATAAATTAAGATACAACAGGACAAGTAATCACTTCTCTAAGTTCACTAATCATGAATGTGATTTGCATTTCGTTTTACAAGCTCAGATAGAAAATATTGGAGAAAAGGATACTGCCAAAATATACAGACATTCTTGTTATTTCTAACCTCATTTGATACGAGCTTTTTACAATGTGTTTGGCCATTCGAATAAAATGCATACTTTATTTTGCTCACCAAACTTTTCTTAAATTCAGTTTTGTTGAATGAGTTTAAACACTTCATTTAACTTCACAGAGACATGTGATTCCTGAACCTAATGTAAGAAATAAAGAAATTAAATTTTTTTTTATAAATATAATTTATTTTACAATGAATATGTAAATACATACAAAAATATAAAAGATTATAAATATATTAAAAAGCATAATATATATATATATAATTAATAAACTCCAGACTTTTCAAATTTCCACTCATCAGGACCCGTACCACCTGCCCAGCAATATCTAATTTGTGTGTATGGTATTGCTTTGAAAAAATCATCTATGCTTTAGGAATAGATACAATTTAAACATTTTTTCTCCCACACCGCTTTGCCCTCCGCACAACCCCTACACAGCTCAAATTTCGTTAAGAACCATGGTTGGGGTATATGTTAAAGACTGGGGGTGTAATAAGGACGGTGGGGACAGCCACTGCTGAGTAGAAATCAAAGAAGTCTGGATAAATGCAAAACATTTGTCTGCCCATGCTATCGCCCTTATATTGCATTTAATGCATTTTTGAACTTCAATTCACTCAGGCTGTTGTGTCTGGAGCAAGTGCGGTGTCTGGAGCTAATGCTGGGCGAGACGCTGTTGTTAGAGTTGGAGTTGTTGCTCAGTGAAAGGCACGTGGAGTTTGGACTGCTGTTGAGTGAATGGCTGCTGTGGTTGGGTGAGTGACAGCTGTACTTGCAACAGCAGCCATTTTAATGTTGACATATTGGCTTACCGACTCCTTTCTCACATCTTATTTCCAAGCATCGGCTGGTGGACATGGTGTGAACAAACATTAACATGTTACAACATTCTGAAAAAATAATAATTTTACCATTAAGCCTTTCTTTCTTATGCTTCTAAGGAAAGCAGACTTTTAATTTGTTTACAAAATGTACATCTCTGTGTAATATTGCATTGACAATGCTTTCGCGATTTTTTTTTTTATGAAGTTTTATATTTGTGCCATTCTTTCCGAAAATCTTTATACTCCTTAACCAACTCCTTCCCTATTTTAATTTGAACCTCTAGCATTTTTTTCCAATTCTTCCTTTGCTTCTGTGTATTTTACTAATAGTAATTGAATTTCATTTTTATACTACTACGGTGTCTCAAAAACCTACCATAAATATTTCTAAATTTATCCTCCATTCCTTCAAATAACCTGTCTAACTCTACCTTATTCGATTCAACAACTTTATCCATTCATGCAAATATAAAAAATTAGCAACAGCTAACTTTACAATCCTTTACTTGTTTATATACGCACTGAGTAAATTTTTTATTTTCTATTTCGTTGTGGTTGGGAGGGATTAACCTATAAGTGAGTTTTTTCTTTATTACATCATGCACTCGTGAATGATGTCTTTTTTCTAGATTTCGCCACCATTTAAGCCAAATTGAATGGTGGGGAGGGAGGGGAAATGAAATGCCATGATGTGATTAGTTGCCAAATGTATTAGTGGGGGGGGGGGGATAAAATGAAATACAGCAATCTTGTTAGTTGTTGAAAAAGAGTGGAAGAGGTGTGTGGGGGAAATGTAAATTGTAACAAACTAATCAAACTCACCAACCCAACAATATTAAACTTGTGAAAACTTTGGGGTATATAATTAAAATGAGCAAAATTAAACATTTCAATTACGGAAGAGTCTGCTTTGGTCCCGAGACAAAATAACTTGTGGGTATGTTGATTTCGAGACAAAAATATTGCGAGTGTGGGATAAATGGTAACTACAACAAACACTAATAAAATTCACCAACCCAAGAATATTCAACTCGTAAAAACTTTGAGATAATATCATGTAAAACGAGCAAGAATAACAATTTCAATTATGGAAGAATCTGTTTTGGTTCCGAGACAAAATAACTCGCAGATGTGTATTTCAATCACATCTGTTTTGTTCCGAGAAAAAACTCGCCAGCGTGTGTTGCAATCGCAGTTTCACTAGAATTTCTATGAGTTGGCGCGTCTAAAGATTTAACCTGGGAAATTTAACATGGAGATAAGCTTTCTGCCAAGCCTTCCTCTGATAAGGGGTCGGTGCGATACGATATTGCGTGTTTTTTCGTGCTGTGTGTCTTTTTCTTATCTTTTTTTGTGTTATCTATGGGCATGTACTGGTTGTAACTTGTTCGTGAAGTTTACAAAGATTGTAATTTGTTCGTGTATTTCATTTCGCTCCATGTCATTAGAGGAGACACATCAATAATGTTTCCTCGGCATTCTCGGATGTCTAGGTATTATCCTAAGAAGTTATACCGAAATATTTTGTCTTTTACTAAGGATGTCAATAAGGACGATAGGTCTTGGACTGTTAAGATTGTTGATGTAGAAGAGACTTATATTTTGTTGTCGTTTTTGTACCGTTTTGGACTTCAAGTAATAACTGCGAAAGCAGGTAATGGTTTGTTGGAAATGTGTTTCTTCAGGAAGTCGCATACTCAAAAGGATCCTGAGCCTAAGGATATTAGTGACATTGATCCTCGTGATATAATATGTTGGAAGACTTTTCCAGTTCATGAAGGAAAGGCCAATAATACTGCTGTTATTGTCATATTTGGTAATGCTTCCATGTTTTCTCGTATGAAACTTAAGTTTGAACTTGGTGATCAGATTTGGTTGTATCGCCAGCTCATAGTAATACTAGTGAGCTGTACATGAGCCCAATATTCTAAGTTCATTACCTTGAAAACAAAATCGCCCATAAAATCCGAACCACTGTACTGAATTCAGTCAAAAAAAAACAGCAGTGTCATTACAATAACTCCAGCAGTACAATTATGACAAACAAATGCAAATATGAAGCATGATTAATAAATACAAATATGAAGCATGATTAATAATGTTGCAGTCATCACAACCAACAACCAAAAACAGAATTGATATCATTTATAATCGATCAAAAATGAACTATCAAATTACAACCTTAATACACCGCAAGGGTGTATTCCTCCTCATGAGTTCACTGTCAAATGTCAGTCACGTATTTGTGTATTTATTGAGCAGATGCTGATTCATTTTTTTGCTATGTTTGGTGCAAGGATATTGGCAGGTAAGTTAGTCAGGCTTCCTTTATGACACAAACAATATATTCTTTATAATACCACCAACATACTACTACGAATAAATGTTATCTATGGGCTAATTGAAAAAAGTAAAATATGCAACAACAAAACATAAACCGATTATTATGACAAAAAGAATTTATTACGGATTAAAACACAATTCAGCATGACCATGAAAATGCATGTCACCAGGCGTACCAAGCAGCTTACGATACAATCAAATCTGTTCACCAAGTTCAAACTTAAGTTTCTTACGAGACAACATGGAAGCGTTACCAAATACGCTAATAACAGCAATATTATTGGTCTTCCCTTCATGAACTGGAATAGTCTTCCAACATATTATATCACGGGCGTCAATGTCACTAATTTCCTTAGGCGCAGGATCCTTTTGAGAATGCGACTTCCTAAAGAAACATATTTCCAACAAACCACTATCTGCTTTCGCGGTTATTCCTTGAAGACCAAAACGGTACAAAAACGACAACAAAATATAACTCTCTTCTATATCAACAATCTTAACAGTCCAAGAGCTATCGTCATTATTGACATCCTTACTAAAAGACAAAATATTTCGGTGAAAATGCGCCCCTGCTACCTTCCAGTCATTGCTTATACGACTGTAAGATGGTATTATCAGAGAGTATATGCTTGCTACATTGACAATGTCATAATTTGGTCAAACAGCTGGGAAGAACATGTACATAATTTACCACAAGTTCTGGAGAGGTTAGTGATAAACACTCTTACGTGTGCAATAGAAAAATGTCATGTGGGAAAAACGAGCATCGACTTTTTAGGCCATGTGGCCGATCATGGGGGAAATAAGCCAAACCCTCGGCAGGTAAGCCTTATTGACCGGTACCCACAGCCATGCACAAGAAAATAACTTCGCAATTTTTTTGGATTCGTAAATAGGTTGCGCGAACATATAAAACAATTTTACTGTTATTACCGCTCCATTCACGACCTGCTTTCACTGTGAAAGAGGTTCCAATGGGCAGAGAAGGCAGAAAAAACCTTTTTTGAAATTAAGTGAATTTCAGGTATGCCCAACACTCGCACGTTATGACACACAGAAACATTTATACCTTCATATGGTTACAAGCCAGGAGGGAATTGGTGCAGTACTGTACCAGATTGACAGCAGCGAGTCGAAATGTGTAATCGATTTTGGAAGCTCCAAGCTCGGACAAACAGAGCGACACTACAATGTAAACAAGCAAGAGTGCTTAGCGGTCGTGTGGGCTGTTAAGAGATACCACACCTACCTAAAATATTAAAGGTTTATGCTCAAACTGACGACTAATGTCTAGTAAGGTTGCATAGTATGAAGCAGACGAGGAGCAAGCTAACGTGATGGGCATTACACTTACAAGCATATTACTTTGTGGTCAAACATGTTCCTGGCAAGAAAAACAAGCTAGCAGATGCATTGCCATGTGCCCCCAAAAATGCTGCAATTCTAAGAGACGAGTCAGAGTTGGAGGAAGTTTTACTGCCAGATGCACATATTCCCGCAACCAAAGTTTGCATTCAAGAAATGAATGTCAACAATAGCGATAAATTTATCAGTGATTTATACGTGGATGTAACACGGGTGCAAAGGAACTGTCCATTCATGTAGGCTAAAACACAACAGTGCATTCAGCAAGAAGTTAAGAGACGGCACATCGTTAATGGCAGGTTAGAGACGAGCTCAGTTCAACAGCCATGAAAATGGAGAGTGTATGTCCCCACATGTGCAAGGCATCAAGTACTCACCTATTTGCACAGTGGTAGCTTGGCAGGACACCCAGGCATTGAACAAACTGTCCATAATGTACGTCAACATTTCTTTTGGGCCAGCCTGAACCAAAGTGTGAGACAGTGTGTGCTAAAGATCCACAAGTGCAACTTATTCAAAACACGCTGATAAGACAGAAGGCAGCAGCCAAGACTGCACATACTGCATAAGCCATTCGAGATAGTAAGTATGGATTTGATACGAATAACCCAGAACAAAAGGAAGCAAGCGATTACTCTTTGGCATAGATAATTTTTCGAAATGGACAAAGGCATATCCCACAAGCAGTATGAGAGCAGGCAACGTCACAAGAGCGTTACAGGAGCAATTTTTGCCACGATAGGGATTCCCAAAGAAAATTCTCACCGATAATAGTACCCAGTTTACCGGGAAAAAATGGAGGGAGTTGTGTACTGGGGGGGAGGGTGGTGGTTCATAAAGTAAATATGGCAATTTACCTCCCGAGAGACGAACCCCACAGAGTGCCGTAATCAAGAGGTTAAGGCACTGCTGCTTCCCCATGTGGGGGAGTAACACACAGCATGGGCTGAACACCTGTCAGCTGCCCTTTACACACTCCGGAGGTGAATAAATGCCACGACAGGGAAATCACCCACAGAAATACTCCTAGGTCGCAACTTGCCATTACCAGGAGAGACAGAGTGCTCGCACATTGAGGAAAGCAGTGAGTGGCCCAGCAACAACATACAGTGGCAACAACACAGTACATGCATATGCGAAGTGAGAGAGCAGCATAGCAGGTATACTGCAAAATGGCTGCTGGTCAGCACAAGACCGCCGTCATAAATGAGAGCAGGACCGGAAGAGTAAGTCATGACGCATCCGCAATCGGCGGCACATAAAGACTTTTGTGCCAGCCTTGCTGCAAGATGGAGTAGCCCGCATCGCATATGTCAGAAGAATGGGCTTACTACATTTACAGTTCGCATGGGCAAGAGGAGGGTAAGAGTACATTAGGATGATATCCGGATCACTCTGGGTATGGCAGATGATGAGGTTGTTTCCAATGCTACTCAGCTCCATGATGGTGATGGCTGTGCCGAGCAGGAGACGGCAACCAGCAAGACGAGAGGTATCATAGCACTTCAGGTAGATGGACCTGCAGAGGATCCACATGGGCAGGAGGAGGAGGGTGTCTCACCTGGGGTGACCCTTGATGGCGATGCTGCAGACGAGCTCCTGGAGCAGACAGTGAACAACAATGTGCATCTGCACTTCAGGAGGGTACAAAAGCTGTGGAGGAGAGGGAACACATATTACCTGGTGTAGTTATGCCCAGCAGGAAGCATTTGGAATCTCGATATGGCAACACGGATGGCGAGACACCTACGAGCATTCCCCCATTCCCGCGCCTGTACCAGCGCAGGCATCCACCCAGGTAGCAGGCAGGGAGGAGGCATTAACATCGGATTCAGTAACAGATGTCATTGTGCCAGAAATGGCAAGACAGAAAGGAGTGCATGAATAGGAGGAGGTAGCAAGCAGGAGGAGAGTAGCAAGGGCTGTTCAGCCAGGTAGCGTCCAGAGGCAACAAGCATCGCATGATAGCGGGAGCAACAGCATGAGTGAAGACAGTGACAGCGAGGGCAGCGGGTTGGAGTGCTTGCTTCACTTGCACCGACCACACTGGCGGAGATGTCGACCACGGCAGTGCATCCAATACAGGCCAACGCAGTTGCCTGACAGGAGGGGGTCGTATACGGCTCAGGAAATGATGCAGCAAGCAGTAGTGCAGAAGGGAAGGAGGTACCACCTGCAATCACACAGCCCACCACGAGCGTGCAACTGCTGTCAGTAGCATATGTCAGCCTTAAATAGTCCCACAGAGATATGGAGCGTTTGACGTGTGCCATGTTCCCCTTCCCCTAATACCATTTGTCCGGCCGAGCACTACACAGCCATCACAGCAGGGATGCGGACTCCATAGATGCGCAGAGCACACAGAGTGTTCATAGTGCACAATGAGTACAAGGTTAACCTAGGGCACGCTGGGGCAGCGTTAATGGTGCCTGCCCAAGACAGACTACCAGGACTCCACAAGGCGGAGTGATACGAAAAGAGAACTTTGCAATACACTGAGTAAAGGGCTTATGGCTAATGCCATCATAGTTATTTGTTATGTCAATAAGAAGTTTATTTTGCTGTTTATTTTCTCCTGCCAGTCTTGTGTTGTGTTCTCTGCAAATGTGTGTTTTCATTTCCATTGTACGCTGTGTCCACATTAATTTCGTTATTTATATTGTGATGTCTGCCACCTGCCACAAGAATTTTCACAAAAATCCACGTACAATTTTATATGGACTTTACGCAACTCTTCAACCAAAAACTATTTACCATAAATATTTATTTAAAACATACAATCTAATATTTACTTTGCTTAAAGAAGATTTATAAAACCTTGGCGAAAACAATTAACATTCTACACTGGAATGCTTTAAAAATCTCTTAACTTATAAGGGCTCTTTCTTTTAACCAACCAGAACTAAATGTTATCACCAGATATATATACACAATAGGGAAAATACAATTGCAGTACTGGATTAAAAATAATTAATACTAAAAGAAGCTCAAAACATTTCAATTCCTCTTCTTGTATTAATACTGAAATTCATTACTGACATTCAACAGAGCACCGAGAGGGCCTTCCAAAGTCTAGTGAATATTAAAAATGTCTTCTGTTAAGCACAATTTAAAAACATATATTAAAAACCAACGAACCATCCTCGGTTTGTACCATTTTAAATATTTCTCACGGGTGGGTTACCTCTATTGTATCACCATGTTGTGCAAGCCGGTCCGGACACATTCAACAAGCCATCATGTTTTAGATGGATAGCAAAATATGAATATCCAAAACTACTTTCAACCATAAACTAAGTGCAAAGCTACACACAACAGAAAACTCAATAGGCCACACGCAAATAATAAGTTAAACCAAAACCATAATTTAAACACTGGACACAAAATGAATATAGAATAAAAGTTACATGCAGAACCCTAGAATTCCTTGACTAACCCACACAAAAATTTAAATCATGCTCAATGCATTAAACGGCAAACATACCTACGCCATGCCGATGTTCTAATTGTCGTCAGCTACAATGTCGTAATGTGTAGCAACATTGTATGAAAACCCATCAGGGCCAAGAACAGAAATTGAAAACGAAGGTACTCAAATGTTTGCTGGCGTAGAAGTGGGCGAGCCACCAACATAAGCAGAAGGCCCAAAATTCAAACTGTAGCCAGTGACCAATGAGAGAGAAGTTGGACGTGCATGCATGGTAGGGGGGGATCCATAGATATGGGAAGGAATAGGAAGCAGGTAGATTGCAGTCCAGACGCGGAGCAGCTGAGCACAACAAAGTTGTTAATGATTGGAGCGAACTCTATACTGCGCAATATGTATGTGTATATCATACAGGGTTAATATGTAATTAAATGCATTATGTAGTATTCAATTTTCAGCATGCAGTACAGGAGTTTATATGTCATGCAGGAAGTAGTCCCCACCTTGGCGCACAAGTCCGTGTTTGCCTGCTCTTGCACCAGGGTGGGAATTCAGTAAGCATCACATGTTGACGCCCACTCGTTCCCCTACCCTTTAGCCCGTTTGTCCAGCTGCTTGTGCACTTGACACCGCAACACACAAGCGCACTCTGCGCTTTATCACCACGAAGTGTAAGTGCAGTGTGACGCAACTAGCGTGTGACAGTGTAGGGCAGGTGCAGGAGAGCAACCAATGCAGCATCTCTTACATAGGCAAGGCCTGGTTGTAAACAAACTCTTCGGAGGAGTGATTCTCTTGCCAAAAACACTCCCAAGAAATTTTAACAAGGAAATACAAACACAAGAGTTACAAACACTGTCACGTGTTTTCATTTCAAACAAATAATACCTTTTCTTTCCAAGTTTTTACAGTTATTTTAGTGTTCCTATGTTATGTTTTTTTTCACTCCCATCAGTGCAGTTTTCACATCACTTCAAGTAGTATTATGATCACCCAAGGTAAGTGTTTTGTTAAGACAATGTTATATGCAAGTGTTATATTTGTAAGTGGTTTTAAGCATAGTTCTTTCCATTTGTGTGTGCAGGTTGATCCCTCGGTGGTGCATGGCCCTGCTATCGCCAGCCCTCGCACCCTGGCGAAAAGGCAGTCAGCAAGGAGCAACCAGAGGGGCAGGTTATGCATTGACACGTCATGTTTTCCCATGCTCGGGTGGTACTCATCTTTTTTGCACCAGCTATGAAATGCCAATAGTAAGAATTTTTTTCGGAACTGATTTTGTTCTAGCTGCCCGAGATACTGCCCCTCGCCGCCCCAAGGTTTGCATCGCCAGAGAAGTATTTTAAATTTTACTGCACACTAAAATCACTTGTTAGGGCCATGCTATTTTTCGCAGCGTAACTTCGGCCCTGAAGTGAAAGGGGGCTTTCTTGTTGACTGTTTCCTGGAGGCACATGTAAATTACGTCGTATTAAAAGTGTTTATGGAACTGGCATAGGCCTTTTATTCGACTGGTGCAAGGCACTTCAGGGCATGGGCCCATAAAATACTGCCAATTTTACCTTCGCTGTTATTAACTGTTTTAAATGTAATTTTTGTATGCAACGTGTGATGTACAGCTTGTATGGGCATGTGGTTGGCCCCAACAATCCACAGCATAGGGAGTTTCTTAAATGCAACTACTTCACATGTCACCTATTCGCGCGCGAAGTGCCCTAGCTCAAACAGGTTCAACATGGTGGGAATGGTGTGCCCAGGTGATCGGCCTACAGCACCCTGAGAAGACTTTATCTCGTACTCAACCAGAACTTCAATCGATGCCGCCATCTCGACATCTAGTGTCTACCATGTAACTTCGTTCCAAAATTTTCACATAATCGCCTTTCCAAAAACCACATTACCACCTTTATGACTACCGAACAGACACCAAAATGGCTCCCTTCCATGTGGCCATTATTCCTGCCAAAAGTCCAAAACTTCCAAACTCCTACAATTTTTCCTAATTTAACAATGCCAAAATCCGACCATTAAGAATTCCTGTCTATCATTCTTTCTGTACCCACAAGAAGACAATGAAGAAGGGACCAGATACAGTGCCAGGAGGCCTCCTGGATGCCTGTGGACACCGGAAAAAAACTGGCATGTGGTGTAAGAGAGAAAGTGTGGGGCATTGCGAAGGCAGCTGCCATTGTACAGCATAAGGTAGATGAGCGAGAGGAAGGCAGCCATCTTGTGGCAAACGTGGCATCAGCCGCACCATCCTGGCATGTCAGCAGGACAAAGGAGCTCCACGCACACTAACTACCACCACTCCACCCATGATGTGCCTCACCACTGGAGAAGAAGGAGGGTACAAATAGTGGGGAGGAGAAACGCAAGACTCTCATCCCTCCCGCGCCATCCCCTCGCCGCATGCCAGCGGTCAGCTGTGCGCCCACAATCCATTTAACCCTGCCTGCACCATGCAGTACATCTGCGATCTCCCGTGCCAAAACAGTCATGCTGGGCTTCTGCACTATGCAATGCAGAACTTCCATGTCCGTGCTTATGTGTCTGTGCTTCCGCATCCACGTGCATTTGTTCACATAACAGACCATGGCTGGCTGGATGGATGATAGCGCACTGGCGCTCATCTGTCCGCACTGTCTGAGAGTGCTCCCAAAAGACCTCATAGCAAAATATGAATACGGCACAGACTGCTTCTGCTGCTGCAACCACTCGACCAGCCAGACACCCAACCGTGCTGCGATCAACCATGACATGATCAACCATGGCCGCTTACAAGAGCCAGTGACAATGGACTTATCAACTACACCACTCCCAACCACAACCACAGTGAACCAAGAAACTTCGACCGCTTTGGAACTATAACCTTCCGCGTTATTGCTACAACTTGTTGTGCGAAACACAGGGAGTAACTGTACTTCGTTGCAATGATCGCTAAGCAAGTTATCACTGAAAGTGTGTGAACAAGAGAAAGATTTCAAGCATTTGAGGAATGTCTTTTGAGTGTCTTGGGTGTCACACCCGCAATCACAACAAAACATCAACAATAACACCAGACTTGGAAAACATTCAGACAATGTGTTTATTGCTACAGGAAGATGGGGAAATTAGGCCAAATGTAAGACAATGTTACAGTTTTCAAGGAGACTATACAACCACAAGCAAGCAATGGGAAGCAGTCAATAATGCAGGGCAGGAAAGTGCCACGTACTGAGCAACACAGCAAGGGGAGGAAACGGAACAACCACATGTCAGCCGGAGGCACATGGTGATCGAGCAAGCACAGAAACTGCTAGGTATGGCAACCTGCCTTAAATGCCACAAGCATGCTGTTCTTACCTGTCAACCCATATTTTCCACCACTACCCACTTCATACCAGACACCAATGTATCCAGCAATATCACTACCATTACAGACACCCTATCCTACATTACTGTCAATCTGATGTTGCCTACTTTCTCAGGAACATTGTCGGAAGACCCAACCACCTTCCTATAAGACTGTACTACCAGGCTTACCAGATATGGGGTGAGCCGTGAGGAATGGGATAGCTGCATGGGTGTGCAGCTCCATGGAGATGCACAGTCCTGGTGGAGATTGCTTAACCACTATGGGCTTCAGTGGGAGTAATTACGAAGGCCTCTCCATAGCCAATTCAGAGGAGTATTTTGTTCGCTGCAGGCACAGAGCAGGCTTATGTTAGAGGAGTAACAGCCGAACGAACTTCCATCTGCTTTTATAACCAGGAAAACACACCTAATCCAAACTTACCTGAAAAATAAGTGTTGAAAGTAATCGCTGAAATGGCAAGACCGGAGTATCGAGCAGTGTTGATACCATTGCTAAATAGCACAGTAGAAGATGTGATACATGCCACAATTTTGCTTGGAGTGGGAACCGCGAGTAACCACATCGAGATGCCGGTGCCATGCGATGGTGCCACAAGCAACACGAGCCACCAAAACAAGTGCCATTACAAAACAACATGCCACCTAAATGTTTTGACCCACCCAAACAGAACATGCTGAACTTTCAACCACGTAATCCAGTTAGATTTCAAAACACGCAGTGACGAGAAGTGTAAGTTTAACGAGTGGCGCCGGAGCTCAAGTGCACATGTGGGACACTGCCCAACAGAGCAATATATCTGGCACAGCAGGTGCCCAAACAACCCGCATCTTGACAGAATCTGAGAGGCAGCCAACAGGAATTAGGGAAACGGTGTATAGGGGTGAAGTGGCCAGACGTTCCTTTCACCCCATTCCCGCAACAAACACCAGGTCAGACACCACAACAAGCATACATTCAGCAGGTTAGTAACAGCGACCAACAGTTCATCAGAATACTTGTTAATGCTAACAAACAGTGATGTCATGCTTTAGTACATACCGGCACATCACATAATTTTGTAAAACCAAAATTTGTAAATTCATAGGAAGTCACAACAGATAATTACGTAATTAAATTGGCAACACAGGAACAGAGTAGTGCAGCTTTGGGACAAGCAAAAATCATTGTTAACGTAAGAGATATTAAAACTGTCACTGATGCAATTGTTATACCGAAATATGTGAAGATGCACTTTAGGAGACCTATGGTTGGAAAAACAAAATAATATCGTTGAACCCGCCGCACGCAGAATACATTTTGGTTCAAAGGAGAGGAGAACAGTGTATAATTTAGATAAACAGCAAACCAAAAATTTGCTACCAGTAGCAGTTAGTAGCATTGATAACAGTGTTCCCACAGAATATCAGGCAGCTTTTCAAAATATATTACATGATCTCAGGGGTGTGTTTTCCTCGCATGATATGCTCCGACTTACAAAAGTACCAGAACATGGAATTCCATCAACGAAAGAACCTGTGTGAACAAACCCTTGCAGTTATTTGTCTCATAAAACTAAAATAATTAAAGCTCAGATACAGCAGATGTTGAACGACAGTATCGTTCAACCTACTAACAGATGGTTCAACTCAGCAATTATGGCACATGGAGCTTTTTTGTAGATTTCAGGCCGCTAAACCAAGTCACACAAATTCACTACCTCCGTCCATTAGCATTAAGGATGAGCTTAGTTGGCCAAGCCAAGGTCATGTCATCACTCAATCATAAAAGCAGATACTGGCAAACCCCCATAAAGTTGGAAGACCGGGAGTAAACGAATTTTACAATTCCAGATGGGCATCATTTACAATTTTGTGCCATAACTTTTGGGCTTAAGTGTGCGCTGACTACTTTCCAATCGATGATGGTCTGGGTCTTGGATGGGCTATTCGGCGAGTATGTCATGGCATACCTCAATGACGTCATGGTCTGGTCGGACACTTGGGATGAGCATTTACACCACTTATCTGTAATATTGGAACGACTCACAATCAACTGCCTCAACTGCGTGATGGGAAAATATCACATTGGCAAGACTAGTATTGATTTTCTAGGACGCATCATCGACGCCGAGGAAAATAGGCCGAAGCCAGAACAGCTTAAACTAATCGATGGTTATCCCACACCAAATACCCGTAAGCAGCTCAGAAATATTTTTGAACTAATTAATTGGCCCAGAGAACACATACAGAGCTTTGCAATAATTACTGCACCTTTAACCGACCTTCTATCACCACAGCATCACTTTCACTGGACACCTGAAGCTGAAAAGTCATTTTGTGAAATCATGCCAAAATTCTGCGAATGTAAAATACTGGCCATGGCATCTTTATCTGCGGACAGATGCAAGTCAAGAGGGTGTGGGCACAGTGTTGTATGAGGTAGGTGAGAATGGCAATAAGCTGGTCATTGATTTCGCGAGCACGAAGTTAGGCCAAACAGAGTGCCGTCATGAAATTAACTAGCGGGAGTGTCTTGCTGTCGTATGGGCAATAGAGAAAAACCACTCATATTTGGAATTTCAAAGATTCACACTCTGCACAGACAACACATGTTTGCTTTGGCTACACAGCATGCGCGAGGCACATAGTAAGCTCATGCGATGGGTGTTAAATGTTGCAGTCTTACGACTTTTGTGTTGAAGACGTGCCGGGGAAAGAAAATTAATTGGCAGACATGTTGTCATGTGCTCTGAACGAGGAAGTAGTACTGCAGGATGATGCAGAATGGGATGATATCCTTCTGTTAAATGGGCGAGAGCCAGTCATGGAAATTATGTATAGCAAGTCAGTGTGGAAAAGGAGGAAATCTTAATACCCAAACTGTATGAGCGCATCACGAACGAACAACAAGGCTGGTAATTTTCGCGAGCGAAAATTCAACAGTGCACAGAGAAAGCAGTGGAGGATTGGCATGTAGTGAGCGGGAGATTAGAAACATGCCCGGTTCAAAACCTGGGGAAATGGAGGGTGTTTGTCCCCACGTGTGCGTAGGATCAGGTACTCACCCAGGAGCACAGTGACAGCATGGCAGGACACCCTAGGGTTTATTAACACTTAAAAGCAATATATATGTGAGCATTTCTTCTGTCCCGGTCTAGCGCAGTACTCCTGCTTCATACAGAAATGGTGGAAATGCAACCTGTTTAAGGTTCATCGAGCTGACGAATGATCGCAGCAACAGTCACACATGCCACAGAAAATGTTCAAGACAGTATGTCTCGACCTCATGAGGCCATAGCCCCAGACAACAATTGGCAAGTGATTCACTGTTGTCTGACCGATAATTTTTCAAAATGGGTAGAAACATATTCAGTTAGCAGTGCATGCAAAACCAACATAGCAAAAGTTTTGTGTGAGGACTTCTTTCTACAATGGGGTTTTCCCAAAAACCTACTAACAGATAATGGGAGCCATTCACTGGGAAGAAATGGCATGAGTTATATACTCTATGGGGAGTACACCATTTAACAACGGCTGTGTACCATCCCAAGGCCAACCCCATGAAGCGGCACAATCAGGAGCTGAAAGTGCAGCTGCACCTCTGTGTGGCTGACCAGCATGCAACATAGGCACAACACCTACCAGCGGCATTGTACACTCTCCGCCGACATGTCAATGCCACCACCGGCAAAACGCCTGCCAGAGTTCTAACAGGAAGAAACTTACAATTGCCAGGCGAACGAAACTGCCCGCCCATGTGCAGTTAGCAGCAGCAAAGCAGCGAGCAGGGAAATTTATTTCTGTGCATAATGAGAATGAGAACAGCAAGTACAAGAACAACATGGCGATATGCAAGATGGTGGTTGTCAACGATCACACGACCACCACTGGTACTAAGAGTCGGCCAAGAAGTTTATGTACATTTGCACACACAGTCCGCAGCCTGGAAAGACTTCTGTGTGGACCTTGCGGCGAAGTGGAGTGAGCCACACCAGATTACAGCACAGCAGGGACCCACCGCCTATACGGTCCGTATCGGCAGGAGGAGGGTGAGGGTGCACCAGGACGACATCCGGCAGCAGCCGGGTGACATCAACGATGAGATTGATCTCAGGGCCCCTCAGCCCCATGACGGCATTGACGATGCCGAACAGGAAATAGCAGGAGGAGAAGGGGGAGGTACAGCAGCACTTCTAAGCAACACAAGTGGAGGAATTGAGCAGGAAGAGGACAATGTGAGAGTATCACCCGGTGTGATCACTGATGGCCTCGTCGGAGATGAGCTCCCTGGGGAGGGAATGACATGGCAAGTGTCACTGGACCTCCAGAGGAGAGTAGAGAAGCAAGTACCAAAGACCCGTCATTGCCCAGCACCACCATGCCTGACAGGGCGCAGCAGAGTGCTTCACTAGGTATTTTTGATGGCGAGGTGCCTCGAGCTCTCCCGCCGACCCGATGGAATTCATTGTTGCTTCAGAACATCAAACAGGACCATCCTATTAGGATGTGTCAGAAATTGTGGTGACAGCAAGCAGCATGGAGGAGATAGCGAGCAAAGAAGAGGAGGATGCACGTGACCAAGAGGAGTCATTTCACCTGGGTAACCCCAGAAACTGATTTAAACCAAGAGCAAGAGGAGCAGAGAAGATAGAATGAGTGCAAGCAGCGAAGGCGGGAGTGAGGGCAATAGCTCTGTTGCCACACTCCACCTGCGGCAGACACAGCAGTGGATACGACCACCACAGTAGTGTCCTCAATGTGGGTGTGCTCCAGCCACCCGCGACACTGTTAACCACAACACCCACCACCAACACCTAGCAACGGAGGAAAGTGGGGCTCAGCAGAGATGGGCTTAATTTTTGCTCCCTCAGAGGACCGAAGGACACCCCAGTGCTAAAGGTAATGGGATCGGATTACAAACGGTCTCCAGGTGGGTGGCGTTTCACGTCTATTCATTCTCCTACCCTTTAGCCTGTTTGTCCAGCCGACCACGCCGTCGACAGTGCAACATGCAGGAGCACTCTGTGATTTATCACTGCAAAGTGTAAAAGCAGTCAACACAACGAGCATGCGACAGTGCAGGAGAGCAGGCAATGCAGTGTCTCATACACAGGCAAGGTCCAGTTGTAAACAAACACTCCGGTAGAGTGATTCTCTAGCCAAAAACACTCCAAAGTAATTTTAACAAGTAAATAAAAACACGCAATTACAAACACTGTGCTTTGCCCTGTCCTGAGGGGATCAGGTCACACATTAATTAGGGGGATTAAGGTAGCTAGATAGATACAGAATTGTGATATTCAAAACACTACATTTATTCAACTCTCAACATCAATCACCACTCTTACAAAGATCGCCTATTGGCATTACTTTACAAACAGGAATAACTATATCAATGCCGGCAACAGTTATTAGTAAATTCGCTAAGATGCTCTTTGACTCAGATGGAGTCCGAGTTAATGACACGAATATCCCAAATACTTCACGACCTAGGGCGCCCTACTGGAGGTATATTTGCCCTGTTAAGTTGCGTTGTTGTCTACGGGCAGACCCCCTCAATGGTGGCAGCAGTCGGGTGTCGAAGTGGGACCACGGGCCTGTTTGTCCTCTCCTGGAGTCGGCCCTCGGACGGCTGGATCAAAGATGGCAGTGAGCCGCCATCACCCTAGGCTTATATAGGAACGACCCTGGCCTCAATACCTTTCCCTGGTGGGGGTGTTTTCATAACAGCCGGGCTGGCTCATCGAGGTCGCGCTATCCTGCACTTTCGCATGTCGCTTGCCAACCCTGGCTGCAGGTGACCACACCATGGCCCCCGTTTTCATAAAACTCACGCATCCCACATGAGAGTATGGCGCCCACCGAAGAAGGGGAAGGTAATGAGTGAAGTCAGGCCACTGAAGAATTTGGCGACCCTGCGGCGAAGGGTTGACACAGGTGCCATCAGTAGTGGGTTCTAGTATGCCAATGGAAGAGGTCTCTCTTGTTCGCAGCTGCGATCGGGGTTTTATTAGATAGTGTCCATTCACGCACTTTGTTTTTGATCTCCTAGGGCGCTGTCAGTCGCGAAATTAGGGATATCGTTTACATTTTTGGTTAGAAAAAGACGTTAGTATGTCTGTTATTTTTACTCAATTAAGAGCACGTATTTGGAATTGAACTTACCATTACATGTGCATAAAAGAATAAAAATTATTTTAGTAGATATTGGAACAGTTAGATGTAACTATACTAGATAACCTTAGTAAGTATTACATTGCATATTGATTTATCATAACACCCTTATTGTGCATTTTGATACACTTATATTTTGACATTCCCTATAGATAGTAATTTAGTAATGGACAATACATGTACTAATATTATTTAAAGTATACTGCAAAGTAGTTTACCTAGTAGTTGCAGGTACTGTGCTGGAACAATGATATTTCGCAGCTATCATTTTGTGTAATCGGCAGTATGGTGGAGATACGCTCGGCTCCGTAAAATAATTTAACAAATAAAGTTATTTACTGTATTGTAAAATTACCGGTGCCAACCATTAAGGTAGAGGGGAAAAAAGGAAATAATGTCCACGATTTATCAAATACAACTTCACCATAGTGTCAGTTGTTAAGAAACTAATGATTCTACCATTTTGTTTACGTGAAACTATCGGCTGAAATAATGTGATTAATACAGTTGAACATTTTAAACCCTAACAATTAAAATACAATTTAGTCTTTGTTCGTGGAATTTACAATGTACAAGTATAATACCTGATAACATAATCTCGCCTCTTAGCAAAGTATGTGCCGTGCTTTGAGACAATTAATTGAAATTATATCAATTTATTTACATATTTACAAGAGCCCTGATAATTCTTAAAGAAATTTAAAGTTGATCATTATGACGTAGACACCGCACAGAAATTCTGTCAGTATTTTCTAGAGAAAAATTTTTAAACAAAATTCATCTGCTTTGAGTGCTGGTGCACTCTACTAATAACATTGCTGACTGTTGTTCTCCACACATAAACAGTTATCTAGTCAGTGGAAAGAATGCACTGTCTGTATGGGAAGCAAGTCTTTAAGAGTGCCAACATCTTATTGCGTGTAAATCTTTTTCACAAGCCTGACGTGCCGGCGTGGACACATTGCTATTTTGAACTTATTTACTTCAACTTCAGAAATAATCTTATCACTTGTTATTTAATTACTTATTCCTGTGGTCAGAATATACCTTTATTCTGTTATGTTGTAAACAATTATTAAATACTGACTGTATATGACATCTTTGTTCATGCCTATGTAGACAGCCTTCTCCAGCAAAATATACATTTTAATTAACTTATAATATAGCAGTCCTAGTGCTACTATCAGAGCCACAATAGTGGATACACTTAAGTAATTAAAATGTTCCTGAGACATAAGTGTGAAGACTGAGTTATGAAATAAGTTAGTTTGGCTTGAAACATATTCTACAGTTGGCATATTTGCATGTACAATTTTCCATTCCTTATTGAGCGTATGATTAACGAAAAAAAGAAATGCTCTCAATTACCAATCTCAGTTAGCGATAATTGCTTTGCCTTGCAATGGCTGCTCTTAAGCCAGTGAATGAGTAAACAAGTAGCAAGGGCACATGCTCATGTTGGTACTACTGATGATACAGTTTTACCTGGGCTGCACATGGCCTCTTTCGCCATTGACGTGCGTGATCAGTACTCTACTGACAATGTGGAAATGGGTGGGGGTACACATGACACATAATTTACCATTCTTTAATTCAAACAATTATATATAGTTGGCGATATATAATTGTTCCATGCTTATGTTTACTGGAGTGTGTGTTCCGTGCACTGTAACTTTATTTTTGTTTCGCCAATCGCAAAGCATTGTTTGAACTTACGGAAACATGCTGCAATGTCTGTTTGAAATTCCGTGTCGCGATTGAGGAACAATGGACAAGTGTCAGCTCGATGTTCTGTGTACAAACACAGCACACATGTGGATGACATTTGTGAGCGCAGTCCGATGAAGGCCATCCTTGTGTATAAATTTTTAGGGTGGCCTCGATGCACACCACCGGTTCTGCGGTGTGGGGAGTGTCGGCTTTCATAGGTGCTGTGTTTTGTTTTTGTGAATGCTTGGCCTTGTGATGGGTGTCAGTATTATGCAAAATGTTATAGGGGTGACCTTAATCCATGTTTACTTGTTTTGGTCTGATTTATTGTGGCTGTCTTGTAGGTTGTTTTGATATTGGAAATTTTTCCCCATGAGAATCGAACTTAGCGATTTCTGCATTGGACCATGCCGGTACTCGTTTGCTAAACAATGCCTCACAGGCGTTAATTATGCGTTGGACCTTCAATTACAAATTCACAATTTTGCTATCTTTAGCTTGAAACTTAACGCCCTGCGAATGTGCCTGATTGGACTTTGTATCTCTTAAGGACCCTGACTGTATATCTTTGCCATGATAGTGTAACTTACGTGCTCATTCCACTGGTGTTTCTGGTTTCCGCGATTTGCCCTTAAGGGGACTGCCTGTTGTGGGTTTACAGTGAATTCTTGTTATAGGGTTGTGATCTTTATTATTCTCTGTTCTGTGTTCCGCGAGATTGCTCGTCACGTTAGGCCCTGACATTTTCTGGCATGCTTGCATGTGTTGAAATGTGGTTTTGTGTGTTTGAAATTCCTTTTGGAGGGCTGTGTTGGTGTTCATTTCTTGCAATTCTTGTGTTAAGGTGACAAACTGAACATTCAATGTCTTGATTTCCTCCTGGAGTTTGTTGTGTTCGACAATTTTGTTCAGTGTGTCCATGAGTTGTTTGTATTTCTGATTTTGAATTAGTAGGTTGGCAATTTCTTCCTTTAGTTTCACAAGTTCTGCCCTTAATGTGCCTGTGTCAGAGTTAACTTGGTGTCCTGAAATTGCTTGATTTTATCGGAACAACCCTAGTTCCACTCTTTGTATATTTGTCATGAGATCATGAATTGTATATTTTTTCAGGTCTACTATCTTGTCCACATTGGAGGGTAGGAGAGACAGACATACTATTCCAATAAAATCAATGTCACTGACGTTTGGATTGTACTTACGTCAATAGAACAATAGTTTCTCTATGTGTTTTTCTGCACTCTCATTAAATTTTTGTTTTGTAGTGTATAACATTTGTTTCGTGTACTCCTCTGTGGCAGGTGTGGAAAATGTGTTTTTGAGTTTAGTTACTATGTCATTCCACGTTATTTCCCCTGCATGTGTTTGTTGTTAATTATCCAAAGTGTATTTTGCTGATCCCTGTAAGTAGTATTTCAACGGTCGACATATTTCTGTGCCATCCCAATTATTGTGTTCCACCACATGATTATATTGTTCAAGGAATTCAGGCCACTTTTCATTGTCATCCCCAGAAAACATTGGTACCGTCATTGGTTGTTGAACAATGATGTTTAAGGGTGGTGGGTTCGTCATGTTGATATTCTGTTATGTGTTTTCAAGTGGTGAAGCTAATGGCGAGTTTTTGTAAATGGGTTCTGTAGTATTAGTGTTAATTTAAATCGATGTAAGATATTCTGGTGACTGCTGTTCAGTGTTTTTGTAAGTAGGTGGTAGTGCCGTTGGCAGAAGGTCACTGTTGGGAATTTTTGTAATTCGACTACGTGTAATGCATGTCCAGTTTGTGTTGAATTTATAAATAAATTCCGAGTTTTCTTGTAAACGTTTTTATGCTGACTTAATTAGGTCTTGAAACTAGTTTGCTGTGTTCGTGTTTCTCGCTAGTATTTTCTTTTGCATTTCTGACAAGTCTATGGTGGCGTGTTTAAGGATATTTCTGGATGTGTTCACAAACGAGGTTGTCGGTTTATCCATCGCATATATTGTGTGTAATGTTGGACACTGTAACATGAGTTCTTAATAGTTAACATGCACACACAAGCTGGTTTAGAAAATAGTATTTCCACTTAGCGCAATCTCTTGTGGAAATTGATGTTTAGCTATGACAAACAGTTCGAATGGCGGCTGTGATTTAACATGCATTAACTCTTAAGAAAGTGAAAGTACACACACATACTACTTTACTATAGGCGACTTGTACAGCCGAGGAAAGTGCAACACTGCTTTTTCTGCCCGCACACGCTGGCGTGGCTGGAATTTGCTGAATAGTGCAAAACCTCGTGGCTTTGAATGAATTGTACCAATTTCACAATGCCACTGATGCTTAATACGATTCTAGGCAGGTTATCAAACTGCACCGTTTTAACAGCTCTCTGGCAGGGGTAAAACTCTGTTGGGTGGCGGGGAACATGAGGCACCTTCCATTATGAAACTTGACAAGCTTGCTGTTTTACTGTAATTTAAGTTTAATTTATATGCAAAGATTTGAAATGTGAGGTAGGAAGCCTTGGCTTGCCTCCCTGTGCTGTGTCGGAAGTGAATGACTTTAACCTGCCCATTTTCAGGGGGTGCAACACTGTCGGGTGGTGGAAGGTGGTACGTGTTTCTAATTATTACTGTGATTAAAGTTTATAACTAGAATGGGAAACCCTAGCATCCACCATTTGCTGTCTTATGGTGGATTTTAAATTTAACTGTATTTCCAAGCTAGAAGGTGTGGTTGGAAGTGAAGGCACCTCCACCTTTTGCTGTGCCCTGTACTGAGGGGATCAGGTCACACATTAATTAGGGGTATTAAGGTACCTAGATGGATAGAGCATTCAAATATACAAAATACTACTTTTTTTCAACTCTCAACATCAATCATAACTCTTACAAAGATCACCTATTGACATCAACTTACAAGCAGGAATAACTATATCAACATCGGTAAGAGTTATTAGTAAGTTAACTAAGGTGCCCTTTGATTCAGATGGAGTCCGAGTTAATGCCATGAATATCCCTAATACTTCACGATCTAGGGCTCCCTACTGGAGGAATATTTATCCTGTTAAGTTGTGCAGTTGTCTACAGGCAGACCCCTCGATGGTGACAGCAATTGAGTGTCGAAATGGGACCATGGGCCTGGTGGTCCTCTCCTAGAGTCGTCCCTCAGGCAGCTGTGTCAAAGATGGCCACGAGCTATCATTGCCACAGGCTTATATAGGAACGACCACGGCCTCAATACTTTTCCCCAGTGGGGGTGTTTTCATAACAGCCGGGCTGGCTCATCGAGGTCGCGCCATCCTGCGCTTTTGCATGTCGCTTGCCAGCCCTGGCTGCTGGTGACCACACCGACTGTCACGTGTTTAAATTTCAAAGCAAATGCATCCTTTTCTTTCCATGTTTTTGCAGTCATTACAGTTTTGTTATGTTATGTTTTTGTTAAACCCCATCAGTGCAGTGTCTAGATAATTTTACATAATATTTTGATCACCCAGGGTAAGTGTGTTGCGAAGAGAATAATCTATGCAAGTGTTATGCTTGTACGTAATTTTAAGCAGAGTTCTTTTTATGCATGTGTGCAAGTAGATCCCTCCACGGCAGGTGGGTCCGCTATCGCCCTCATGCCCCCGTGGGAAGGCAGTCAGCGAGGAGTAACCAAAGGGACAGGTTGTGCATGAACATACCACGTTTTTCCACACTTGGGTGGTACTCATTTCTTTTCCACCAGTCATGTAATGCCAATTGTAAGTAATTTTTCTAGAACTGTTTTTGTTCTAGCCGCCCGAGATTCTGCCTGTCACCGCCTCGAGATTTGCATTGCCAAGGGAGTATTTTTTAATTTTACTGCACCCTAAAATCAATGGTTATGCCATGCTATTTTCACAGCATTACTTCGGCCCCGAAGTGAAAGGGGGCATGCTTGTAAACTGTTTCCTGGAGGAATGTGTAAAAAGCGTATAAAAAATGTTTATGGTACTAATGTAGACCTTTTATTCGACTGGTGCAAGACACTTCAGGGCACGGGCCCTTAAAACTCTGCCAATTTTGATTTCACTGTTATTAACTGTTTTAAGTGTAATTTTGTGTGCATCACATAAGGTATAGCTTGTATGGGTGTGTGGTTGGCCCCAATATTCCACAGCATAGGGAGTTTCTTAAATGCAACGACTTCACAGGTCATCTTGGCACCAAAGTGACCTACAGCAAACAGGTTCAACACTGCAGAAATGGTGTGCCTGGTTGATCGACCCGCAGCACCATGAGAAGACCACATCTTGTACTCTAGCAGAACTTTAATCGGTGCCACCACAGCGATGTTTGGCACCTACTGGATAACTTCGTTCCACAATTTCCACATAACTGCCTTCCGAAAAACAAATTTACCTCCTTCCTGACCACCGAACGGCCTTCAACATCCAAGAGGGTGATTGCATGTGTCCATGAGCTCTGTTTTTCCTGTGTACTGGACGGCACAGCAAAACTTGATTTAATCATTTCTCTTCAATAGACTCTTAGCTTACCGGAACCTCGTGTACTTTCATCACTAAAGATTCTTCACTTCTTCCTTCCCATGGAAAAGTATTACCTAGGATGGCTCTATTTTCACTTTAAGTATTTGTGGTCAAGTGCCTTTTCAACAGCGTAACCTTACCAGCAGATGAAGCCCAGTTAGTGCTTTGTAAGTTGTTTCTTGGAGGAACATTTAAATAATCCCTTTTTAATTAACGTGCAGAATACATGTATTAATTTGGGTACCTACGGGCTATAGGGGCGCGGGCCCCCACCTTTCCTACATTTTACTGAGTATACTATAGAAGTGTTTCGAATGTATTTCAGAGCAGTTTTATGTTCGTGTAACTTAATATGGGTGTGCGTCGCCCTGAGACCTTACTGCATAGAAAACATAGTACAGGTGAAGTATTTTCTTTAATTACGACAAATGAAGCACCAGGAGGACACTGCCTATTGGCCTTCGGCATACGACCTGGAGAAAAGGAGTCTGTTCTACATCAACAAATTGGCATTGCATCCTGCAATGTCTCGTGCCCAAGATCTGTCAGCAGAGGTTTGATGAGAAACCGTGGTAAAATACCTACCCAACACCCAATTTTAAAACATTTTGCTCCACCATCCTGCCGTCAACTTAACAACAATAAAATAATTCTTCAGTAACCATTTTGTTCTCGCCATCTGGCACACCACCCTAACTTTCCCGTGGTTTGTATCATCCATGGAAGCTTAAGTTTTCCATAAGTTTTCTGCATGATGCAAGTCAGTTTTACAGTGTTGCCACGATGACCAGTTTACATAATCTCAGCATGTGTTAAGTGTCTGCCTGAAAGGAGTGTTAAGTAAACCGAATAAATACCCTGAAAACTCATCAGTGCATAAGTTATTTCGTTATCCGCAAGCTGTTTAAGGGGAAGGGCCCTAATAATACCCACATTCAGTGCAAGTGTTTTCGGCAGGACTCAATGTAAGCATGTATCAGAGTAATTGTACCATATCAGTATGGGCATGTGGGTAGCCCTGATAATCCACATTGTGGGACGTCAGAGTTATGAGCAGTGTGCCGCCAAAATGTCACTGCAACAGCACTGCATATAATCAGCCAATGTGTTACTGTTTACTAATCACCTAACGATAGCATCCCTTCAGCCTTAATTGTGGAAAGGCAAACTTCAACGATTCTATGGGAGTTTTCACCCAGACGTATGGTCAGCAATCCTGAGGTCGCAGAGTCATCGTGCTACAGCATCACCCACCATCATGGTATCGCCTTGATGATGCCTGGTGCCTAGTTGTGTGATTCCACCATTCCACAGACCTCACACTTCACCACCTTCAAAAACCCATCCATCTTATTTCCATGCCACAACACGCCATCAAAACTTTGGAGACAAAAGGTTATTTAAAATATCTTGGTCCTATATTTGTTTTTGATTATTTCCGTTCAAAGGCGATACTCTCGATAGTGTGCTGAGTTATTTTCTGCCTACTCGTGTAAATAAATCACATTATTCATATACTTTCATTAAGAATCTCTTTTTTCATTCATCCACAACATTTTGCTGAGTGAAAAAGAATTTTCGTTATTTTGCACTACATTAATGTCATGTTATTCGTTTTAACCTTGTTTTTATGTATTTGCAGTATTATACTTCCAATTAGGTTGCATGCTTGTTGTTTGCTAAATGGTAGCTGGTGGGTCGACTATGTACCATGTTGGCCAGTCGTTGGTGGGAAACTGACAAAAGCGTTAACACTTCTGTACATGGATTATTAGGGCCAACCACACGTTCATAAAATATGGAACAACTTGCTAATACATTTGCACTTGAGAAAACTGGATAAATGAAGAAATATTGACATGATGTGAGCAGGTATTGGTAGGGCCCGTCCCCTTAAACAGTCAAGCGGTCGAAATAACTTATGCACTGTTCAGTTCAGAGGCATTTATTCGATGTCACTATACATCCCTCTCAGGGGAACACTTTACGTGTGAATAAGTGTGGCTGCACAGTACTGGCCACTGTGGTTAAGAGGAAATATAGTCTTTCGACAATAATGAACTTATGGTATTAAATGCTTCTCGGGTCTATGCTATTTCCATGGAAAGTGAGGGTGGTGTACTGGGCAGCTAAAACAAGAAAGGTTCCAGAAAATGACATCTATTGCATTTAAATGTCCATGCTAGATGATGAATGCTGCCTGGCACATGGGAAATTCCGGACCTCGCGACACACGCACCACCCTCGTACGATGCTACCCATTGACTTCCTCCCTCGCCTGATGCACAGGTGGGCCTCGGCTGACCCATGCACTAGAATGGAACTACTTTATGCTACAAACTTATGTCTCCTGCTTAACAGCATACTACCTGTCAAAACTCATCTTAAAAAAAATATATGCATAAGACTTGGGATGTTCCTGATATCCATGTATCCCTTGTGCCAATTTGTTCCATCGCAGATGCATCAACCACACGGCAACACTCGACCGATCGACATTAAGTCGCGGTCTCGATCAATGCAGGTCGACAAGAATGGCATTACACTTGTTTGCCGCCCTGTAACTTGTGGCCACAGGTCATAATATTTAGCATTCACCACAAGAGGTAACTCTTGTAATGAAAGAATATGTGACTTAAACGAGTGTGTCCCGTGAAACAATGACCATTAGACGCAACAGCCATTGAAGGGAACACTGGGGTAAGCGGCGCCGGTTATTCCCACGACTTTCCGATGTGCGCGATGTCGACGGACCCTGTGGCCGAATCTGGAGTGTGACATTGCTCTGAGGGGTTTCAAAAGATGGGAAATCAAATTCCTGCAGGAAGTGTGAAGTGGCGAGCGGTTCTTTAGCAGCATTAATTGATAGGAGCATTTTAAAGCATAATACACTGTGATTACACCATAACTCATTAGGGAAACTGCCGGATCCAGCATAGAGTCGATAACATTCCATATAAAACAGGGCGTAGCTCTGCCCTTACTTACGATAATCCATGTGTCGTCACATCCATACACATTCCTGAAATTAATTACATTTCGATGCAACCCGATTCTAAAATATTAAATATAAGAGTTTACATGTAATCATCTATCGAGGATCAGCCACCTGAGGCATCGTTTCATTTAATATCACCCTTCAAGTGCAGTGACATTCTCGTGACGTCACATTCTTAGCCATATCTGGGTCTCTGGCATTCACGAGTATGTCACCAATGTGTTTTAGTTTAGCAAACCTTAATTATGTACAAAATAAATTTCCTTTATCATGTTATTTATTACGTTCAGTTTTTTTTTTCATGTTTTCATTTTGGCACCGAATTCGCCGGACGTGCTGCGAAACTGACGCTGTTTTGTTATTCAGACTTCAACACTCGAGACAATCGGCAGGGCAGATAGTAAGCTCCGTGTACCACCCTCGGCAATTCCATATATGCTGCATTTTTCTTCATATCCATAGTTATCATAATTCAACAACCTTTTAGTACTTTTATTTAGCCAAGGGGAGGTCTCCCTGCATCCTGATGTAACATACCAGGACTTCATGTTCGGGACGCATTTCATATAATTACAATCTAAGGCCTACGCCTTATTTTTCAGCAGTAGCGACCACCGGCAGGTCCAGAGTGCCAGGTCCGCTTAATTAAGGTACGCATTAACAAGTGCAGTAACATTCCGTTGTACTTTTATGGTAATAAAACAGTCATACCATAATTAGGCATGTTTTATTGCATTTAACTCTTCTGAGTTCATCAGGTACTGTGCCATAATAGCAGCCTTATAATTTACAAGAGTATTTCAGTGTATTTTGCATTTATGGGGCCTGCCTCCCTTAAGCAGGGTAACTTCAGTGGTATTATAGGCATGTGAAGTGGCCGACAGCTTCACCCGCAGGCAACATTTTACCTTTACGTAATATAATGGACAAATTCACTCAGCTCTCCTTCATATTGACGGCGTATCCAGAGTTGTCGTAGGCTGTCGGCCGTACGACTTCCATCAACAATCGTTCTCTATACCGAACATGCCACAAGAACATCATCAGTTCCTGTTCCCCACCTGCTCTCAGACGGGACACAGACATACCACTTTCACCTCTGGAGGCGCAGCACATCAGACTTTGCAACAAAAAACACTAATGAATGATAATGGACGTAGCACTAGATGAGTGATGAAAACAAGCTCATCAATATCTTGGGAACAGAAAAGATAAGCAACAATAAACTCTTTAATAACACACAACAAATAATAAATGAAGTGAACTCTGGGTCCCTCAGGTCCAGTGATTATTAGTGTCTATTTTCATATTACTCTGACTTTCAGAGTTTCTATGCTAGGCGTCTTTGGTAACCACCAGCTGCTCTGCATCGGCGTGCACTCATGCTGCACTACACTGCACTCGATCGCGGACCTACGACCTGGTGCACGCTCCTCGCGTCCGTAGAGCGCACGTCCCTGCGGAGGTAAATTTGTAAATTGTGGCCTGACAAACAGTCTTAAGAATAAGGGAATGTGGCACTCATTGCAAGTGATTACCTCAGCACATGTACCTTCCATGAGTATAATTTCCTCGAATGTGACTTGAACTTCCTGCCAAACCTAGAGTTTACCTGACAACACTGACATTTTAAACACCAGTAAAATCCGCGATCTCGGTAAGGTTGCAGCACACTCGTGCAGGGTATCTCACAGATGCTGTCTTCAGCAGTATCGAAACAATAGCTGGCGTTACTGAAATTATTGACCAGTGAAATCTGCGAGTAATGGAAGGTGGCCTATGAAACGAACGAGATGCGGGAATAACACTGTCTTGAGAAATAAGATTGTCTTGACCAAGGCTCTCTTAGGCTCAGCCTCATAGTCATGTCTCAACATGACTATGAGTTCCACCCCTAGAATGTACAATACGTCACCAACAGTAGTAACCTCTGAAAAATAACAATTTGTCTGTATTATTTCATTAGTATTGTATTATTTATTGTATATTAATATTTTTTGTAGATAACGTAGTCTATTTGCATTTGTATTATCTAAGTTGAATATGGATTGACTAATCCTATATTCAGACAACTAAATGTTCACCACTTGAATCTCCTAGATGCACAAAGTAAATAAATAAAATAAATAAACATAGGTGGTGCACCGGTGAATTTTCGAATACGAGGTATGAAAATCTAGTTTCTAGTATTTTTGTGTAGGGTTGAATTTTTTGTACTGCACCTGGCTGTTATAAATATATCGTTGTTGTGCGCTGAGGAGCGAAGGCTACGCAAAATGGAGCAAAGTGAAGTTGTGTTTTGGGTGTTGCGTGTTGTTGCGCTGCTGCGATATTGTGTGTGAAATACTGTTGTCGTGTGTTACTAAAAGTAGTTTAAATGTTTGTTCGGGAGTTGGTGTGTGCAGCATGTCGGAGAGGAGTTGTGTGAGGATAATGAAGTCGTCATCGGAGGGTGAGATCCTAGATAGACAGGAGTATGGGGACTGTGTGGCGCAGCACGGCGAAGCGAGGCAGCTCAAGCGCACTTTCACTCTGCCCAGGAACCCTTTCAGCGGGTCACGTCGTCGCATCAGGCACAAGTCCGAGGAGGGCCCGGGGACAGAGTCCAAGGCGGCGGCAGTGTTCCGCCGTCCTTCGTGGCGTCGCTTCCTAAGCCGTGTGCTGCGGCGAGTGCCGTGGCAGGGCAAGCCGGGGGCGGAGTGCCGCGTGCCCCCGCCTGGCGGGGGTGGCGTTCCAGGAGTGACGGGGCTGCGAAACCACGGCAATACGTGCTTCATGAACGCCGTGCTGCAGTGTCTGGGACACACGGACGTATTGGCCGAGTACTTTGTGCTAGAGCAGTACAAGCAGGACTTGACGAGGCGCAACAGATTGCGAGCCAAGAAGCATGGTACGAGGGGCGAAGTGACAGAGCAGCTGGCGCTCCTGCTGAAGGCGATGTGGACGTGTCAGTACGAGCCGCAGGTGTCGAGCCAATTCAAGCTGCTGGTGGACAAGTACGGCAGCCAGTATCGCGGCAACAGCCAGCATGACGCGCAGGAGTTCCTGCTCTGGCTGCTCGACAAGGTGCACGAAGACCTCAACACCGCCACCAAGAACAACTACAAGGCCATCAAGGTGAGCAGCTCATTTCATGCGCCCTCCTTGTCTCCACTACGGCCTGGCTCTCTCATTACCTGCAGCATAGTTGCACAAATTTTACTACTTGGTAGTAAAATGATATCTATTGCCTACACATTTTTAAATTGAAAGTTTTTATAATTTGTATCCAAAGAATTTTCCTAGCAAGTGGTTTTAAACTATTGAATAAAGAAGTACTCAATATAGAGAGTGTGATTCCTGAAAAATTGAAATATATTCTGGAATGTGATAGCCTATGTATTGGCAGTACAATTCATGTAGAATAATGATCACATAGTCACATTGTTTCA
Source organism: Dryococelus australis (assembly GCA_029891345.1). Lineage (NCBI taxonomy): Eukaryota > Metazoa > Arthropoda > Insecta > Phasmatodea > Phasmatidae > Dryococelus > Dryococelus australis. The sequence goes on from CM056995.1 coordinate 175,029,566, forward strand.
TTTGCAGTATGTACCTACTATGAATCTCGGTAGTAGGAGGGCTGTAAATTTTGGGGTAAAACACGTAAAGATTATGAAAATTTTATTTAATTTGGGTTTGATAACCACGGTAAATGCAAGACTACTTAACCTAACTCACAATAGGTGAATCTCACGGTATATGTGCTCAGATGTGCTATCACGCATCATAGTAAGGACAGTAAGAAGTCACAGGATTACGTAACCAATATTTTAACCACAGCTAAGTAAATAGATGTAATATTCTCATACTATTTTACCTTTTCATTCTCTTTATTTATTATGGTTAATATAATGGTAATTTAATCATTGAGCGCTTATTGTACCTACATATTCCAACACATGATATGGTGTTGCACATAACCCCTGTGATTCACTTTTAGTTAAGTTAGGTTAGGTCTTCTGTATTTACTTTAGCTAAACACCGACAGTATGTGAGTATTGTGATGTAAATGCAAATGTGCAATAGGACACAATACAGTTTTACTACACTAACTGCAATTTACATGCTAACAAACGAATATAGGCAGTTCATGGTAAAATGAGTACTTTTGAAAGCCCTGCGTAAAGTCTACTTGTATCCATGTTGTGTATTTTCTGCCTTATGTAAAATTAACATTGCCATGAGCCTTACCTCTTTATTCATGTGTCGGCCAAGTGAAACTGTGAAATTATTAGAAAAGTAAGTAATTTACTAATCTGCTCACTATTACATTTCAATCCATAAAAAGAATAGCGAACAAAATAATTTAAGTTATCAAAAGTGGTTATCTAAAATTTTCATTTGAAGTTAATAAACAGAACTACTCCATCCATCATTACCAACTTACTCGGCGCATGTCGCTCAGTGCGCTGTTAAAATATATGTATGAAGGAGCAGTGACTTTTTCCTAAGGTTGATTTCAAAAGTGCTCACTTTATCGTGAACAGCTTTTAGTAGAGCTCACTAAACTGATTAATCAAAAATCAGTGACGTTACTTGCCCATGTAGGTGAGGGATATAATAGCTAACTCTTTGGTGGTGACGTAAATGATAACACACATTTACCTTCAATTGTCACAATTCCAAACCACGGAAACACTTGCAATTCTCCTACAGTAATCGGATTAAACTTCACATTATGAAATTATAAAAGAACCACAAGTTCAAACACCACAAATTGCACTCAGCAAAACATTCTTTGAAAATAAGAGTAAAATGTATTGGAATGGCTGAACCAATCACAATCTTTTCTCCACAAGTCGGCGAGGTCTTCTCATACTGTATCTAGACTTACCCAAACTGATGACCTCCTCGTCATACATTGCATGGTCAGGAGAAGAGATAAAGTAAATGCATGCATGAGCCTACACACTCGCCAGACAAGAAACTTGTCATCGCAAGCCGGTGAGGTTTTCACATACTCCTCACCTATGCTAATGACACCAATGGTGCTAATATCTCACAAGTCAATCACCACTGCCCGACTGCTGCATCATTCTCCTGCATTCCGAACCATCCAAGATATAGACACCAACAAAATGTAAAGGATAAATATTTACTTATAAGCACTTGCCAACCAAGAATCGGCTGCTGTACATTGTGTGTTAAACGATACTAGGCAAGACCAAACTGTCCTGGTCAGCACAACAGAATAGCACACGACCTCCTTACAAACCGACTGAAACAAAACCATCACATGCAGAGTGTAGCCACCCTAGCAGCGGAACACATCCGATTCGACCGTCGCGCAATCAACTAACATCGTTAGAACCTGTAAGGCAGCCCAGGCAGTCGACCGACAGCGCATGCAAGTAGAAGGGAATAGTACAGAACACTAGCAGAGAGAGACACATCGAACCTCCATGGTGGTAGACCAGCCAAGTTGCACACTTTACATTATGAGAGGAATTCAAGTGGTACTTTGTTGTACTGGATAGTCATCTGGTTAATTAAAATAATAATATTTGTTACTGTCTCACATTGAAGATGATTAAAGGTGAAATCTCTTATTCAAATTAATTCATAGTATGTACGTTAATAACAGTATCAGGGTAGCAGATGGATTGATATTCCAGACATAGTTATAACTACAGCTTTTATTCTTCCAAGCAGATACAGCCATCTAAGACTAAACACGTCTACTTGCTTACATCCCAAAGAGCCAAGTGCCGTCCAGTAGCTATGCCTGATCTTACCTCGCCTCCGTGATATGACCCCGGTGCCCTTCTACACCACATCTGCAGGCCATCATGTGACCCGTGACTCTCGAATCACGGGGTTGTATTGACGTAAATTTACAGAGTCCGCATCCTGCAATGTTTGTGCAAGTTCCAATCAGCAGGGCCTGACAAACGGAGTGACTCGGCAGGCAGCTTATTGTGTGTGTGCTACATACTGATAATCAATGTTAACATTGTCCCTGCGGGCGTGCGGCAACCAAGCTCTCCAATACTTATTGTCTCGTACTCATCTGTATTCAAAATTATAAAATATGCCTTAATTAAGCTATTCCCATACAATATCATGCTCTCATTAATTAAACGTATTATTATACAATATTATATATAACTTGCCAGCCAGCTTAATTACAAGCGCCGGGTGCTGTATGCAGTGTGTTAAAATTGTGCTAGGTATGACGAGGCTTTCCTGGTCAGTACAGCAGAAAGCTTTCTAACGAACCTACTGAAACAAAACCATCACTAAGAGAGTCGACACTGCTATGCACCGAGGCAAATAGATTAGAAATATAATTTACCAATCAATGCATATAGCGCGAGCATTGAGCGCTGTACATTATGTTAGGCAAAAAAAGTTCCATTGTGAAGTGCGGGAATGACAAGATCAACACTGCTAACTGATGCAAACACAATGTAAAGGAAAATATAAGTACTTACTAATCATCACGATCACATTTTGCACAAGCGCAGGGTGCTGTGTTAAACAGTGTGAGACAAGACCAGGCTTGGCACTTGCAAGTATTGTAAGTACACCACCTTTGTTAAAACATACTTACTTTTTTAACATATGCTACTGAAAATTTTTTTTAATAGGAAATAACCTACGTGCCCGCCCTAACAATGTAGGAGGTAGTGCATTATTTTTGAAAATAAGGTATCGCAGGTTCAACCATATCACTGGTAAAAATATAACATGATATGCAATTATAAAAATCTTCTGTGTATGTTATATCTACATAGTTAAGCATCAAGCACATCATGCAACAATCGCAATTAACTATATCACCAACAAAACATTTGTATACATGACCGTTTTGTACGGTTTCCCTCCTGACTGCCTACTTAACTTCCTGTAATACAGCTAATTTAACTCTGATACTAAGTCCTAAGTAATCACTTCAGTACAAGGAGATAACGTACGTGTAGGTTAATAGCTCAGAGGCCAATAAGAACAAGAACCCGGAGATTCTGTAAAACACAATACCTTTTATTTAACATAATTCTTTACAACAATTAAAACATTTACAATTACTCTCAAAATCTATTCACAAACCATATTCTCGTAACGAAGTGAAATTAATAGACTAGCATTACTATTTGCCTGTCCTTGCCAGAATATAATTTGATCACCGCCTAACGAAGTCTCAAGAGATAACCTTATGCCCTACTGCTAAACCGGATATGCTCACCACAGTAGTTGTAGACATCGTCGACAATGATCTTAATGTCTGGACTGGTAACATGCCTTTGTCGTCTCAGCCTCGCTGGGACCTCGACATCGTCAACTCCAACGTGAAGCACTCTGTATAACATCTAGGGGGTGGGGGTGCACTGCAGCCGTATATTTACACTGTTTGGCTGAGTGGGTCAACGCAGTCTATTTACCAAACATGTGTGCAGCCAGCCGTGGCTGCTACACTACCTCCTTTGTTTGACAGACAGCCATCCCGGCTGCTGCAGTGGAAGTAGATGTGGAAGAGTGATGGAGATGTCCTAGAGAGAGGTCCGAGGCTGTGGGAAGTTGAGGATCTCATACTCTGCGTAGAAAGGCGTAGGCGTAGTGGCATAGGGTGGCTTCCGTGAGCTCAATGAAGGGTAGTGTCGAGAACGCAAGACTAAATTCAAGACTCCATTTTACAAGTTGAACATTAATTATTTAGAACACAGTAAAAGTAAAGTGCATGAATCGTACATATTAATTTTCTTACTATTAGCAAGGAAGGTTTAAACGATTTCAAAATTATAACATGTGGAATGCGAGGCAAGATGTTTTATCAGTGGAATTAATATAACCTAGACTGTAATGAGTACAGAAGTTAGGTCGACCTATATATACAATCATGGCAGAGAAGGAGGTATGTCCAATGCCACATGTAAGGCTATAACCTGTAACATTCCCCTGTGACTAGACCTTGGAGATTGGTAATGGGAGATTTGAAAAGTGCACGCGTGTGGTACTGGATTCGCTCTAGAATGTGCTAGGCTTACAAATTTTTTGAAAAAAGTTCATAAGAGCAAGTTGGCATTCCTGATGGCTTAGTTATCTTAATGCCATTTTGAGACAAGGTTTAATACAATTGGTACATATATTTATATTCTAATTTAATATGATATATATATATAAGAAAGCAAAGACGTTATTAGTATAACAGCTGAGACACTACTCATATACTCAGAAGGGTATATGTATCTATACATTTGGCAGCACTGTACAGGTGTGCCTTCTTTTGTTGGCGTTGGTATGTTGGAAAACACTTAGGTGGCAATTTACACTTCCGCTGTGCGGTATGGCAATTATTGTCTCACATTCTGAGTTTCATACGTGTAACAGTAATTACAAAGGTTTCAAATATCATTGTGATGTAGTGGTTTTACATAATTTAATACTTTAGTTGTGCTATAAAGAACCGCAGTGCTCAGTGAATGTGCTGTATGCTACTGGTAGTACCATATGGTACAGTTCACTTATAATTGGTGTGGTTAACATCTAATTTAACAGTAAGTATTACAATTTTATAAATCAAAATATTGTACACTCACATTATCTTTGATTCGTTTAACGAAATGGCCGTAAAGGCCGTTAAACCAAGTAGAAGGTAACGTACAGTAACGTTCACCAAATTTATGACGTAATGAACATATAATAATAATAATAATAATTTTGCCTATGAAAATGTCATTCATAGTAAGTAAAATACAAACACTGAAGAAGAAACACTTCGTTGTGGGTTAAGATATGTGCATAGTACTGTAACATTGTAATACTGATTTTAGTGTGTGTGTGTGTGTGTGCATGCGTGTGTGATGTTGGCCCGTGTTTACTACTTTCATGTCATGGTCACTGATAATTACAATATTTGTACAGTGAGGATGTATATCATCTGTACCTTAATTACGTAGAACCTTAGCAGTGACTTCCTTATTTGCTTTTGGCTGCTCTGATAATTCTAAGATACTAATTTGTTTATAAAAGTTTATCTCACAAAAGATGAAGGAAAATAAATCCCAGTTTTGACAGTTTGGAAAGAAGAGTAGCTTCTTTAACGCACTGGTAATAATTGATGGTAAGGGACTCGTTGGTTTTGTGTATTACATCAGATACCAATTCTGATGAGGGCGGAATGGCCTTAATGGGATCTGTAATTGGATTGATGACAATAGTTGAGTATGGAACTCGGATGGTGCACGATTGATTTTTGAAATGATATGGTACTGAAATGATTTTATAAATTTTCCATCTGGAATTGGCTTGTGAGACCGGGATTTGAATTTAAATCACCATCTGGGTGTTAGAAAGCAAGCATTCTGTAAGCTCATGCATGTAATAATTGATAATATCCTGAGTACTAATACTTAAGATTAAATTAAGTTTGTTCAACAGCAGACTAAGGTTGTCAAGGTCATGGCTAAGTTGAATCTTAACTGCAGTTAATGGCAATTTATTTAGCTGGCAAGATTGAATGTATCCTTTAACAAGATCTTCAAACACAATATTATTCAATAATTGTAGGAGGCGGGTAGTTAACAAGTTCAGTTGTGCCTCATTATTATATATCTTACTAATTTTTGTGTTCTTTTGGTTTAATGCTTGTGAAACACCATTAATAGTAGCAGCTAATGAGTTGACTTTACTTTCAACTTAGTTCTTAAGTTATGTAATTACCTTGAATGTAACATTAACAGCATTATTAGTGGTTATGATTTTGTTTGCAAGGTCATTGATTTGGTTATCCAGCAGTTCATCGTTATTGAGAAGTGCATGGAAGTGCTTATTGGTAAGCATATTGCAGTACCAGCTTGCAGCGTCTCTAATAAACTGTATTCTCCATTTACTACGGAACTGTGTGTTGACATCACCAAGGTATTCTCGGAGCACTCCCTGTTCTACTACCTGCATGTACAGTATTCATATAATCCATTCCCGACTGGAAGTGACTTATGAAAATCAACTTTTGAAAAAAACACTCCAGGCATAACATGTCGATGTGTTTTTCCAATAACCTGTATTCCATAAATATATAACACTGGTTAACTTTAGAGTACTGTATTATTGAATAAATGAAACATTACCTTATGTTCTATAACTTGTAATATTTATTTCTTTTCAAATATCAATTAACAGCAAAAGCAGCGACGTGTTGGCAACGGCCGGTAAGAAATAGTTCACAGTTAAAATATTATTTTAACCTGATTTATTAGTGTACTATTTGTAAATTAAATGGTGCCTATTGGAATATTTAAATATTTAGGTAGCCCTGTTGGCAACATATCTAATTTTTACAGTTAAAAATAACAGCAGAGAATATCGTGAGTAGGCCGTAATGGTACGGTGTTGTTTTACCGAGCGAGAAAGCAGCTATCTGCTGGGTGAGTCTTGTCTCACACACACACACACACTCACACTCTCACACTCACTCACTCACTCACTCACTCTCTCACTCTCTCACTCTCACACTCACACTCACTCTCACTCTCACACTCACTCTCACACTCACTCTACACTCACATTCACTCACACACTCACACTCACTCACACACACTCACTCTCACTCACACACTCACTCACACTCACTCACACACTCACTCACTCACACTCACTCACTCACACTCACTCACTCACACTCACACTCTCTCTCTCACACTCACACACTCTCTCTCTCTCTCTCTCATCACACTCACACTCTCTCTCTCTCTCTCTCTCTCTCTCTCACTCACTCACTCTCTGTAAACAATGAAATTATACATGTTTTCAATAGTAGCATATTTCATACTTATTACACCAAAATAATGATTTTTGAATTTGTAATTTACAACTGAAAAGATATTTTAGTGTTTGAATACTTATTTTAATATATTTAGATATGATGGCGGGGCAGTTACCAAGTGAAGTTGGCAGACGTGGTGAGCCATGACATGGCGTGATGCTTTTGGCCAAACGAAGCATAAATTATTCTTACTCCGAAAAATACTTCAAATTACCACATCATGTTTGTAGAGGTAGTGTTTTTTAAACTTACCTAGGCAAGTTACGATGTTATGATAAATCTATGTTTCCATGGCAGTAATAAATATATTGTGGACTTGTGTTTCTTATCATTGATTGTGAAATGGCGTGCCTTTGTACATCGTGGTCGATATGCTGGGCCTGTGTGTGTGTGCGTGATTCAAATATTTGATTAGCACTATTTATACATTTTGACTGAACTGTTTTTATGATGAAGTCGTGTAACGTAATTTGGCACAATCCCAGAAAACTACTAAGCCCAGCCCGATAAATTTCAATAAACGTAATAACAGTAAGTAGCAATACATAGAAATATGAGGGGAATCAAAGTTACCGTAGGCTTATTTGTATGCATGTTCACTGCTATCTTTTATGTTTGTATGACAAAAATGAGCAACACAAGTTGCGTGCTTGAATTTAATGTTTCTTTTTCGTTTGACTGTTTGTTCCTTCATTTTAATATTTATTCCACCTAAGGCTGTCCTTTTAAAGACATAACCCAACACATACTACAGTTCTTTACCCCGCAGTTGTAACAGTGTCACACACAGTCGCTGCAAAATATTAACGGGCATTACATTTATTGTGCTATGTCATGGAAAACAAATGTGTTGATGTAAAATAACCGTAAGAACTGTCGTCAATTCAGGCATTTCTAAAATGTCATAAAGCTGACCTAAATAATGTTAAGAGGCCTAAACTGTGAATGTTCGTATGGAATGCTTTTTGGAATATGACAGAATTATTTTAAAAGCTATAAACAGTAAATAACACATTTGACAGTTATAAAAGAAGAAGTCACATTTCAATGTAAATGTTTAAGTGAAGTGAAAGTATACAAACATATGTACACACACAATGGCATTTAAACATTGATTTTGACAGGTGCTACATGTCAGTCACATGGCAATGTTTGTTTACATTTGGCGGAAGGATACAAAACAGGACTGCAAGTAGATATATAGCAGGGCTCCGAGAAAGTTGTTTTCAGTGGGGAATGGACTATAGATCAATTTGCCATTCGTGCAGGAGTGAGAATTCTGGTACTTACAAACGACATGCCAATCTTTGTCAAGCGTAGCTGGTATGATAGGGAGGTGCAACAGGATGGTGTAAATGAGTGGGATGTTATTTTCCTAAATAAATTCTACGTCGGTTGGCGTCCAATACATGCTGGCGTGAGTACGGTATGTGGCTGGCACTGAGAGTATCGTTGGCAGGACAAGGCAGACTGCAATAGCGGCCTTGACTGTACAGCGACCTCAGCAGGCTCCCCACACCTCGGCTCCTGCTCGTCTGCGGATTGGCGTTGCCATTGTGATACTCCAGTACATGCATAGAGCGCACCTCATGCTCGCACACTGCTACCAACTGCAGCTGAGCTGCGAGAGCAGCTCGTTGCCTCTGCTGGTGTGATGTGACACTCGTGCAGGGGTTGGCGGCCGTGGATCCCTTCTCCATGTCGCTGGTGCTCTGTAGTCATCCAGCGGTGTGGTGGCAGCAAGATAGTGCAGGCCAGAGCCTTGTGCTGTCTTCGTGGTCGTTAAGTTTGATAGTAATTTTAATCATAAAAAATAATTCATGTGATAACGTTTAAGTTCGTACTCGTAATTTGTGTTGTGAATTTGAAACATTTCCCCTTTTGTTTTACTCTACTAAAAGCATATTTCTATCAACCATAAAACCTTATTAAAATTTATTTATACCTTAAGCACAATATTTTATATTTCACGTTCAATTATTACATAAGATATTGACGTATTGAATGCATTTACCCGTGCTGCGTAAGAATGAAATTTATTAGTGTTCTATAATTATCAATTCTTGTGGGTTCTCAATGTTTTCACATCTTGAATGCAATATCATTACGTGTATAGGACTCGCACAGTAGGAGGCGTGTTTTTAGAACAAAGAAGCGCAGCTGAAACACGCTATTGATTGATAGTTGTCACCTGCCGGCCACCTGGCTTGGCTGGGTCCAGCGGGGGGGTCTGTAGAATGTGATGGCGTGACATTAAAATGGGGTCACCGTGCCTGGTGCGTCCTTGAAGCCCGTGTCAGCTTCTCGCTACGAAATTTAATGCTCTGGATTTTGCCGGTGTGCAGACTATAAAAGCGTAGTTATCTTTACAATTTGTTCTACCCAACATTGTACTTTAATATTACTAGTATGCCAAATGTTCTTGAAGAATTCCAGCTTTAGGGCCTGTGAAAATTATATATTAATGATTTATATATATATATATATATATATATATATATATATATATATATTCCATTCTCTTTCATGCTTTAAAACTTATTCTTTAGGCTACAAATTTGTTACTACCCTCATTGCAGCTTCTGAAGTTAATTTAAAATGTGATTTTAGCATGTATATTCTTATGCTATTTTTTGTGAAAAGACTCTAGTTTATGCACGCTCCTGCAAAGTATTCTTAATGAACAAACTGAAATTATTACATTATTAGGTTTACAACATTGAAATAGCTAACTTTGATACTTTATTACAAGAACATAACTGTTCTCATATACATACATATGCGTATTACTTTCACTCTGAAATTGAATACTCTATATGAATACTTGTATATACTATCAACTTTTAATTTAGCTGATTCTTACTTATAGCCCCCAATACTGCTCCAGTATGGTTAATGGCAACATTTATTTTATTAAACATACTTAATATTACTATGTTATACGTGATTCCTTTTGCTTTGCTTAAAACTTATTCATACCTTATATTCTAAAATTACGTAACCTTGTGACACCTTATATATATCCTATATGGCTAGATTGGGTGATTTTCCACTTTTTGAAGGTGCTGTCGCAATGTTGTAATTTAAATAAACTGGTCGTCACAAGCCGCATTTGCACTGCTCGTACGACATCATGAGGTTGTCTGTTTCCCCCTTTTTTTTTTTCGTATGAATTCCTTTTATGTCCGTTATGCTTCGTGGTACTTGCCATATTATCGGTGGCTCAAAGTGTTTTCTTTGCCTCTTAATTACGCCTTTGACATAATCGAAAAGTTTACATGTTCAGGCGGGAAACGAATATCTACGAAATATGCCCGATTAATTTAACGAAATGAATATCTGTTATTGTATATGCTGAGAGGGCAGTGTGGCTACTTAGGCCCATGCGTACTCGCCGTACTCGCAAGATGCTTGCCCAGCAAGGACATAGCTACGTTGCAGCTGACGTAACTCCATTGTCACCTGTCTGCTCTTGAACTTCTGTTGAGGGGCTTTCTATGTGGCTGTAGTACAATATTTTAATGAAACCTCGTTTCTTTAAGTGCACTCAAATAACTTATCCTCGCGTAGGAGGGAGGGGTATCCAAATAATTGGGGGGAGGTGGCTTCACAATAGGTTTTTAAATTATCTACTGTTTAAAATTTATTAAAAATGTCCAATGCAATTAATAGCCTAATAAAAGCTACTAATGTCTTTTGGTGGAGTTTGGCTTTCAATGAGCGAGGAAAAACCCTAGCCTCCACCAGTGTAACGTTTATTAGTTTTAGGCCCCTATTTATTATATTTAATATAGAATTACCCTAACTGTAGTTTGGATTGTCTTATGCCTTATGGCCTAAACCTAAACGTACAAGGGAGCAAGACAGATGGTATTAAGAGCTTATTAACAGGAAGGCGTAGCCTGAATTAAATTCTTGTTGTGTCTAATCTCTTTATATAGAACTCTGTCAACATTATTTACACAGCTCTTACAAAAGGCTTTACTCTAAGCGGGGGAGTTTTTTTTTTGTGTGTGTGTGTGTGTGTGTGTGTGTGTGTGTGTGAGAGAGTGAGAGAGAGTGAGAGAGAGAGAGAGAGAGAGAGAAAAAAAATTGATTCCAATTACTATCAGCCATGATAATCAATATCTAAAGTGTGTCTGCAGAATCCTATGGAACAATATGACCTCGTGATTGATGCCGAAGGCTGATTGTAGGCTCTCGATATTGGCAGTACTGGAACGCCCTCACGTCCATCCTCAGGTGGCAGTTGTCTGGCAGTAGGTCAGTGACAGCTCCCCATTTCAGTCCTCCACGCGTGCTAAATACTTGCGCCGTGGTTTGTTACAATTATCAGTTTTAATAACATCTCGCTGCTCGTGGCCTTGCCCTGGATACTGTCGTGATTAGTGTGGTTTACAGCCAAGCGCAGGGTACCACTTGGCTGCCCGCTACTACGTGCTATGGAGTCAGCGTACCCCAGTTGTAGCGTCTACAGACGACACAGGCAGCGACTGCCGCGTTCAACGTACCCTTGTTATGATCAAGTCACTCACACACTGTGACACATTTTAGGCACATGTTAAACACTGACCATTTAATACAAATACACAACACTGAGCACATCAAGGGAGGGAAAACTATTTAGTGAATGCAGGTTTCGTGTGACAGGTGCAGACAGTGTCAAACTTAGGAGGGCCGGTTTTATTTACCTGAATACAATTAGCTGAATCTCCTAAAATGTCTGTCACCCTATATGGACCCTAGTAACAAGGTGTAAGCGCTTTCTGTCTTCCACGGTTACACACTCAGACATAATCGTTGATATGCAATGTGTTTTATTGGTGTGTTCTATCAAATTGGTTTATCTGGTGTCTTTGAGCCTGAAGTAGATTAACCTTGGCGTTATCACAATCCTGCAGTAATTTTTGGCACCAGAGCGCGGTCAGAGTATTTGTCAGCTATTACCTGTACTGGGTGCGTGGCTTCTACACCATGTAGGATATAGAAGGGCATATATTTGGTAATTGTGTTGACACTGGTGTTATAATTAAAAATAATAAAGTCAACGTATAAATCCCAATTCAATTGATCAGCACTGGCACATGCTGTTAACTGTTCTCCTACTATGCAATTCATTACTTCAACCCGACAGTTGCATCGCGGGTTGTAAGCGGTGATGGTTAACTTTTTTATGCATAAAGTTTTCAGCAGCTGGCAAACTAATTCATTTTGAAAACTCGTGCCTCAGTCTGTCAAAATCTGCTCGGGGCATCCAAATTGTAAAATGACTTGTTTGATGAACTGAGTGCACGTGGCAGCATCTATGGAGGGTATGGCTTTCGCGACAATATACCTGCTTAAGTATTCCGTCATCACGAGAATATACTTATTCTAGCATGCAGTTGAGGGGAGAGGTCCTTTTGCATCAAGAGCCCAAGTTTTCAATAGAAGCTGGAGTAGAATCGAAGTCATCTGTCCCATCCGTTTAGTATTGGGTGCCTTAATCTTCTGACAGACTGGACACCTGCGTACATTGTTCTTGACACCTGTATTCATCATGTTCCAGTGATAGGCCTGTTTTAATTTTTTGAAGCGTCTTAAAAGCACCAAAGTGACCCCTCCCGAAGAATGCATCGTGATGGGCCTGTATTATTTCATTTACGTTAACCCGCGGCACTAATGTTAACTTATTTGGACCTTGGAGTGTCTTTACTTTGAGGTCAATTTCTCCATTTGTGGTTATTCTGTATTGGCGACTAAGTCTGCGGTATTTGTAATCTGCCTGTTGTGGGTTTAAGAACGCAAGTTTCAACTGTTGAATGTGAGGGTTGGGTTTGTACTCTCCTGTGAAGGGTGAAATGTTAACAGCTACAGGACACAAGTGTAAAATCAAATCATCAAGTTTAATTTATTCCTGTTCCTGGTGGTATGTTGGCAGGAAGTGTGGTTTTCTGTTTTTCACTATGATAATAATTTTGCAATTTAAAAAAGTGTCAATACAATAAGGTGTTTCCACCTTATTTGGGTTGTTTTCCATTATAATTTGCATATATACCTGATACAGGGTGGTTATTATTTTTGGGAGTAGCCTACATGGGGAAAATTTCCTCATCGACTATAGCTTTTGCTACCTTGGTTTTGTCTTTTGACTGCAGTTTGTTTCGCAAGAAATTTTTCATTTCCGCCCAATTGTTTGTTATGTATTTAACTATACTTTTCTTTATTTCCTCACGTTTGTGAGGTTCCTGTAACACACAATCTGCTAAGGCCTTATAAAGTGACGTACAATTTACATACTGTATTTGACCTTATAGGTGGTATTGTTAACTGTGGTATTTTTTGCGTGTACTTCAGCATGAGTGGTAATGCGGCTTAATGCGTCTGGAAATATATTTAATTTCCCCTTTACTATGCGTAGTTCAAAATTATATTCACTGAGTGCAATAGCCATCTCCTGTATACAAACATTATGTTCTGCCATTGTTCATAAGTACCTGAGGCCGACATGATCCGTCTCAATTACAAAATGGCGTGTCTATAAATACTGCCTGAAGTGGTTGCATGAATAGCGAATAGCTCCAAGCTTGCGCTCGGTCGCATTCCAGCGCGATTCATTAAGGGATAGTTTTTTGGAAACCAAGGTAATTATGCTTCGCTGCTTTGTTTGGGGGTCTTCTTGCATAAGGGTACCACTGCCTACTGCATCATTACTCACATCACAAGTGAGAATAATATTCTTGTGTTCGTCAAATTTCTGTAAAATAGGTGCTGCTGTAATTGCGTGTTTAAGTTGTATAAAGGCTTTTTGATGCTGTTCTTTACATTTGTAGGGTATGTTATGTTTAGTGAGTTCAGTTAGAGGTTGAGATATTTTTGCATAATGCAATATATATCGTTGAAGGTGTGATGTCATGCCCAAAAATGTACGAAAGTGCTTAATGTTTGCTGGCAGTGCCATCTGTTCAATAGCGTGCACCTTGTCTGAGTATGTAATGATACCTTCTGGTGTGATGTGACCTAACACTTTAACTGACTTTTCCGCAAATGTACACTTTTTGGTGTTTACCTTAACATTAAACTTGCACAATCTTTGAAAAACTTTCTCGATATTGGTGACGTGTTCTTCAAATGTAATTCCTAAAATAAATATGTTTTCAATATAGGCTATAGCTGCTGACCAATGAAGAGGTCCCAAGAGTGCCTTAATAAACGTTTGGAAATATTGTGGTGATGAGGATAGGCCCATTGGTATATGCTTGTACTGGAATAGCCCAATGCCATCTATACTAAATGCTAATTTATAACGATCCTGTTTCGTGACTGGGATGCTGTAGAACCCGGAAAATAAATCTAAGCTGGTGATATATCGTTAATTTTGCAATGTGTTCAAAATATCTTCAGTACTTGGTAAGGGATACTGGACCCTGGTTATATGTTGGTTGAGCTTTCTAAAAATATGTTAAAAATCTTAATCCACTATTCTTTTTAAAAACTACTAGACTCTGTGCGGGATAAGGTGAGTCAGCTTCTTCAATTATACCTGCCTTTTGCGTATCTGTCATTTGTGTCAATAATTCGATACAAATTTTTGGGCTTATACTATAAGACCTGGTAACTATAGGTTTGTCAATGGTTAATTTAAGTTTACTTTCAAAGTTTTTGGCCTCTGTCAATTCTAAAATGCTAGTGGCAAACCTATTTTTATTCTTATTTATAACTTTAGTAATAGCTGCTGTTTCTTGGCTATCTAAGTTTTTGTTAACCTTGGGTAGTTTGTTTTGGTATTTTTCTATAATATCTAATTGATTAATACAATGTTCAATGGAAGCATCTTTGTCATGCGTGGCTGTTGCCGAGTGTATCGGTACCTGCAGTAATTTGTTAGAGTCGTTGGCATTTATGAAAAGAATTTTGTGTTTCAAAATTGGTATTTCATCATACTTCTTAATAAAGTTAACTCCTAATATGGGGTCCTGCTTTAAGTTGTCGATGACTAAGAAGTCTTGCAGATATGTGTTGGCTGAAATACACAAGTTAATTGTTGTTTTAAATCTAGGCTTTGCCAACACTGAAGTTGTACAGACTAAGGTGATGTTTTCCGTTAAAGGCTGGAGTAGTTGTGTCGAAATCAAAGAGCTTGCCACGCTACTCCGGGAACACCTGGTGTCAAGTAATGCATAGTATTTCCTGCTCTTTATTTTGATGACGACTCGCGTTATCAAGGAGCGGAGGCCAGCATGCTGACAATAGAGTTCTGTGGTGCGGCGCAAATGTTGACTTGCCCTAGATGGAGGCGCAGGTGTGGCAACTCTTGTTATGATGATAACCAGTAGTGTCTACGGCACCGTTTTGTTCGTCCTGTTGTATATAAATTTTTTTGTGCGCAAGTCCAAATTTGTTTTTGAAGCTTTGAAAGCAATCACCAATATTTGTAGTAAATTCAAAATTCTGCTGCGGGAACAATGTGCAGTGACGCGCCTTATGACCTGCGTAAAAACACAGCGTGTAGGTATCTTGAGCAAGGCTACTTGGGCGACTGACACTTTTTCTGACCACTCAGAATTTCGTGGCAAATTGGCAACATCATGTTTCTCTGCGTGCGACGGCGGCAGTGTGGCAACGTTGACCTCAATCACATGGCAGGGTTGGTGATTGGTGTTTTTGTTTTTGTTTTGCTCAGGCGGCAATGCACACACTATTTGCTGAGGTGAAGGTTTTTGTGCTGTGACCGCGTTCGCTGTCAATGGCAGCGACGTGAAGTGAATTGTTGACTTAGATAGACTTGCAGAATGTTTTGTGTTATGCACTTGTCCTTGTGGTAGAGCCAGTCTGCTTGTAGCAGTCTGGTTGCTTTTGCAAATTGAATTTGGCAATTTCTGAGTACAACCTATTCGGAACTACTGTATTGAAAATTGCCCTACGTGCATGTCAAACTTTGTGGTTTGTTTTATCAATAGGGGAGACATTTTATCCCCTCGTTTGGAAGTTTTTTGGTGACTGACTAATTCCTGGTCGTGTGCTTCCTTGGTTACATCATCACGTACTGTAGTAGTTCTGTGCCTCATTATTCGGGGAACTATAGTTGTCAGACCTCTACCTCGGTGTGAACCTCTGCGGAAACTAGCTCTGCCCCTCCGATACTAATGTGGATCCTGATATTGGTGTGATCCAGTGGCGCATTCCTTGATAATAATTATCGGTTGTCGGCTCGTCTGTGCTTGCCTGTCCCTCTGATATCTCTGACGGCATTGATTGCCACTCAAAAAATAACCACGATTTGCTGGTGCTTGAACCCATTGGCTGGCGAAAACTAGCTGCTGTGTTTTGTGGTTCTGTGTTTTTATGGTAATCGCTTTGGATTTCTGGGCTTGCAATGTAAGTTGCGTAATTTCTTCTTTCAGCGTAGTAATCTCTGACTGAAAACGTTCGGAATTGGGATTGTGGTGAACTTGTGACACTGTTTGGTTATAACGATAGATGCCAATTTCAATACGCTTGATATTGTCAATCATCTGTGCAAGCGTGTTGTGCAAGCGTGTCATTTGATAGTCCTTTCAGCTTATCTGCTATTGATGGCAGCAAAAACTTCCAGAGAATGTTCAAAAACTCCTGGTCGGTAACATGGGATTATGTTTGTGGCTATAATATAACATCGTTTCAATGTACCACATTGTGTTTTCTCTGACGTTTTGGCGTTTGGTGTACAAAATGTGCTTATATCACTCCGTGTCTTTGGTTTTTGTGATGGTGTTATGGAGTGTAGTTTGAAGTGCTTGCTATGCAACCGAAGCGGGGTGGGTGCTTAAAAGATTGTCTAAGACATGTTGATAAAATTTAAGGCAACTGCATTTCTCTAGCTCGTCCCACTGGTTAATTTCCGTGACAGTCTCATATAATTCCAAAAAGTCCGCAGTATTTTCTCCTACTGAACCCAAGAATGATGATGGTTTATCTGACTAGTGTACGATAGTCTGCAGGGGTGATTGCGGTTGTTCCGTATTTTATGGTGCAGGTGGAGTTGTCTGTATGTCTGTATTAACATAGTGATGAATGTTGGGAGGTGATGTAGTTATATTTGCTCGACGGGATTCTGTTTCCGCCTCGTATAATTTAAAACCTGGAAAGTCTTTAAGGTTAGATGGAATTGTCTGAAAGGTGTAATGAGAGATTTTCTATCGATTCAGACTCCTGTTGTGTAGCTATGCTAGCGGTTTGGCAGTGTTTTTCTCGTTCTTTTAACACACGTTCAAATTCGGAAGTGTCAATTAAGGCGTATTTAAGAAACTTTGACATGGGTGACTGTTTTGTGTGGGTGGGTGTGGCCTGAAAGTGGTGTGATTAATTGTGATCTGAAAGTGTGTTTTGTGAAATGCGCACTTCGGTATCTTAATTTTATTTCTATCTACAAAGAAAGAAGGATATTGAAAGAACTCCAAAAACACACCAAAACAAGTAGAGTCTTTCTAGCTTACAAGGAAACAGGTGTTCCAGCTGCAGTAATAAGCACTAAGCATGAATGATTACAATACAAGCAAAATTAAGCTGTAGAAGTGCACGAGTGGTAGGCATTGTGACACCGAAATTCGCTGTCGGGCAAGGCCGTTGTCATGACGTCGCAAACTGCTGACTGACACAGTGTAGCGTAACTAACCTTGCGTACCCCTACAAACACAGTTTGCCTTGACCACGTGACTAAGGGCTTTTGTTTGCACGCTTCACATGGAAGTGAACAACTGCAATCCACGCTGACGCTAACTTATAAATCCTACTATTATTCAAATGTATTAAGATAATAAAATATACACAGCTACGTATTCTGAATACTAAGACGGACATGAACATATGCACATAGAAAGACAGTAAGATATACACTTATGATACTGCTTATATACTTTACCTATCCGTACGGTAGATACCTGAAGCGCAGCTACGTGTAAAACTCTCATTATGCTGATTGTGATCTGTTTGTTCTAGTGGAACGATGTGAAACGTAAAATGATTAAATAAAATATATTCCTAAATAAGTAGTGTACTTGCCTAAGCGTGAGGTGGAACGTATGGCGCCTCCACAAGTGTACCATTTCCCTCCTGACTGCCTACTTAACTTCCTGTAATACAGCTAATTTAACTCTGATGCTAAGTCCTAAATAATCACTTCAGTACAAGGAGATAACGTACACGGAGGTTAGTAGCTCAGAGGCCAATAAGAACAAGAACCCGGAGATTCTCTAAAAGACAATACCTTTTCTTTGACATAATTCTTTACAACAATTAGAACATTTAAGATTACTCTCAAAATCTATTCATAATCTGTATTCTCATAATGAAGTGAAGTTAATAGATTAGTGTTCCTATTTGCCTGTCCTTGCCAGAATATAATTTGATTACCGCCTAAGTCTCGAGAGATAACCTTACGCCGTACTGCTAAACCGGATATGCTCACCACAGTAGTCGTAGACAATGAGCTCCTCAATGTCTGGACTGGTAAGATGTCCTCGTCATCTCAGCCTCGCTGGGACCTCGGCATCGTCGACTCCGATGTGAAGCACTCTGTATATTGTCTGGGGGGTGGGGGTGTTCTGCGGCCCTATATTTATACTTTTTGGCTGAGTGGGTCAGCACAGTCTATTTACCAAACATATGTGAAGCCAGCCCTGGCAGCTACAATATTCAATGTACCACCTCAAATATTTGTGACCTACCATACATTTATAAGTAGGTAACAAACAGGTCACACTATGAAAACCCCGAGTCAAGCAACAGAAACTCTTGTAGTCATAATAGTGTAAAAGCACGCATCATGTAATAATTATCAAAGCAAATATCCATAAGCATTTAGCAACCTGTATATGTTGCACGAGCATTGAGCACTGCACGCTATGTTATTCTAAAAAAATATGTTTGCGATGCTGAGAAGCACAGGTACGGTAAGGTCAATGCTGCTACACACTGCTGCAAAACAGTTATAAAAAAAACTTAATGTAAAGGAAAATAGTTATAAGCACTTACGCAACCAATGCAGTCACATATTACACATGCGTCGGGTGCTGTATGCATGCTTTAGATGATGCTAGACAAGATGAGACCGCCCTGGTCAGTACAACAGAATAGCAAATTACCTCCTCACGAACCGACTGAAACTAAATCATTACATTCAGAGTATAGCCATTCCTCACAATAGCAGCATAATACATCCGACCCAGCCAACGTTGCATGATTATATAACATTGTGAGACTCTATAAGTTAGTCCAAGCAGTCGATTGGCAGCGCAGGCACCGTGCAGGTCTCGCCAAATCGAAGGGATGGCACAGAACACCAGCAGAGAGAGAGGCACACCAGGACTCTAGGGTGGTAGACTGGCCGAGTCACAAAGTACTTCTCTATTACGAGGAACTCAGTTATACAGTACAAGGTAACAATTTATTACATTATTAAACACTATATATACATGTACTTATTCAAATACATACCAACATTAGTCACGCAAGAGAAAGGATACTTCTACGTATCGAGGCAAACTCATTTAAAAAGTAAATAGTTAGAAGCATTTACCAACCAATGCAAATTGTACATACATCGAGTGTTGTATGGTTATGTATAGACAAAAAAAAAGTTCCATTGTGATGTGCAGGAACAATAAGGTCAGCACTGCTACACACAGATGCAAACAGATATAAAACATAATGTAAAGGAAAACTAGTTATAAGTACTCACCAACAAGCACAATCGCATATTACACAATTGCTGGGTGCTGTATGTTGCTTTATATTATGTTAGACAAGACCATCCTGACCTGTATTATGTTAGACAAGACCATCCTGACCCGTACAACAGAATAGCAAACAATTTTCATTACGAACCGATTAAAATGAAACTGTCATGTTCAGAGTACGACCAACGCTCACATCACTGGCAGCAGAACGCATTCAGCTGACGTTATGTGAGCAACTAACATCTCGGAAATCTGCAAAGGCTACCCCAGGCAGTAGGATGTCGACGAGAGTACCATGTAGGTCTCGCAAAGTCGGAGGGAGGGTACAGAAGACTAACAGAGAGAGAGAGAGAGATAGATGCGCCAGGCTCCAGGTTGGCAGACCGGGCGTGGCACACATACACTTCTCTTTACGAGAGGAATTCTGTTATACAGTATAAGCCAACAATTCATATTGTTTAGAATTTTATATATAATATATATATATATTATATATATATATATATTATATATATATATATATAATATATATATATATATATATATATAATATATATATATGTACTTATTTTAAAACATGCCGTTTATAGTGTCAGAACTGTAAGCATATATGAAACAATGTACATTTAAACCATTAGTCTCGAAAGAGTGACAGCACTGCTACGTGCTGGGACAAACCTATAAAAAAAATTAATAAAAGCAAGTAGTTATAAGATTTACCAACCAGTGCATATTGCGCTAGCAAGCGAGCGCTGTACATTAAGTTATGCAAAAGAATTACTACCGTGAAATACAGGAACGATAAGGATATCACTGCTGCACACCGTTGCAAACTGATATAAAAATAAAATGTAAAGCAAAATAGTTATAAGCACTTACCAACCATTGCAAGCACATATTACACATGCATGTCCCTTTACGAGAGGAATTCAGTTATACAGTACAAGGTAACAATTTATTGTGTTTTAATACATTAAGCTGTGTATATTAGCAGTTCATACCAACTCACACACACACCACACAGAACAATTTTTTTCTCTCGTCGAGAGAACATAGTGAAATAGATGGCATGCTGTTCTAGTGGTCAGAAAATTTTATCAGCTATTATGGCATATGGAAAGATTAAATCACTTGCAGTAGTCAACAAACATACTGAACTTGCATACCTGCCTAAAGAATTCCTTCTCGCATATGCAGGACACACAATAAAATCCGTCTACAGGGGGCACCTGTCTTCAGCTTCGTCGAAGACGAAGCCAAGGCCATGAAATTTCTTCTGCAATTTAAAATTTCTTTAAAAAAATTACAATTTTTTGTCCATGGTTTTAAAAGTTTCTGAAAAAATTGTGATTTATTTTTCATTTTTCAGCGGTAGATTTCATTTGAGATGGTGGTCAAAGGTCAAGGTTACATGATGTCATCGAAGGCCAGGTCAAGGTTGCATGACATAATTCAAGGTCAAGGTTACTTTTTGTCTAAGTTCCTGCTGATTTGAGCGAGGCAAGTGGATTTTATCAGTGTGTTCCCATGATTGTTTTATAACAAAATATTGTTTTCCCCCCTTCATCCCTAGCACAGATGTCGTCCAAAATCTGGTGTATTTGTCACCATTGGCAACATCAGACCTGAGCGTGAACATTGCAAACAATTCTCCACAGGTATCAAGATATTTATGTTTCTACTATGGCACTAACCATTTTTAAGATTTGTAGGGCTCGCTTAATACTTGTAGGCTATCATTCCATCTTTTATTTTAATGCTCTATCATTCTGTATAGTTTTCTCATGCTCTTGTCATTCCATGTTTTTTCATGCTCTATTATTCCATGTTTCTCATTCAGTTTTTCCTTTCTCTCTTGTGACCATCTTCACCCACCATCTACGTTGTTCCTTCATCACCTGCTAGAGTGTGCGGATCACCATTGTGTATATTTATTTATGAATTTAAAGATGTAATTTTCCATATACGAGAAGGTGTATAAAAACTTTGAACTATTCCAATCTAAATAATTTTTTACAAAATCAAACATATGCTTGGCCAGACCTGCCTGCAATCATACTATTAACTGTTATTGCGATAGTGCATTCCATATGGGACCTTGTAAAAATAATCTTATTTTCAATACTTTTATTTTTTTTAATCAATTGAATCATAATTTTTTTAAATATTTACTTTATTTAGTTTTTTTTTACTGTTGTGCAAAAAAAATTAATTTTTTAAAACAAAAACCAAGCTGTCTGGCCTTGTAACCACACATATACCGACAGGTGCACGTTACAGACACACCTATGATAACAGGCAAAGAGTGCAGGCGACATCCGTAGGGCATCGCGGGGGAAGAGGGACCGCAGTGTAAATGACCCCGAGACAAGTGAGCGAGAACTGATAGTGATTGCACATCAGTTGCTGTGCAGTCTTGTCAAATCAATTGTAAAACTATCATACATCTAGGAATTGACGCATTATAAATAATTAAAATTATTTTTTATGTTAATTTTATTTATCATTTGAAATATGCCCAAATCTTAAAAAATATAGAGTAAAATGTATTAAAAATGTATTTGTAATGCAAAATTGGTATAAAAAATTTATATTATGTAAATTTCACACTTTTCTATAAAAACTGGTAATATTAAAAAAAAAAAAAAAAAAAAAATATCTTGGGAGGGATGGGGTGAATCCCCATCCCTCCAAACTCACGACCTTTCAAACTGAATTCTCGGGCATGCTGACCAATGGATTAGTTATTCAACAATAGTGTGGTCTTCTTTAAACTGGTACAATAACCAGCAAAAAAAGAGGCTCCCATTCCCTCGTACAATTATATTAATGTATTAAACTTTTTGTTATGTTTCTTTTTGGTCAATGCATATATGGCTCATGACCACATTTATTAGAGGGCTTTTTTCAGTTTAAAGTCATTGTATTTACCATTTAGAAAACTTTTTAAGGCAAGTGTTGTATTAAACACCTTTATTTTATTTTTTTTCAATCAAGGGTCTGAATCATTTGTGCATATGCTCACATTGGTTGTTTTTATATAATCTTTTTAATTAATTATGTAGCAGATCACCCTTTTTTTGCAAGTCTGCTCATAGGCAAGCAAATATTTATAGGCATATGTGATTGTAATGTGTAAACCCTTAGGAGGCAGGCTCGTCAAATTTAGTTTGCAAGTATAATTTACAGCTCTAGGAGTATATGCTTAAGCCCTTTATAACCATAGTGATTAGCCTATACATTTTCTTCATAGTAATGTTTTTAATGAAAACTGTTTATAACAGACTGATTACCCTACGATATAGATTTATTAAGAAAAAATATTACATATTTATGTTTGAAATTTATTAAAATAGATTACTACAAAAACACTAAAGAAAATGAACGGAGCTGCTTATATACCTGCCTGATGTTGACATTGCCCCTGCATTTGTTTATGGTAACCATATTATTTTTTGTAGGCGTAGAGTAGTTTGTCAAATAAAAAATCTGTTGTTATTATTCAATTTTAAAATTAATTCAGTTTAATTTTTCTTGGTTATAGTTAAATTGTACGTAGAGTACACTGTAACAATGCAAAAAGTTCTCTCACTTCATTTCCAGTCTCCTCTTGAAGTATAATTATTACACAATGTGGGTATGTGTTAATTATTTAGTATCTTGAAGGTTTTGTAGGCATAAAAGTATGCTACTCGACTATTTTAAAATGTATTTTTGTGTGACTAAACAAAAGCACCATCATATTCTCTATATCAGGGGAAGTAGACAGGATACAACACCAGCGAGAAATTAAAGACTTTGTCATCAATTTTAAATATATTTACAGACTTCAGACTACAAACATAAAAACAGAATCTTTACATTCTCCACACCATTCACATAGTGTCTTTACAACAGCATGCTTACTTTTCACATAGTGAATATAATCTGCTTATATGCAGCTCAAGGCAGTCTCTGCTAGCAAGCATCCCACCAGAACCTTTGGCCACGTATTCTTATTCTTCACTACAAGTTTTTTCTTTCGAGGCCTGTACAGCCCTTGGGATATTATCAACGTTGTACAGTGCTTGAATCCCAGTCTTCAATGCTCTCCGATTAATGGCTTCATCCAAAGGCTGAGGCTTTTCGTAGGTACACTCTAGCCAAACATTGTATTTTACGGGACCTTTTTCGTCATCTTCTGTTTATGGATTAATTATCCTTTGCCAAATGTGGTCCAGGTATGTACATATGTCTTTTGTACATACAAAGTTATTTCCAATCACATAATCCTTTAAATTACACTTGAATGCAGATTGTTTCAGGTAGAATTTATGATGTGGTTTCACCAACAGCTAGTATAGGTAGTTTCTTAGCTGCTGAAACTTGGCCTTTACAGTTCTAGCTATGTCTCTTCAGCTTATTGCCACATTTGAACATATGCTTGAATTTTACGCATTGCTGCATAGCACAGGAAGGTCCCGTTACACAAGAAGTTATTTCGTGCTTCTTTGCACTGTGGCTGCAGGCAAATATTTTGTCACAGTAGCAACAATGAAGCCTTGACGATGTCGTTGATGCCACTGTTTGTGCCATGCCTGAAGAAGACGATGGTGCTGCTGTAGGTGTCCCATCTGAAGAAGTCGATAGCACTGTGCCAACCTTAGGCTTCGATGGATCAGCAACCTTTGCCACCATGATATATTCCAGTTTTGTAGACAAGCTGAGACAAAGTATATTTAAAGACTGCCACTGTTAAATTAAGCTTCCTAACTGAACCCAGCGGCTTATATACCCGCACAGGTACCATATCAATCACTGTAACTCATGTCTGCCATCTGCTCTACCAACCAACACCAGACAAAATATAGCCTACTAATCGTTCATACCTCTTACAATAACTTAAGCATACCTCAACCATTCGTCCACTCAGGCCATACAAAGCAAACATACAGCCCATACCTGTGACACAATCAAAATCTTCTCATAACATCCACCATTCCGACTGATACCAGTCAAAATACATGCACCACTCATACCATCCACTAGAGTTCAAGCATGCCTAAGCATTACAGGACTCACCGACACACATACTGTCTACACCTTTCGACATACACCAACAATCGCAAGACAGATATACTGGAAAACATATCACCCAACATACCAACCATACCATCCATGATAACCCAAGTGTACCAAACAAATTTATAGTCCAGAACAACCTGCAACACAAACATTTTTACCATCTGTCAAACCATCATTACCAATGATACCAGGCCAACCAACATACCATCACATATAACTCCAAGAAAAACTCAATTCAACCATAACACCCAACATACCAATCATTCTATCCATCGTAACTCAAGTCTATCAAGCAAATATAAAATTGAGACCTGCCCATAACCTAACGTCCATTCCATCTGATCTTTCATTCTACAATATAGCCACTAAATTACCTCTAATTTTATAGAACAATTCCTGTTATGTACACTCAAGAGTACACTATTCGCATACACAACACATGTATCACATGTGTAGATCTTGTAGCTAATGGCAAATTTTCTAAATATTATGTTTCTTTTTGTTTTAAACTGTAAATTTTGGACAATAAGCTTAAGATCATATAACATCATCCAAGGACAATGTTAACACTTTACGTATTGTATATGATTCGTCATTCAATTTTAAATCAATGTTATTTATTTGATCATTTGTAAGCTTATATCTTTATTTGAGTACCACCTTGTAAAGACCATTATCAATGTCATCATCAGTTAAAACTGGATATTTAAATTTATAAACTTCTTTTGGATTTGGTTTAGTTGATATTTTATTTAGAATTGATTCAAAGTCTGCATACATTGTGAATGGAACTTTCATTGTATGTTTAATATTTTTAAAATTTATTTGTTGGCCTTTTGAGGGTAAAGTGATTTTTACAGCTTCATTTTTCGAGCAATTGTCGGTATGTTTATTTAAATTTTCTTGAGAATAAAAGAATTGAAGACACATATCACATATATGAGTTTTATGTTATTGGTTATTTTTTTGTGCCGAAAGCAGTTTCGATTATTCTTTTATCCAACAATAATGTGAGTTTGTATCATTTTTGAAATAAAGTAAATTTATGTGTTTTTCCTCTTTATTTTTTGTGAGTGTTAGTGGATATACCATAGATTTTTCATTTTCAATAGAGCATACATTTATAGATGTATCAATTTGATTTTCTATTTGTGGTATATCATCAATTTTAATAGGATATTCATATTTATCTATTACTTCATCAATATTAAGCATCACGATTTTATATTTAGATACTCTGTCTGAATTTTTTCTAATGGAAACAATGCAGATTTTATTTTCCAAAGAAAACATTTTTGATCATCCTTTTTAACATTTATGTATCTTTTTTATTTTTAATCACTTCTGGTAGATCAATATATGATGCTCCATTTAATGGATTGTACTTATTTATTGCTAATTGTTTTCCAATTACTCTATCTAAAGCCCATCCAGAACCTCTTTTTTGAAATTCAGATAATTGTGTGAGTAATTCCTCTGTTATGATTTTATAAATCTTTGTAAATTCTCCTTTTTTTAATATTCTATGATTAAATGATTGAAATGTGAATAATTCTACTTAATTATTTTCCTACTTACGACAATTGGTATATAATTTAATGCTGGTTTTCAGCCCTCTAAATGTTTTAATTTTTTTGTGTATTATTTCAAAACCATATTTTTTACTGATCCTAAAAAATGATTAGGCTCTACTAAATTAAAGTTGTTTTCAATGTTATAAGTTGATATTCTACCTCTACAAGCTTTATTAACTAAGTGATTTTTATTGGCTCTTGTGCTTCTTTTGTTACCAAATAAATTTTTATAGAATGGAAATATTTCTGATAATTCTGTTTTATCTTTAGGATATAATTAATTGATATTTGCATCAGCCAAAGTTAAATGTGTAAAAATATGCTTTGTTATCCTTTATTTTACCTGCGTACATTTTTTTCCTAAGTTTTTCTAATATATTATTAGAAAATGGGAATGTTTTTTTTTTAATCCTTTTTCTCTTGTTTTGTAAATAGATTATTAGAAAGTAGAAATGTTTTTTTTTAAATCTTTTTTCTCTTGTTTTATAAATAGATTATTAGAGAAAGGAATATTTTTTTCAATTTCTTTCTATCTTTCTTATATAATTAAGTGATATTGGCATAAAAATGGTAAATTTGCGAATTTTCTTTCTCTTTGCTCATATATGCTATATGGTATAATAGCTGTAATTAGATCAGTTTTTGTTAGATTATACCAAAGTATAATTAAATCATCG
This sequence comes from Dryococelus australis, assembly GCA_029891345.1. Lineage (NCBI taxonomy): Eukaryota > Metazoa > Arthropoda > Insecta > Phasmatodea > Phasmatidae > Dryococelus > Dryococelus australis. The sequence goes on from CM056995.1 coordinate 175,056,799, forward strand.
CTCCTTAGATTATAGCTATATTTATTTTTTAAATCTCTACCTATAATTCTTAGCTCCCGCTCTGTCTTCTCACCCAACTCAACTGCAAGATTGCGCGATGTCATTTTTATTGTATATTTATTATGAAAAAATTATAATAGATTAATTTATAAAAATACAAATTATTGAAGACTTCAAAAAATCTAAAGATGATGTAGAAATGTAATAGTAATAAAAATATGTATAGAAAATGTGTTTAAACAGTTTTTTAACTGTTTATCTTCTTGTTATGATTATATTTCTCATTACAACATTTTTTACATATGGTTTTGTGTTTGTCCTTAGTGTTTTTATTAGGAGAAAATTATTTTATATATTTATTCTCATTACAAACTGTATATGTTTTTGTTGGATAATTCTCCTTTTGAATTTCATTTTGATTATCTATTGATGTGTTGTGTGATTTAGTTTTTTTATGTTTTTCGAGCTGTTGATTATAAATATATTTTCCACATTCGCATTGTACTTTATTTAATGCATAATGATTTTTAGAATATTCACTTATACATATTTTACATGTTGGTCTAAGTCTGTCTTTGATGCCTTTCTGGTAGTAAAAACATTCAATGTTTAATACTTCACCACACTTTTTGCATTGCTTACATATGGTATTAATTTATTTTTCAAGCATCAATTTGGTTTTATTTATGTAGAAATAAATTTATTATAAAAAAGATACCTTTTTAGAATATCAAAATGTATAAATTATATTGATTTGACTCTATTGTACTTAATTTTAGCTTAAATTTGCTTGATTTTGAGAATGAAAAATCTAAACGCCTATTTTGGAAAATGGTAAATTTGTTTGATTTTGGGGTAAAATTGCTTTATTTTCGATGAAAATTGCTTGTTTTTATAGTATGAAAAGTTCTACGTGGTCAGTTTGTGAAAAATTGGGAAATTTGATTGATTTAGTGCTTAAATTGCTTGATTTTTGATGAAACTTGTTTGTTTTTCAGAATGTGTAAGTTCTTAAATTTCAAACCATGATTTTGGAGCAAAAAACCTTGATTTTATCCTCAAATTGTGTGATTTTTTTAATGAAAAAGTGAGGTGAGCTATAATCTGCCGTTTTACATCTACTAATGATAACTATAATAATCTGCATAAATCGGCACATGGCAGTATGTTCTCATTTTACAAAACTTAGAGAAATGTTAGTTAGGTGTGCAACTAGGGCTACCAGACATCAGGCAGCAACAAAACATGCCCCCCCTTTTTAATATTTTTTTTTGCGTTTGACAGAATTTTTCGTAGTTATTAAAAATGTCCAGTGTTTCCGGTCTGATAAATAGTATTTTTGTACTAATTATTTCTATATTATTAATTTAATTTTTATGTCTGTGTTGTGAACTTTCACTAGAATAATCAACATCTATATGTTTTTTGATAACTCCTATAAATCATGCTAACAATTTTTTTTAAATTCATTTTTATACTGCAGTTAGAGTTAAAATGTTTTGTTAAGTAAAGTAATATTACCAAAATTTTAATTTCCAGGTATCTATGTTTCTCTATCACGAGTACTGTGTATCTGTAAGGCAGCACGACATTGTGCATGGCTGCATACACACCGAGCACCAGGTAGCCTAGTGAGGGGTATGTCTGAGAGGCAACAACCGATGAAGCGCTATTGGCGATGTTGACGAGCGTACGTACAGCAATATTGCCTCTACGCACAAGCATCTCAACTGTCGTGCGTGCTGTCTTTCCATCGGCGACTCACCTCCACGTGACTAGCAAAGTGCGATGCATGCCTCTATCATAGTTTCACATGTGTGTATCCTGTTTTTATGTTTTAAAATACAGCAGTGTAAAGAACATTTTCAGTTATGTATAGAACATGTAAATAATGTGTCCCAATGTGCATGATGTCTTGAAAGTAGCATTCCGTCATCATGTGGAACGTGCTTTATTTCCATAAGCGAACATATTGGGGGGTAATGTTTAATAAACACCTCTCAGAAAGTTTGTAATATTGTGAGATTTGGCAGTTTGGTTGGTAACGTGTTATGTACTGTGTATGAGCGCACTAATGCATTGAACGTGCCTGAGAAAAGTTGAAATCAGCAGTTTGTAATCTTCCACCACTTCCAGCAACACTTCCAGATGGAGTGGTACCTTCGTCTAAGGATGGCATCATCACATTGCTTATAAGCATGCAGCGATGTATTAGGGACCTTTACAATCCACATGGAGGCTGTACACTGTACTAAGCTGCAATGGGACAAAAGAAACCCTCCCTAATTAGACATACCATTGTGTTAACTTTGTTGTTCTTTAATGTTTATTTTTCTGTGATATTGGCAAACCCTTTGTTTGTTAGAAACACATGGAATTTCACATCTTGTATCTGTATCTTTTGTACCTTCTAATTGCTATGCTTTCTGTTATGTCGGTATATGCTGTATGTGTTTGCATTCTGTATGTATATTTCAAACTTTTTGCGAGGTGTTTAGTTTCATCAAGAATTTTAGTTCCAAACACACTGCAAGGCAAGTGATGTGCCAGGTTAGGCAACGTGGTGTGTGGCTGCCTACATGCGGGCCGGGTCGCTAGTCAGTTCATGGTCTGGTTGACTACTTTGAGTATAGTTTGCGGTGCTACAGAAACCTTGTCCTCCTCCTCTTTAAGGAGATGTCCTCCTTTTCCACTGTAAATGTACTGCTTTGTTTATCCTTAGTGTGTGGTAATCCTGTATGGTGCCATATTATACAAACAATATGAGGAATTAGCATATCGTACGGAATACCAGCTCTTACTAAAAATGAGGTTTTTACATTTTAGCATGCGCTCGACAGCCATTCCAAAAATATTTTTGTTGTTGTAACAGACAAAATACCCACAGTTGTGCGATATGTTGAACGGGCCTTGAACTTCTTTGAGAAGACAGTGATAATATTCGTATATTAGTGACATTCCTGTGGGCAGTACAGGCAGTGTCTTTCGAGAGAGCACAACCTGGCAAGAGCCCTCATTGGCTCTCACTCTGTGGAACTGGGACCATCACGCTCTCGTTACTCTCCAATATCACACAGACAGCTGATGTTAAAAAGGTGGGACATTATGTTAAGCAAAAATTGCATGTACATCGCTATTGGAAGTAATTTATATTATGTCCACAAATTCACAAATAATTGTAGCACTACCAAAATAATTGTTAAAGCATAAAATACTATTCTTTTTTTGTTTTATATCAGACCTTCATGTTGCAGCAAAGTGACAAAAAACATGAAAGTTTGTCAAATCCTTATTTATATTTTTGTAAATACGTGTTACGTAAATAATTTTGCTGACTAATACAGTTGAAATTATTCACTTACACTTAATATACGATGGTGGTTTGGGCCTAGAAAGCTACTCTAGCCTTATTCTAACATTGCGACAATATGAACAAATATAATAATGCGCCAGTGAGTAAACAACTTTGTGCTCTCGCTCTTTCGTGCTCTGTCCGACAAATTGAGATGACCAGAGAGTGTTCTCTCTGACATCATAATGACGTGGCCGCGACAACCAGTGAAACACTGCCTATGTCTGCCCGGCCTAGCTTTGTGGCTCGTCACCTTGTTGAAATGCGGTGAGTGTGATGTGGATGGATGAGCAGCATGTTCTGTTGGTGGGATGGATGGGAGCACCATTCGCCCTCTGCCCAGTTGCTGCTACCTCTCTCACGATTGATTATCATTTGCCAACAGGACAAAGCAAGGAGACCTCAGGTGGAAAGAACAGGTAGAGAGGGTGGTAGCAAAGGGAAGAAGGGCTTTGGGTATGCTGGGAAGGGTGCTGAATGGAGTCAGCTGTGAGGTGAAGGAGAAGGTGTATGGCACAATGGTACGGCCAATGTTAGAATATGCTGCAGCAGTATGGGACCCGTATGTGGAGGTGGAGGTGCAAGAACTGGAAAAGGTGCAGAGAAAGGCAGCAAGATGGGTGAAGGGTAGGTGGAGAAGGCAAGGGCAGGATGATGAGGAAGAAGGGAACTATAGGTCATCAGTGATGATGAAAGAAATGGGGTGGAGCTCATTGAAGGATAGGAGGAAAGTTGAACGGCTAGTCAGGATGTACAAGGTGGTGAATGAAGAGGGAGGATGGGGAGGACTACACTGCAAGCTTAGTAAGGGGGTGTTTAGGGGAAGAGGAAACAACAGTAAGAAGCTTCAAAGGGTGTGGAGGAGAACGGAGCGGGGTAGGCAGTCCATGCTTGTGAGGTCTGTGAGGGAGTGGAATGTGTTGAGGGAGGAATTGGTATCTGTAAGAGGGGTTGGTAAATTCAGGAAGGGAGTGGAAAAGGAGTTGGTTGGGTGAAGGAGAGTTGAGAGAGCTCGCCACCGGGCGGTAGCCTAATTGCGAGTGTATGTATGTATGTATATGTAAATCTATACAGATTTAGCTTGGTAGACTCCCCTCTCTGTAGGATAAGCAATGCTGAAGAGACAATGCTACATGTACCTACTACAAAATTGTTCTCAGATTGAGGACATAAGATTTGATTACAGTAGAAGATTTAATGTAGAAGAAAATAGATGTGACTTACATGATATAATGTCCAGCAAAGGTAAAACAAAATTAATGGAGGAATATCCAAGGTAAATCTCTGTAAGATTATAGGAGTTTGATCTGTAAACACAAAATAATCCACAAGAAATGGAAGATACTTTCCCCTAAAAATGATACCACACCCTAATACTTACAGAGAAAACCAATATAAAAATGGTTGATGCTGGGAGCGGACCTGCTCAACTAAAATGGACAAATGTAAAACAGCTACAGTAGAACCTCTCTATTACGACCCCTCACAGTTCCTGAGAATAGGGTCGAAATAGAAGGGGGGAGGGGGGGGGGAATAAATACTTGGAAAATTTGTGCCGATTTTAGCATGGCCCTAAACCTTATACCCCCAAACTTGCCATTTTTGCAATTAAATATAAATATGTATATTTTAATAGCTGTATTTCTCCTGATTAATTTGATACCCAAAAAAGGCATATTGGACCACCCCTTGTCATAAAAAAGAAGGCCTAAACACAGTGTGACATGGCCATTGAAAATGTGTGACAAGATTAGACTATGTATTGTTAAAATATAAAGTTATTATTAAAGATCTATTATACAGGAATCGTGGGTCATACATTGCTATATTAAAGATCTATTATACAGGAATCATGGGTCATACATTGCTATATTAAAGATCTATTGTACAGGAATCGTGGGTCATACATTGCTATGAGGCATGTAGCAATCAAAAAGTTTAGGTGGCATTGTACAATACGTGTATGCACTTAGTGCTCTCACTTTGGTCTGGCTGTGTACGTAGCTTGGCAAGCGCTTAGATCATCTGCAACATGGACGGGCGCAGGCATGGTGGTTTACTGCCGAAGTTTGGCCCTAGATTCTCAGGCTGGGCAGCTGTCGGTTGGTCGCTACAAGATGGCGGGTGGTGGCTGCCCACCCGCCCGCTGCCTCTGCCGTCATTACAGGGCTGGTTCACTTCGTAACAGTGGCCCGGCGTTGGGAAAACATGCTAATAGATGCGATTCACATCAATGTATTGAATTTATATGAAATGTAGGTGGCATGTTGGCTTCTGCACTGGTATGACGAGGCCCGGCAATGTTTATGGGAATATAAATATTTAGTGCGGTCTCCTTGAAATATTAAGAACATGTTTTATTTGCACACACTTATCTTTATTCACTTTACACATAAAATTGATTTCACAAGAAAAAAAATTGCCCACCATAAAAAATTAGCATATTACGTAGGCGTGTGCACACACAAACATAAAAATAATCATTAAAAATAAGGTCATTGAATTAAATTTGAAGTTATCGTACATACACTGATTAAGAAACTAGTTTGTCTAATGTGCCACTTTTTTTACAGCAAAAGAGGATGGATAATGGAAGCAAAAAAAGGCAGGGAGGGTAAGGCAGAGGCGGTGGCATTTGACTAGGACAAAGAATCCTTACTGACCCGGCCTGCAACCACCCTCCTCCCCCTCCACGCCTCGCACTGCCACGGGCAATATACCAGTGCCCCCTTCTGGGATTAAGTAATTTATCTTCATGCTGCTTGGGACAACAAATGTCAAAGTCTGTGATGGTAGCTTGAGATATGCCCGACCACTAACATCAGAAAGGGCTAGTTTTCTATAGACTGAAAACCGTGGATAATAGAAACTACTACCATGGTTGGAGAAAAGGTCTACAAAAGCAAATCCGTGCATAACTGAAACCGCGGTTCAAGGTACTGTGGTAGGCGAGATATTACTTGTATCTATTTTTAGACGTGCCTCAAATTTTCGACTTTTTAGACCCAAATTTTTTATGGTTCCTCGGGATTGGGTCATAATAGAGAGGTGGTCATAATAAATGGGGTTGTAATAGAGGGGTTATACTGTATATAAATTTTGCAGTGGGAGCAGACCCAGTATACAGTCTGGGTAATCCCACTGCAAATACATGACGCCATCCGCCGCTCGCACACGAGCCCTTGTTAACCAGCGCGCTCTATCTAGTGTTACCAGCAGGAACTACGTTCCACAGAGCACTGTGTGTGCAGCACACCACTGCAGGCCAACAGCCACCAAAAAGACACATGAGTCAGTGCAGTGCTTTTTAAAGCCACAAGGTAACTTCTTTTAGAAAATGATTTGTGAAGTGCCACATAGTTTAATGTTGGCCCCACATTAAATTATCCACCAGCAAATGAATGTGGCACAATCCTAATTAAATCCATGCAGCTGTTACAGTGCCAAATAGCGACCATGTAAGCACATGGATCACAGCCATCCGACAATATTGTGCAAAAATGTTTAGTAAATAATAAACACAAAATTAAGGAAACTTTTGGACTGGCAGTGAGCCTCTTTTATAAAGTGATTTATTAAATCTCTAAAATTTTCATGTTGTTGTTTTCAGTGCTACGTGCACACTTCAAACAGGACAACAAAATTACTTTAAATATTTTCAAGAGTTGAATATTAATTTGTAGTGTACCAGATTTATTCAATGTGTTCCTTTTTAAATTGCCGATGTGTTTATGTGTCTTTTTCTCTTTTAGAAAACAGAGAGACTTATTTCTTAAAAGTAATTTGGATATAAAATTCAGGGAAAGTAATTTTGATATGTTTTGTTTATTTTGTTTTCAAGGGTATTGCACTACGTGCAATTTGATGTTATGTATCATCTAGTGTTATGTCTCATATCATTCATGTTAATTTTGTTGCAAGGAATTTTCTGTTCTGGCATGGCGTCAATACCGAGGTGTCACAAGACGTCATGCCACCCTTGTGAGTCTTGGTTTGATGGATGTTCAGGGCAGGTCGCGTGTCTCACAGCTTAGAGGTGACACTACTTTTGCTATGATCAACTAGCTACAATAGACTGTATTTTTACCTGAATATTTTTCTTTCACTTTGTGAACCTCCGAGTAAGCTTCCCATCTGAAGCAGACTCAGGGCCCCTCTGGCATAACTATTACTTTAAATTTTTCTTTCACGGTGCTACACAATTTTGCAGCATCAGCCAGTGCAGGGCTTTGTGCCACATGCCCGTCTATTTTCAATCTTGTACCATCTCATCATCAGTCTTGACTAATTACAGTTTTTATAGAACTGATGTGTTTGTCTACAATGATTCTTGGTTGCCGAGGAGATTTTAGGTCGACAGACCTTTATTTCCGCCAAATATCTGCCACGTGTTTACCCTCGCGTAAGTCTATGAGTGTTCGATGTGTATTTTCCTTGGAAGTGTATTTTAGTGTATGAAAGGCATGTTGGGGAGCCACAATAACCCAGCTTAAGTGTTTATTTTTGTAATTTATGGAAGTGTGTAGCACTACGTAACATCTCCATATTCAGATGCTAGGGGACACTGTCATTTAGCCTGGGCTTTTCGACTACGGCCAATTTTTTTGGAGTCATTACTCTTTCCGACGTGCATCGTGCATTTCAGTTTTATAATCTACTTTTTATATTAAGTCACCATGCCATGCTAAAAGTTTGAATTAAAATTAAGCTTAATTGAAAATATACAATATTAAAATATAATTAAAAATATACACTACTATTCATTAACATTTGTAAATTACTTCACCACCATTTATAATACTTTTACAATATTAACATCATCAAAAAAAAATTCATTAAAATATATAAAATCATCAAAACACTACACACATTAAAATGTATTTACAAAACTATTAAAACAATTGATTACACCATTACAAATAAATTACAGCAGGACTAAACATAAGACTTTAATCTCGGGAGTGGACTTTTGTTAACCTTCATAAATTACATATTTCATTATTTACAATAGTTCTGTCCACAAATCCATAAGAATCATACCTAATCTCCTTAACTCTTTCTTGGTTTCCACAGGTTTCGCCCCCAAAATGACCGACACCACCCCTCGGTATATTTTTCATCATACATCTGACCAATTTTTTCCTCTAATACATGATATTTTTCAACTTTTTCTTGTGCTACCTTTACCAAACTATCCTCCTTTTCATATTTTATGGTGATCTTAGCTAGAAACACCTCCTTCTCATTGGCCAATACAAAGTCTAGTTTAAAGTTTTGCCTGCTGTTTCGAGGGTGGGTTCCACAACAACTGTTGCACCTTTCTCGTGCTCAATCCACTCCCGAGCTGATTTTACAAACAACATTGTGCCTCTTTATCCTATCCACTTTCGTACTGGGGCACACCCCTAAAATATGTCCTGTTGTTTCCGGACTCATATTACATTGGCGGCAGGTGACATCACCACCCTTGTACCTGGCCAAGGTTACACAATTGTTCATTGGATTCGTTCGCAACTTTATAGCTTCTGGAAATCTCAACTACTTCAGTGACTCTGGCCCATAAATCCACCTACTGGATTCCGGATTATCCCTGAGGTACTTACAACACACTCCTTGAGTTTTTTACTGCTCCCATTGAAGACTCATTCTAGTCTTAAGATCTTTTTTTATATTTTTCAGTCATTTTATCAACATCTCCAATAATATGGTCTTCCATCCACTCACTCAACCCCAAACTATTCAACTCCTTATCAAATAATTCTCTCTACATTAATCTCCTTACACACCCATTGCAGCACTTCATCCTTACTGTTTTTAATTGTAGCAAATTGTTTCACCCTATACAAGGAGACGGTGTGCTGATACCTTAAAGCACCAAGCCCGCCATCCCTCTTGCCAGTGTAAAGGAAACAATCTGACGTCTGAGTTGGTATCTTCAAAATTCTTTTCATCCCTCTTTTAATAATCCCATCAATTTCATCCAAAAAAATTTTTAGTAACTCCCTGCAATATGAGCGAGTATAAGAACCTAGGCATCCAATTAGTTTGCACTATTTCCAATTTCTGGAAAGGCTTCAGTGGGGCAGCAACTATATTTTGTAGATTATCCTCCATATCCTTGTGTTAACCCGAGTGGATCACCCTTGTTGGTTAGCTGGCGCGCACTGGATATTATAGCTCACATTCGAGACTCTTATGACCATCCTGCTAGGCATCATACGTAGAACTTTCCAAAGATTTGTCAGAAGGCAACTGATGAGTTTGGGAGGCTTCACTCCCCACTTTGAAGATGTTAGCAATACAAACTTGACAATAGAACTTGGAAGAGGAGAATTAAACTACAAGAATCCTGATTGAAGGATGGAGTATGCGGGGGGAGAAGGATCGAAAAAGGGCTCCTCCCGGCTGCTGCCTAACGAAGGGATGAATATTGTTGATATGTTGTAAAGCCACTATACAGTGGCTTAGAAAAGTAGATGGGAAATATATACATTAAAATAAAGAGAATAACCCCCAGGTTGCTGGGAGTCAGGGTGGATGACAGGATCAACCGCATTACACTCACCCTCTGAACAACTTGGCAGTAAAATGAAATATATTTGTAAATAATCATACACAATAATAATTAATGAAAGGGTGATGGTATGTAAAGTAATAAAAACAAAAAGTTAATGTCATGTGGCCTGAGAGAGATAAATGAAGGTAATATATAACATTAAAAAAAGGCAATGATAAGGTAAAGAAAATACTTAGGCCTATACCATTGCATTACCCAGAAAGGGCATAAGTGCGGGGTGAAAAGAAAATTATTGCGTGTCTGGCTTTTAGCTGGCCATGAAAAAAAAAACATCTCTCCGACATTGCACCACTGACTTACTGTTCCTACATTTGAACTGTATAGCTGTTCATGTGTTGTAGCACGTGTCAGCTACGTCGCAAACATCAGATACAGAATGTCGCTGGTGTGTCTGGTCTGGGAACAGTCGTAACCATACTGCTACACCAACTATCTAGAGATGTTGGTAGTGTCCATTGTGACAGGTATTGAGTTGCCTGGCCGAGAAATGTAGGGAGGCATGGAGAGTTGAACACGGTACACACACACACAGGATACCAACAAACAACAAACCAACAAGTATTGTGACATTTCCTCCTATTTCACACCACGTCATTGATTCCACTGAAGACCACTGTGTCATTTTGCTTCACTGTTTGCGTTAACTCTTAGACTTGTAACAGGTAGCTAGTTAGCATGTGACGTGCTTATACATGTCTAGTCAGAACTGTCTGCATAACCTTCAAGTTTCTGCGTCGATAAGAAAGATTTAAGAATACGGCAGGGGGTAAGGGCTGTGCCTCACATATTTTCCAGGGTTTCATTTGAGTTTCTCGAATAGTAGTTGATTTGTGTTGAGTTGAGTGAGCTTTCTCACCTAAATACTGTTACAAGACATCAGAAAGGCGTATCCAAGTTGGTGACGTATGGAGGTCTTCATAAAGATAAAAGAACGAAATTTTAAATTTTAAATTATTCATGCAGCTATTGTTTACAACATTAAACTATCAATCTTCCCTATTACTATTGTTCTCAACGAGCGCAATATTTGACGTCTATCTCTATTATAGTCAAGTTCCTTATCATTGTCTCTGTATGGGTTACTGTCATTTTAATTTACGCACATTATTTATGCCTTGCCATCATTCCAAATGTCTTACATTGGCACATCCAGTTTGATAGTCACGCCCATCAGTTTCACTCTCCACTCTAGCGATATCCGCAGTCCGCAGACTTCACTCTCGCTGTTCACTGTCGCAGTCACTTGTTGCTCTGCTGGTTCGTCGCTGAAGTTCGTAAACCCACCCAAGCTCTTAACTGTCGGCTCGGAGGCCTGTTGTTGTGGATGTAGTCACACTGGCCCCATCTATAAGGTTTGTCACACCTGCGTCTCGTTGAGACCGTCTAGAGCGATGACAGAACATTTTTGTAATGATAACCCCAGAAATTCAATCCGCTCAAGGACGGGAGTGTACATGTCCCTATAGGCTTATGTGGCAAACGCAGTGGCTCACCTTTGTAAATCTCAGAACACTGCTCGGGTTACTACTCTGTTGCTTGCTTGTGCGGGGGACAAGGCGAGGGAAGCGCTGAAGAGCAGCAAGCATGTTGTACTAACTTCAGGAGAACGTTATGTGGGTACATGAAAATCAAGTATTTTTGTTTTGTGTACACAGTTGTTGAAATAGTATTTAAGTTAAGTTTCCGCTCTGACTCCGCTACATACAGGTACGCAAGATGGGTGTTGTAACTAGGATGCAGAGCATGTGTCACAACTTCAATAAGGCAACACGCAACTGGAGAACTGGGGCGCCATTCTCGTTGTCTTGTTGGGAACCCTGAACTAGAACTAGTGACCGTGGGTGGCTGGGTGTAGCGTTACTCTGCGAGGCAGGTGATTCTACGCTTGGTACCGCCGCTTACTATTTACATGATGTACATACATCAGCGTTCTATGAGCAGTAACCTGAATGAGAATTCCTTTGATATTGTCTACCATAGCTCCATATGCACCGCAGCACAGCAGGACTAAGCTGTACAAACACACATACATTTGTGTTTATATACAAGTTGAAAGTCTTCCCAGTTTATTTTAATCGCAGGATCGTGTTTCAGGCGACTTTTGAATGTAACTTTTGAGACTTGGTGATGAGTGAAGTTAAGGTGTTCTGGCACAGTGTATTTGTAATGCAGTCTTGTGTTCGAGTATATCAGTCAGTAGCGTGCTCATGGTTATGCTGATAAATTATGCTCCGTGCATACTAAACTTCAAATGAGATTGGCAAAATAATGTTGGCGCATCTTTAAAGGAGGGGACGTAGAGGTGGCCGTGTAGGGGATGCTTCTCTCGAGCAGACACTGCTTCCGCTATACATACCAAATTGATAACATTGCTTTCTCTACTGCCGCCTCGCAATTAAATACCTACCATGCTGCACGACTTAGTTCTTGTGACAGGTAATACACACACTTGGAGCAGCTCTCACCTAACCCTCTCGGCTGCTGTGACTGCAATCATTTGAGGAAACTTTGTACCCGTAAGGGTAACACATTGTACCACGCTTTTCGTTTATAATGAAGGATTGACAGCCTCCATATTGATGTAAACTTTGTTGTTAAATATTCTATTTATAAGGAATATGATAATGTGAAGGTCTTCCTTTTCGAGCCTTCATTCAGAACAAAGTCAGGCAGGTGGTACGAAGCAAAGATGCCCTCCTGATGATACAAACTTACCCCAAATGACTGCTGAAATGAATAACTTCACCCCGTCATGCAGGATAATGGACTCTCTGACTTGCCCAACACATTTTGGTCTTCTGCCCATTATTTTCTAATTTGGAAATGACTATATAAGGCAGTGCCCAACATCATTGTGAGGATGGAACAACTGAGTTATGGATGCCATTATGGTGCCTTGTCTCGTCCTCTCTATATAATGGTATTGTTATCAATAAAAATTGTGAGGAAGTGGAGAAGGCACAGGCAGGGTGGTGAGGAAGAAAGTAACTTTGTCACCTGTGATGAAGGAGATAGAATGGAGCTCCTTGCAGGACAGAAGATGAGTAGAAAAAGTGCTTAGGTTGTACAGTGTAGCGAACTTCGAGGGAGGTTTGCATGTATATATGATCCTATGGGTTGGCTTGCCCCATTAACTGTGGGAGCCAAAATTCTAATGCAGTGGTTACGGATTCATGGACTGAATTAGGATGATCTCTTACCTCAGTCAACTTAAGCAACATGCAATCAATTCATGGATGGCCTGGCTGAAATTGTAACCCTTAGCTTGCCATGCTTCATATGCCCTGATGTGGTCAGTGTGGTATTACATGAATTTTCCGACACCTCTGAGAGAGCCTATGCAGCAGTGGTGTATCTGGGCAGTACAAACACTGAAGTAAATGTGTGTGTACATCTGGTAATGGCTAAGGCACGGGTAGCTCCTCTGAAATAAGTGACTCTCTCTCATTTAGAATTGTGTGACGCTCATTTACTTGGAAGATTGATCTTCTATTGCCACAACTTGTTCGGTCAGTACTTTCATATCTCTGCAACCCATGTGTGGACTGATTCCGGTGTTGCTATTGTTTGGATAAAGTCACCTCCATACTTGTTAAAAACCTTTGTGGCTAATAGCATGTCTGAAATTCAAGAATGGGTTCCTCCTCAGCTGTGGAAACATGTCAGGTCTCAAGATAACCCATCAGATTGTGCATCTTGTGACATACTCCCTCCTCACCTTCTCTCTGATGACCTCTGGTGGCATGGCCCATGTTGACTAGTCCACCTACCTGAACAGTGACCAGTCTCCACTGCGTCGGGCATAGTAACAATATCCCAGAGCTGAAATCATTTCAACGGGAGTGAATTATGCTGGATCCATTTCCATCAGACTAAACAAGTTATATCATGGCACTACTCAGAAGGCTTACCTGACCATATTCATTTGTTTTGCAACTAAGGCAGTGCACATTGAGGTTGTGACTGATCTAACTGCTGATAGATCTGTTGCAGCCTTAAAACAGCTTGTGTCAAGACGAGTATTGTGCACGAGCCTCTATTCTGATTATGGGACCAACTTTATTGATGCGGAAAGGCAGCTTGAACAATCTTTTATCCAACTTCTCAAGTCTCCTATTGTTGAAAGTTTCTCTCGGACTCACTCCATTATGTTCATTTTCTTCCCCCAGCAAGTCCCCATCAAGGTGTAAATACCAGCTTAGGCAAGTCATTGCTAATCAGATTCTCACTTTGGAGGAAGGAGTTAATGACATAGTGTACTAAGGTTGAAGCTGTCCTCAATTCCAGACCATTTTAACACCATCATCATTTGACTCATGTGACTTTGTGTTGCCCTCACACCGGGACATTTTCTTATTGGTAGACCTCTTGTAGAAGTCCCTGAATCATGTGATGAGAACAGTGATAGTGCACTCCGCCTGTCCCGGAGATGGAAAATGGTGTGTGCACTCTCCAATAAGTTTTGGAGACAATTGTAGTGTTAGTATCCTTAATAGCTGCAACCTCTCGGAGCAAGTGGCAAACCAATGAACGAGGACTCATGGTGGGAGATTTGGCTCTTGTAGGTGAAGTACGTATACCTCCATTGGGTTGGTCGTCAAGTTACATCGTGGAGCAGACAAAATCATAAGAGTGGTGGAAACACGCACCTAAAAGGGACCTTTAGGTGAGGTGGGTGGGGCTATTGTACATTGTGCAAATACTGGGTCGTGACAGACTGCAGTTGATATTTTCTGGTAAAGGCTATGTTTTGGTTGAAGTAACTGTACCAATAAGATTTAGAGATGAATACCATCTGTGTAATTGTGCTTGATACAGTAATGCACAAAAATAGCCATAACTATTTCCAGCATATAGTTGTGTAGCAAATTAGCTGAACTTTCCTGTACGAGAAATTGATCCTGTACTGAACAAGTCAAGTTCCCTGCCAATCCTAAATATTAATATGCAAAAATATATACTCTTACCCAAGTTTGCTTCCTTTTACATATTCTTTTCTGTGTATGCTACAAATTTAAATAAGTGAGAAGAACTAGAGTTAACTAGACAATGGAAAGAACTTTTTTACTGTTTTAGTGTTTTTGGGAAGTAACATTATGATTGTAGCCTACAAGAAACAAATATACTCATTTTTATTGTGCCAGTTGCAACAAGGAATTTGAATCAAGGCTGTGGCAATGGCTAAGGTGTACTGTAAGGCAGGAGCAGATGGGCCATTGGGTGCTGACAGCCTTGTATAACTGCAGAGGGGATGTGAATTTGTAACAATTAGCATCATTAGTGCATTCACACAGAGTTGCCAAGTGGCCACACATAGCAGCATATCAAGTCCTGATTCTCTCTGCCGTCCGTACCTCCTTTTGCTTTGCTTTACCGTAGTCCTCATATCAAGCTAGAACAAAATCTGTATTACAAACTTGGTGTTTTGGAATTCATTGAAAGCATGCATTTTATTTGACAAACTAGTTATCCAATTCAGATGCATTCCATTTGGAGCTATACTTCCTAGAATCAGTAAACTCTTGGCCCTAGTGTATAGCAAGTCCAGTGGCGATGATGAACACAGAATTGAGACTACAATACAAATGTTGCTCAGAGTGCCTTTCATCTACATTTCTGCACTCATGATGTGTGTGTGTGCTCATGTGTGCGTGCGTGCGTGCATGGGTGTGTGGCATTGGCCAACCTTGCTTCATTTCCTCACACAATCTGTTTGAAAGCTTCATTGACCAGGTAGATAAATTTCTCCCTGGTCACAGTTGGTCTTAGTAATGATGGATGTAGATCCTGAAGCTGGGACTGATGTGCACTACGTAGCAACCAGTAACAGTATTTGGCTAATCTCAAGTTTCCTTCTTCACTGAAAATGTAACCAAATCTAAATAAAATACTGTTATTTTGTACTGAAGTCATGAACTACCGCAAATTACTACAAATTTTGGATTATTGAAGAATCTGATTCCAGAATATTTCTATTCATCTTATGATGTCACCAGTATGGCGTTATCACATCTTTTTTTTTTTTCTATTGCCCCATTCCTTACCTACGACAATCTAATGGGGCATCCACTGAATTGTGGGGTTTTTTCGGGTGGGGACACTTTCACCATGTATAGACATTGGTATCGTGAAGTACAATAGAGCCCATCTACTCTTATCCGATACCACATATGGTATTGGGTAGTACAATAGAGCGGATGGACCCTAATGCATGACCTGATACCACATATTGTATTGGGTAGTAGGCTTACACTTGAGCCCATCCGCCCAAGTGTACTACGCGATTCCACATTTTGATCATAGTCATTATATTATTATTTTGCCACCTAAACTAACGTATGATTTTTGTAAACGACAAATCACATTTTTCAGTAAATCAACCACAACTGGTTTATCACGGGTCGTGTGTGGGTGATTCACTGTCATGAGTGCTTATTTCGAACATACTCATTAAATGACTAATTTCCTGCCTAAACTATTGTATATCTGTAAACAATGAATCACAATTTTCGGTAGATCAACCACACATTGTGACGATTGCATACTCCGTGACATTGGTGCGCTGCAGCTTCCCCTCAGTGTGGAACACATTGGCATACTGGTCCTGCAGATGTTGCTGATGTGTGGCGGGCACCTCGTGCTCGAAGTCAGCAAACGGCACAGCAGTTGTTGTTGGTGGTGGTGTTGCTCCCACAGCGTAAACAGTCCATCGGCCACATGTCCCCACGTGTAGATGATTCAGGTGCGGTTCTATCACAGCGTGATTGTCAACAAGCCACGGCAGTCCCAAAATAATTTCTTCACACAAGTTTGGCACAATGTAGACATTGCACTTGGTAATCAGCTCTCTGATTCCTACCGTTACGTGCATAACACTTTTCGCTTGTCCCTGTTGGTGTGTGGTAGCGAATTGCAAGCATCTTGGTTGCATCCTAGTTGTTATCGTTTGTATCAAACCCTCACCCACAAAATTGTGACTAGCGGCAGTGTTAATTATGGCTGTGACATTTTTCTTTAAGTTCAACACAGATCCTTAATGCTTTCAGGGTACTGTCAGTCACTTGAAACACTCTTGCGCGCATAGCGGGCGGGTTTCCCTGCTGCGGCGGCGACTGTGTGATCTGCCTGACAGGCGGCGGTGGTCGCGTGACATTAATAATCGACATGGGGGGTACAGGCGGTGGGGATTCATTTTGTCGGTCCGGCACTTGTTCTCTGCGTTGCACCTACTTATCTTGTTCGTAGGCACGTGTCTCCCGTGTAAACAGTTTCACGCTCTCCCTACTGGCTCTGCTCAGCAACGGCCTAATGTCCGATTTTGACAATGTCACGATTATTTCCAACACTCCGTGAGTTGCTTGTCCCAGGTGTAAACGCTTATACAAACCTAACTTACACTGTATGAACTCTTCATTTCCCTCGCACTCTCTCTGTTGTTCGTGATACAGTCGCGCTTGTGCCTGTATAGCATCTCCGAGTGTCAAACCATCCTAGCAATCTCTGACAAAACTCTTCCCACATAACTCAATAGTCCCTGACCAAGTTCCACGACGTGGCAGCGGTTCTCCTTAACCTGTTGGCAGTTACTTCAGTCCAATCGTCTCTATGCACACGGTGCTATGAAATTTTTCCTCACAAACAGCTAGGAATGAACCCAGGTCTTCTGAGTCATGTCCCACAAAAGTTGGCAGTAATACATTGCGATCTGGCCTGGTTAAGCCCTGTGGCGTATATGTGACAACTACTGGCAGCGTGGGTTTCACCTCTGATGTTGGCGGTGGCGCGATCTTGGCACAGTTCGTCTTACGGCACTCGGTACAGTTAATAACACCATCATGGTAGGTGGTAAACTTCGCAGGCCCTGTGCATTATAAATGTGAACCCTTCTTACACTGTTGGCACTATGCCTACTTCATTCCGGTCACGTCACATTTGGTACGTGTGCTCAGGTGTTGCTCTGATAGCGTAGAGATGTTGTCAGACATGCATTGATACAAGGGTTGCTCCCACATACTTCCCTCAAACAAGTTAAATTCACATAATCTCCCATAATGCACGCATGAATCGATCGGCATGTCTAAGTAACTCGCGCTCGCGGGTGTCGCAGTTGCCAACGTGGATGTACTGATGGCTTCTCACTGTTGTTCAGGCATGGTGTCTGCCATCTTCTCGCGGATGACGCGACACGAATGAACACAATTGGCCCCACTAGGGAAGGCCATTTGAAGCTGTCGGGTGAGACACGAGATGAACGATGACACAAATACTTACTGGTAATATGGGCGCCAGTGGTGCTTCCCAAGCACCGCACTTATGAGACTCGGGGTTGCTTTGGGTTCTGTGTGTCGGTCTCACCCGTGTGTACTTACAAACACGTAGGCAATACTAAACTTTTACTAAACATTACTTGAGATAAACACTGAATAAATTATGTGTGGCTAGGACACTGTTACTACAGAATAAAAAAGTTAAATTCACTGTAGACTTGTATTTATTGTTACTATCTGTACACATTAGCGTGCCAATGAAATTATGATTAATTCTGTAATGACTAGCCAATTCCGCTTGGGTGCTACCCAGCCCGCAATTAATCTAGCACATGCCTAGATGGATGATCTCACCAAGGTGCATGAAAGCACAGTCTTCACAAGGGAAGAGAGCCAACAGCAGCTAGGGTGAACTGACAGTTTTTTCCTGAAGGTAGGACACGGTGAATTACAAATGAAACCATTGATACATTAACACGTGTGATTTCTCGGCATCACTAATGCAAACTCGTCGGGGTTCGCCCTCTAGCACATGGGTAGTGTGGTGATGGCCTATACACAGAAGCGGCTAGGACTGGAATTATTGCACCGTACACTAATTACAAAATCACATAAACCCTTAAAGATACATGAAACAATATGGGACACGAGAATGTGTATTTACAATAAACACACAAATATGTGAAAACAAGTTTAGATTGCGCGGATGCCGCTGGATGAAGTTCATAGCGGACCAGGTGTGGGGCAGGTGAAATTGCAATATTTCTGCATGGAAACGGTAAACTAAATTCAGACAAAATATTATTCTTGCTGAGAAAATTATTCTCTTTACGATTGCAGTGGTTACAGGCTTGTAACGTGTCTGATTGCGGTAAAATCAAACATTAACGTGACAGCATGGTCAAGTACAAAAAGGCATCAATTTACGTGAAATTAACCCTGAATAAAATTAACATAGAACCACAAAATAAATTATTGCACATACGATGCTACATCAATAAGCTCTCAAACGCAACTATGGCATATACAAAGACTTGGCGTCTGTCGGCCACGTGGTTATACAGGACGTTGCCATAAAATATTCAAACACAAAAAATTACTCTCAAATACATACATAAAAATAATGCTCTTAAAATTGCTTGTAGCAATAATGCAGAAGTTACAATGAAACGCCATAAACATAGGCAGATTGTGCCTGTTTCAAGTTGCGCTTGTCGTGTGACGTCTCTGACATCTTTCAACTCCTTCTCCTCGATTAACTTAAAAATGCCCCAAGGGCGCAAGGAATTAATAAAGCGGAAGCATAATGCTGTGGAAAATGTCTGGCAAAAACGTACGCAAGTATAGGTTACCCGGTAAATTTAATTGACTTTGGAAACCTAAATCAGTGAACAAAATTTGTAGTGCCTACGTGACAGTGTCTTACCTCACCAGCTCTCCTTAACAGACTGTCCAGAGACAAGCGTCGCACGGACCTACCATCACCGCCTACGGGGTTCACATAAGCGGAAGTGCTGTGCTCGCCGAGTAAAATATTTTTTTATTGAAAATAAAATGGCACAAATTAAATTAAGTATTGTTTTACATTTCTATAATTTTATTATGAATGTACATATTATTTTAGTGTCTCCTAATGACAGTGTTCATGGCGGAGTACTAAGTGTTCTTAACTTCTGTGCTGCGGGCACTTTGATTTTTATAACCAAACAATTTAAAAATAGTAACAAACACTTTAAGACATTTTAAGACATATTAAGCACTGTAAATTCAATGGAACACATTTTAAATTGAAAAATAACATTTATATGTGTGTTCTGAATTATTATTAGCATCTTGGTGCATGTGCGAGTTACGTGACACGTGCATTGTGAGTGCTGTCATGGGCTTTAGCGCCGCTAGCGGTTAGCTGGCATCAACCTATAAAAAAATTATATATAGATATGATAATATTATATTTAAAAGTGGGAGGTGTTACACTGGATATCTCAGATCATAAGGAAAATCAATACTTTTCAAGTATATACATATGTATGTAGAATAAGCAATGAGACATTTAGCTGTAATTTAAATTGTGAGTAACGTCTTTGTCAGCAGGTTGCAATTATAAAAAAAATATATGCCTACCATCACCTACAGTTAAAACAACTATTCATCTTTAAGTGCCTGAAGGTTTCCACTTTAAACAAATACTGCAATTAATTCTTTTTCTCAGCCCTATTGGTCTTTTCCAAAAAAAAAAATGTTTCAAGATTTTATATCACATGCTATCCCTAATGAAACAACTACTGATTTTAGCCTGAGGCCAAAAATATGCTGCCTTTTTTTTTCTAATGATAAATACAATAGTGCAATGCACATATTATTAACCTTCTTACCATGCTCAATTTTTGACCTTACACTTACAATTTGAAGTGTTGTGCCGAACACCTGGTAAGTAGGATCAACCTTAATATATACTATATGAGCAGAGACTTCTGCTAGTCGTATTTCTTGTGATTTGTATATTTATGTCGTAGTGTTCAGACGTGACAGTATTATGGAGAGCTTTATAAGCTTGATATACAGAACAGTAACACTGAACAGAAGGAGGGCTATTATTCCCATAGTAATGTAGTCATAGTGTTCCGGTTCCAACACTGAAGACAATTTGTTTTCTTTGAAATTACCATGTGAGTAAACTGGAACAGCTGCTGGGAGTACTGGCAACACCATATGATTAATCTACCAATTTATGTCAAGAGCAGTAGTAATGTTGTAAAAATGTATACCAGCTGTTAGGGATAATTGTTGCAAGTGAAATGATTGCTGGTTGAGCCAATGCACAGGTATGACAGTTTGTTGTAAAGCAACTTGAGGTGCACGTACATCACACAGGTGTGTGGCCACAATAATAATTTGATTAGGTGTTGCAATGTGACATCCACAAGGCATGTGTAATTCAACACTTCCAAGGTTATGGTTTGATACATTTACGTTAAGGGAGGTATTTAGACACTGTAAGACTGTACCTTTAGGGTGGTTGGTTAAAACATACTGATGTGGCAAAATGTGTATGATGGAAAATGAAATGTCATGTGAACAATGAAATTTACAGGTTGAAAATAATGAAGTAGCTTCGGAGCGCAGAATTGCTCCATTGACGCATTTAGAGTTGTCACATGTGAGTGATTCTTTTGGGATGAGTATAACATCCGGTGGCATTTCTGGTGAGTAAGAGATGGATCTTACAATTTTCATATTAGGATCAATTGCAATGGTAGCAGATGGTATGTGAATCATGCATGATTGGTTTTCAAAACGGTAGGGGACTGGGATTATATTATAAACTTGCCATATAAACTCTGGTAATATGGACTTGTAAATTTTTTCACCAGTGGACTTTTAGAGAAAGAGCATTCTGTCAGCTCATGAGAATAATATTTAATTATGTCAGTAACACCAATGCTTAACGTTAAATTCAGTTTAAGGAGTTCCACATTTAATTTGGTGAGATCATCTTACAGCTGAGTTTTGTTAATTACATTAAGAGGAAGTCTGTGAAATTGGCAAGAATGAATATAGGATTGTACTAAATTTTCTATCACAATGATATTGATCAACTGCAAAATGCTTGTGGAAAGCAAGTTATACTGGGCCTGAATATTGTCAATTTTACTAATTCCTTAAGTTTGGTGTTTCAAAACCTTGGAAATGCCATTAATTGTTTTTGACAGAGAATTTATCTTGTATTCCACCTTGTGTTGTATTATGTTTATTACTTTGAAAGTCACATTAAGAGCATTGTTTGTGGCATCATTGTCAAGTAACGCAAATAGGTCTTTATTTGTTAAAATATTACTACACCATGTACCCACATTGCAGAGAAACTGAATTCCTTGTTTCCGACGGAATTGGGTACTCACATCGTCAAGGAATTCTCGCAGTACGCCAAGTTCCACTGCCTGTAAATAACCATATATGAGTTTTGCCATCTGATATGATGTTGAATTACGATATGCACACGGTACATGCAAATACTGGTCAAGAGGTTCAGGGATTGTGGGAAAGATTAGTGCTATAGTATATATGAGAGAAATGCTGTCTTCGTATACAAATTCGATGTTGGCAGGGGTCCAATAGACCCCTGCATGGGTCCTGTAATTGGCTGGCACCGTCAGGACACAGTGCAGCCATGACCTTGGTCGCCCGGCGAGCGAAGCGGGTTCCCCACTCCTTGTTTCGAGCCTGGCTGGTGATTGGTGTCGTCATGGTGTCCGGTTGGCACATGCGCAGAGCGTAACTTGTGCTTGTGCACTTCTGACAATGGTGCTTGGCTGTGGCAGTAGCACGTTACAGCTGCTGTAGCGGCACAGTAGGCTGTGTGGGGTTGGCAGCCATGAATCCTCTCTCCACGCCTTGGTTGTGCTGTAGTTGTTCCCTGGCATGGCGACAGCTAGGAAGACTGGGCAGGCATCTCGCGCTGCCTGGTTCCTGCTGCTTACACACGTGCTGAGTCGAGGACGTCAGTACGCACCAGTTGCAGCGTGAACAGGCTGCATTGGCTGCGTTTCAAATGGCTCCAACAGTCGCTCACGCTATGTTGTCCCTCTCAGTAAAACATTGACACATACTGTAACATATTTTGTGAACACATATTAAACACTGAACAATTATAACTTACAACTAAATGCCGTCCTAAAGACACAGAATTGGCGTATGTAAGCAGGCTTAGTATGATGGGTATACACTGTGTTATATTTAGGGGGTCCAGATTTGTTTGTCTGTATGCATATAGTCAGTCACCTACGACATTGGCTAGCCTCAAGGGGTCACGGTAACGATGCACGAGTGCTTTTTGTCTGCCGCGATTGCGTACTCATACGTAATCATTAGTTCTTAGGGTACATGGTTTATGTGTTTTGTCGAATTGCTGTTTCTGGGCTTGTTGTGCATATAAGAGATTGACTTTTGCATTCTCGCTGTCTTGTAACAACTTAGCGCACCAATCATTTGCACGTTCTGAGTATTGAGTAGCGATTACTTGCACTGGAAGTGCTGCTCGTACTCTGTGAAGCAGATAAAAAGAGGTGTACTTAGTTATTGTGTTTACACTAGTATTGTAGTTGAATACTATGAATTTGACATAAAGGTCCCATTTTGCCTGGTCTGTATTGGCACATATTGTCGATTATTCACCGACAATATGGTTTATCGCCCTACAAGACTGTTACAGTGAGGGTTGTATGCAGTTTTCATTAATTTCTTGATACCCAATGATTTAAGTAATTGACTTGACTAATCAATTCTTTCTGGAAGCTGGTGCCACAGTCAGTAAAGATCTGTTCTGGGCACCCAAATTAGAGAATTATTTGTTTGATAAAGTCAGCACAGGTAGCCGTGTCTATTGATTTTACTGGTTTAACAACTGTGTAACGACTTAAATACTCTCTCATCACCAATATATATTTATTACCATGTGTGGTGGTGGGGGGGAGGGACCCTTTGCGTCAAGCGCCCATGTCTTTAGATGGGTTTGAGGTGGGATAGATGTCATCTGACCTGCAGGTTTGTTATTTGGTGACTTGATTTTATGACATACTTGGTAAGCGTGCACATAACTTTTTATGTCCGTTGTCATGGTGTCGCTATAGTAAGCCTGTTTTATTTTTTTTTTGTGTTTTAAATGCTCCAAAGTGTCCTCCCCTGAAAATAGCATCATGGTGCACTTGAATTATCTCATTCAGGTATACTTGGGGAACGAGTATTAATTTCTTAATGTCTTGAGGCATGTTCAATTTAAGATAAATTTTGCCATTTTCCACAACACCATAACAGCGACTAAGTTGACTGTATTTTGAATCAACTTCTTCTGGGGACTCTAATGCAAGCTTTAATTCTTTGATATGGGGGTCATGCTCATATTCCCTAGCGAAAGGTGAAGTGTTGACGGTAATTGGACATAAATGTAAAATAGAATCATCGTCAATTTTTACATATTCTTGTTCATGATTGTAGATGGGTAGAAAATGTGGGGCTCCACTTTTGTTTAAGATTATTAAAAGGGGATAAATGCAATGGGTTTCTATTTTATTAGGTGTGTTTTCCATGATCACTTGTAGAGTAACTTGATATACGGTGGTCACAATTTTGCAAATAACATGAATTGGGAAAATTTTCATCAGCGATGGTTTTCGCTACTTATGTTTTGTCTGGTGACTGTGTACTTAACAATACTGGATTTAATCTCATTGTGTTTGTTAAGGTTGTATAAAATACTTTCCACCATCACTTTGTATAGTGACGTGCAGTTTATCATGTCCTGCTTAACTGTGTAGTTTGTGTTGTTGATTGTAACTGTGTTAGGGTGTCAAGTGTTGGTGGTGATACTTCTTAAGGCACCTGGAAGTGTGTTCAGTTTTCCTTATACTGTGTGGGGCTCAAAGTCGTATTCGCTCAATGCGATTGCCATCTTCTGAATTCTTATGTTGTGT
Organism: Dryococelus australis; assembly: GCA_029891345.1. Lineage (NCBI taxonomy): Eukaryota > Metazoa > Arthropoda > Insecta > Phasmatodea > Phasmatidae > Dryococelus > Dryococelus australis. Next base: position 175,081,465 of record CM056995.1, read on the forward strand.
TTGACCATGGTGCATAGGTATCGAAGACTGGCATGGTCCGTTTCAGTTATGAAATACCTCCCATGTAAATGTTGGTGAAAGTGATTGCAAAGATAGCGTATTGCACCAAGCTCTCTCAATAGCATTCCACCTTGATTCGTTCAAAGATAACTTTTTAGAAGTAAAGGCGATGATACTACATTGTTTGGTGTTCTGGTCTTCCTGCATAAGCGCCTACCACGTCGTTGCTCGCGTCGCATGCCAATACAATATTCTTGACCTCATCAAATCTCTGCAATGCATGTGCCTCTAATAGAGCTATCTTAAGTTTAATGAATGGTTTGTGATGGGCATCCTCCCATTTGTAAATTATGTTATGCTTTTTTAAGTCGATGAGAGGTTGTGCGATATTTGCGTAATTCCTAATGTATCTGCACAGGTAAGAAACGTGAAACGTGCGCAGTTGTTTTCCATTTATTAGGGATGCCATGCGTTCGATAACACTGACTTTCTCTGGGTCTGTGATAATGCCTTGAGGCGTGATTATATGTCCCAGCACTTTTACTGTTTGTTCAGCAAATGTACATTTCTTAGTATTAACTTTTACATTGAACATTCGTAATCTCTCAAAAACTTTCTCAGTGTTGGCTATGTGTTCCTCGAAGGAATTCCCTAAAGTGAATATATTGTCGATATATGCTATAGCCGCAGTTCATCTTAGGGGCCCTAGTAAGGCGTTAATAAACATCTGAAAGTACTGTGGGGACATGCTTAACCCCATTGGCATTCTTTTGTACTGGAATAATCCTATTCCATTGATTGTAAATATCAATTTATAATGATCTTGCTCTCTGACAGGGATGCTATAGAAGCTGGAAAATATATCTAAACTGGTTATGAATTGGGAGTTCTGGAGAGCATTCAAAACATCTTCTGTCCTGGCGAATGGGTATTGTACTCTAGTTAAATATTGATTTAACTTTCAAAAATCAGTGGGGAACCTTAATCTGCCGTGTTTCTTTGAAACTACGAGACTCTGCGCAGAATACGGTTAGTCAGCTTCCTCGATAATGCCCGCCTGAACCATGTCATTAATCTGAATTAGGAGCTCATCACGAATTTTGGGACTGATTCAATAAGGCCTGATAGCTATCAGTTTATCTGTTGTTAGATCTAACTTTATTTCAGAAGTTTTTCGCTTCAGTCAATTCCAAAATAGAGTTTGCAGATCTGTCTTTGAAATTATAAATAATATGTGTAATTGACGCTTTCTGTTTGTCAGTTAGCTTCTTGTTGATGTGTGGTAAGTTATTCTGTTCTAACTCAATGGTATCTAACGCATTCAGAGAATGTTCTATGGAAGTAGCATTATCATGCACTGATATTGCAGAGTATATCGGTATCTCTGCCAATTTATTGGAATCATGCTCATGGATGAACTGACTATTGTATCTCAAGATTGGTATGATGTCATATTTTTTTATGAAGTCTACATCTAGAATCAGCTCTTGTTGTAAATTATCCACGACTAAAAATTGTTGCGGGGAAGTGCCCCTGGATATGCCCAAGTTAAGTAGAGTTTCAAATTAAGGTGACATCAGTATAGATGTGGCCCAACTAATGTTATTTCCTCCTGCAAAGGTTGAAGGTGCTGCGTAGTAATTAATGTGCTTGCAACACTACCGCAGGAGCACCCGGTGTCAAGCAATGCATAATATTTCTGTCCTTTTATTGTCACAAGCACGCACAGTGTTGATGTACGAAGACCACTATGTTGACAGACTGTGTGTGTGTGGAAGAGCTCTCATGTTTACGTGACATAGTTTGAGGCACAGGCCTGCTCAGTATGTTGTTAAATATAGATTAAATATACATATAGCTCGCTGTATTTTCAAAACAGCTTTTTGTGGCGATGATGTTGTTTCGTGGCGCGCACTCTTGAAAAACTCAAAATTTTGTTTAGGAAACAGACCGCGTTGACGGCTTTTGTGTCAGACGTAAAAACACAGGGCACATGTATCCGAGCGAGGCTATGGAGTCCTGTGACTTTCTGTGTATCGTTGGCAATTAGTTTACATATGGCAACGTCGCATTCCTGGATGCAGTGGTGGCAGTTTGGCAATGCTGACCTGGTTCGCGCGGGAGGGGGTAAGGTGATGTGTTTGCTTTCGTCGCGCTGGGCCGGTGGCGCATGCACAATCTGCAGTAGCTTGCTTTGTTTGCTGCGTGAAATGAATTTTAGACATGGAGTGTTTTGCTTTATTTTCTTTTGGAGGGCACACATTTCTTTGAACTGGAGGTGGTTTGTTTGATTATGCCAGGTTACTACAGGAATTGAATTTTGTAATATCAGCATATGAAGGCTGCTGCACAACTGTATTAAAAATAGCTCTGCAGGCATCATGAGCTTTGTCGTACTTTTCCTGGGTGGGGAGACACGTTTTTCCTTCGAATTTTCCCTACGAACTTCCTCCCATACCTGCTCGTAATATATCTGTTGTGCCCTGAAGGGGCCTGCCTGACTGTCTCGTTTGGTGATGATGGCCTTGGTTCAATGATGTTCTGTAATGACTCCTACTCTATGTCCTTTCAATTACTCTAGGCCTCTCAAATCTGATTTCAATTGGTGTGAGCCTGTAGGTGTGTTCCCTGTACTTGTGTTAAAATCTTTTCTGTTTAACGTAAGTTGTGTGTTCTGGGCGTGGTGCGGAATGGGTGTTTGTGTTTTTAAGTTTGTGTAGCTGCTGTTTCAACATATTTATCTCCTCTTAGAGTTTGATATGGTGTGTACTTTGTGAGTCTTGTTCAATGATCTGTTTGTATCTGTACATGTCAAGCTCAATATTTTTGACATTGTCAATTAGCTGGTGCAATGTGATATTCTCTAATGGCACAAGTTTGTCGGCAATGGCTGGTAACAGAGAGGTCCAAATGATTTGAATAAAAAAGTCTGGCTCTGGCAACTGGGGTTGACACTTATTCATATAGAAAGTCAAATTTTCTATATGAGCCTGAGCACTTTCGCCTGGTTGTTGTTTTGTAGAGAGTAGTAGTTGTCTGTAGTGCTTGTGTGTCAAGTTTTATGAATGTGTGCAATAGTTTGTCTTCAATATGTTTCCCAGAGATTTCCTGTGCACTGGTGTATTATAGATTTTCGTAGGCCCTCTTTGATGTTCCTTGCTCATGTTTATGCTCTGTCGTTTCTCAAGGTCAGACCAGTAATTGAATTCACTGACTGCATTGAAATTATCTAAAAATTCCTCCATATTTTTGTGATTCTCTCCTGTGAATGTGTGGATGTGGTGTGTTTCTGGTACTACAACATGTATTGGGTTTGTTGTGGCCTGTGGTTATGTAGGTAGATTTGTGGTGTTGTCTGTGTTTCTAGTCATGTGTTGTGTGTTGTTTGAAATGTGTGGCGTGGTGTCAGATATCTGCTTGTACCAGGCTCGTTAAGTGTTCATTGGTGTGGGTGTTGAAAGGTACATTCAAGTGGGGAAATGTGTTCTGTGTTTTCACTCGTTAATTGGTTTCTTAACTTTGTGTGTATTTCAACTGCGCATTTGGCATTGCCTAAATCAATTAACAGGATTTTAACTAATTTCCTTATTGATTGTGCGGTAGATTTATTTTCTATACTCATGCCATGTTACCATAAGGTTGTGTAATGTAGTTGCTGCCGTGCACTTTGTGTAACGTAAAAATAATTTCTAAATACTAAAGAAAAGAGAGGTTTGAAAGATCTCTGAAACACACACAAAACAATTGGATATTTCCTTGCTTACAACGGAACAGGTGTTCCTACATGCAGAAACAAGCAATATACATGCAGTACAAAATGAAAGCAAAGAAGCTTCCGTAGGGGTACTGGGGCGGGCGACGTGACGTGACGCTGCTCGGCTGGCAAGGCCTCCTGCGCATTGTGCTGACTAGGTACGCTGCGCACTAACCTTCCTCGCTATCGTTTACTTCACTCGCCATGACCGCATGTGAGTAACAGCTGTTTAGCACGTTGACTGAAACACCGTATTTTGGCACCAAGCAAATACAGGTTTATACAGCAATACAAAATATTATGTCCATTACTTGTTACCAAACGTATTTGACATGAATATTGCTGGACACAAAAACAATGAATAGGCACGGTAGCAATAACTGAATGACTACATGTTGTGGGTAGCGTTAAGCACATCCATGTTTAATTCTCCTACTTCACTTGTTTCTTGCTGCGTATAACTAGCTAGTGTGAAGCGCAACTTTAGAAAATATTTCCAGTTGAGCCTACTCGCATACGCACGAGTTGGGTTGAGAGGCCAGTGTAACGATCCCATTCCTCTAACACATGTCTGGATACTCACTACTCCTTCTCTCTGTCTTAATTGACTTCTCATGGCACTCAGATACTGTGGAAGGGGGATTGCTCAGTGAAGTGTAGCTCTTAACTACTGAACTAATAAGCGGAGAATTCTCTAAGCACAACACTTTTATTACAGCATTAAGTTTACAATAAGGAACAATACATTTAACATTTAACAATTCAAGATGAATCCTTAATTCCTTCTACAGATATACTCAAGATTTACAATTACTAACGTTATGCTACAAAAATTATATATATTACCTAACCTTGCCAGTAATTATTAACCAATTAAAAGACGGAGTAACGGGGTCTCGAGATAGGGACTTGCGGCTAACTGCCACATAGAATTATGCTTACCATATAGAAAAGTCTGCAGAACAGCCCAGAGCTCCTCCAGGCATTGATGCGGTGATGCCCTCTGCTTCGCTGTCGGCTCCAACAACTACACATCAATCTGCTTCAAATGTTTGCTGCAACTTGGGGGGGGGGGGGATGGTGCGATGCGCTCAACTATATAGTCCGTGGCAGTGGGTAACGAGGATTTGTTGATAAAATAACATTAGAACCTCGCTCTTGTCGCTATATTCTATTGTACCTTATGTTAAATGTTTGCAGTCCTAGTAGTGGCTGCTACAATCCGCATATATTTACAGTCACACAACTTACGAAAACTAAATTCCTCAGTTCTCACATTTTAATACTTTACTCGTTTGCATCTAATACCAACCTATTCTACTGTATGACCAAAGTCCTGACATCATTAACTACTTCACACTTATAAACAGATCTGTGGTATCAATAAATCATATGGACCCACAAATTTGACTTACTTATATGTGTATGTAGACAGTGTAACATAAATTACGGTTTTAAATTAACAAGGTGTTCTTTTTCAAAATTGCTACCTCATTTCACTTTGTGTTACATGTTATATCCCTGGAACAATTGTACTAATTTGAACTCAATTTGGTATGCAGGTGATTCCTATTGTGTGCACAAAATGTTGTTATTGATTACTTTTTTTCCTACTTTTTATGTTTAAAACTAATGTTTACTGAATAATTTAAACTTTAATATCATATTGGAGTAATTTTACAACATACTTTCACCATTCTTAATTTGCAATTTTTTGAAAAAATAATTATTGTTATCTGTACACTTATACCAAGTAAATGTGGATGTAGTCACAGATGTGACAATCTGAAAATAAAAATGTACCGCTTTATTATACTTATATTTATAAATTATAAATAGTATATGTTATAAAAATATCTGACATGTGCTATTGAATTTGTAAAAGTTCTCTTTGCTTTATTGCTGTGTCTTTATATATATTTTGCTTGTTACAGAACACGTTTGGACGGCCTGATGATGTAGTGGCTGCCGAGACTCTGGCGAACCACGTACGCTGCAACAACAGCTTTGTACATGCTGTTTTCCAGGCGCAGTTCCGCTCGTCACTCACGTGCCCTCGTTGCCATCGCCAGAGCAACACATTTGACCCCTTCCTTTGCATGTCAGTTCCTGTGCCGCAGAACCACCGCCGGCCGCTCTATATCACTGTCCTCTACACCTCGCAGCAGCCCAGGCAGGTCAGTGCATGTACCCTGTTTCCTTCCTCTACTCCAAAACCACCACTCTTTCTCTACTTTGTGCTGCACACTTCTTTCACTAGCTATTTATTTTATACATACGAGATTTCTCATCTATTTCAAACTGTAGTAGGTATATGTGGCAGGACTTATGATAGTAGTTTGTTCCTTTTTTAAATGTATGTCTCTTTATAGAAGAATCTGATTGTTTTGTTTTTTAAGTGCTAATATTAATTACAGATATTCAGTAACTTCACTGTATCATACATTGATACTTCTGATACTACCAGACATTCTTTTAAGTTCACTGTAATAACTCTTTAAAAAAAATATATGCTCTAATACTGTACTCATACTATTATTCTAACATTCAGTCTGTCATTGGCTATGTCATTATATTTTAGGGGAACTCCTCAAATTGGAACAAAATAATTATTTTACAAAGAAAATAGTATTGTTGCAATTTCTCTCTCTAGAAATTAAGTGGACTGTACCAAGTTCGTTAAGGGATGGAGGTCTTAATCAAATAAAAGAATTAATTATAATTTCCTTATTTTATTTACAATAACTACAGCAAAATTCTCTGAACTCAAAATCTCACAATAAATCGATATCACTCACTGTTCACAACTAATTACTCCAATTTAATACAATTTATAATTACCACAAAGAAATCAACTGAATTAAATAATTAAAGATCAGTCCCAACAGACAGTGTATCAACCTATTCAGATATTCTGTAAAAATATATGTCCAAATTGATAGTTTTTACAGTAAAATCCGTATTACACTTCCATTCAGTCCCACCTCACTTCAGTTCATGTCCCACCAGTCGCAATGTTGTAGAGACCTCTAAGTGCCCTCACGCACAGTAGGCTTCACTCGTCGGTTTCACACCCTTTCGTCCATTCACACCACGAACACTTCGCCTGTCGTCGTCCCGCAATCTCCTCTCGTCGTCCACACTTCACTTCACTTGCGCACACTCACCAGGCGGCCTCCGTCAAAGACTGCTGGCCGCTGGGTTGCGGCAGTCTATATAGTGTCTTAGGCCATCACCTAGAATCTTCCCCAACTCGCGTGATGTGTCGTAGAGGGCTGAGGCGCCAGCCAGTCTCACCAGAACATTCTTGCATCTTCGCTAAACGTATCGGAAACTCTAGCAGGCGAGAGGAGGTCTGTGATGCCAGCAAGTCTCGCCGCTGTCGGCATTAACGGGATTCCCAGAATGGGGGATCAGGAGGCCATGAGCGCATCGTTTCAGGAAGAGGGGAGGACGAGGTGGGTCTCTGATTACGGCGCAGGGCAGCTGAGTCGGCGCCAGCTGCAGCACTTAACAGTATGATTAATTAGTGGTAAGGAGTATAGAAGTCACTGCAAATCTCTCTTTAGATATTGCAAAATAATGACTTCCGAGTATGTACGTGTACAGCAGTATACTGTTCTAGGCCTGTATGAAAAATATAAAAAAATACATAAAATAGTGTTATGCATAACAATTTTACCAAATATGTAGACCATATACACATGTTTTCACACAGAACAAAAATAATATACTTCAAATCCTTACTATTCTGGTGGTATGAAATTATTAAACAAAATTTGAAGTAGGCCTACTATAAAATCAATTTAGCAATTATAAGAAGTTTAAACCTCAACTTAAATCTTATTTCCTTACTGTTGCTTTCTATTATATTGAAGAATTCTTCGATAATATAAAATATACTGTAAAGTCTAACCATAATTCTCATACAGTATGTGTCTTATACAAAAGATTTTACATATATGTGTTTGTATTTGTACATCTGTATTTATTTCTTAATGTGCATGTGTATGCACATACATATGAACACAATCAATTGTGAATGCAACTATGAATTTATCTTTTACTGTGTTATATGTTTGTATTTTTGTTTTGTGATTTCCCTACCTTGTGTTTTACTGTCTCTCATCTTATGTGTAACTCCAAATATTATTATCTAAGAATGTAAGCTTGACAACTCCTAGCCAATGGAAGGGATGTACACAGGAGGCTTTAAAATAAATAAATAACTAAATAAATAAACAAGCAATGAAATCAGATGTTCAGTCATCATCTGATTGTGAATGTATTAAAACATCATGTTTTCTCATTTATGATGACCAGGCTCTTTTTACGATAGGATCTAGACAATCAATAGTTGATACAAATTCCACATAATGCTTAAAAACATGCTCCTTGCACAAATAGAAAAATGTTGACGACTCTTTTTGAGTTGAGCAGCGTACAGCAATATATCAAAACACAAGGCAGTAGAGGCCATATCACGTACTAAAATGCAAACTTGTCGGCAAGCAGAACATGACTTCATCAGCAAAATCTCCCGCCCCAACTGTCTTAGTAAGGATAATATCATGATAAAAGTCAGGATAGGAAATCAGGGTCTTCCACAGGTGGCTATTTCTTGATGCAGTGAGGCACTATGAACGCCTCTGGAAGTATGCACTCCTTGCTTACTAAATTTAATTTCAAGTTTTTTTTTACAATACACTTTAATAGAATCTCTTCTGCATTGTGTTTGACAATGTACTATCACTCACTACATTACATTCCTCAGTGAAAATAACAAACCTTTACTCTTTACTTTTCTACATTATCATCTAAATAATAAATTAATTCTATGGACAGAAATTATACAGTCCAAGATTAGTGTGTACCAATGTATCAGTCTGCCGTGAAGTCGCAGCTCTGCTGTGATACCCAAGTGGATCCCAGACACTGCAGTACACCACCAGGTTCCCACTGATCACTGGCAAACATGTTACTGGTGATAACTGACACACCTCGCTGAATTACCAGGAATGCTCATGAGTCACAGGCAACACACATTTATAACCTCACCTCAGCAGGGTTGTGCCATACTTCATTCACAACATTACAAAAGAAAAATCCAAGTCCTGGTAAACTGGCTATAATTAATGCAATTGTTCCAAAATATGTGGTACAAACATATTTAAAAAAGAATATACACATGATTAAATTCTCAGAGGAAACTTTTACATGTTTCTTGGTGAATGAACTATTCATTGGATTCAATTAATGAGCACACACTGTCACGCTATTATGTGCTCGGCTTTAAAAGGCTCTGACTAAAATTATAGTGCGTAAGCAAAAATGATCAAACATGTTTAAATGAATATTAAACCTAGTAACACATCCGCTAAACAAGTGTTTACCAATACTTTGTGCTAGCTAACCAATATATCATGCCAATCGCATAACCAAAGGAACAGCTTTAAAGTTACATAACCTGTGTATGGCTTAATGAGCAACAGGTTCTTGAGAGTATTTAAAATGTAGAATGTTTACAATGCTCGATGATGGATGTTCTGAGGGGAGCTGAACAAAGTCCTCACAAATAAAATTATACTATATAAAAATTAATAAACACAGAACAGCAAAAACCTGAGCATGTCTTGCTTTTTACACTAACTTTCATTTAAACACAACAGTTTCAAGAACTCCTCAAAAGGTAAATAATAAGCGTATTGAGTTATGAGTGTGCATCGGACACAAAGGATACCAGTTAAATGTGGAGTGTCCAAACTGGCTCAAACGTAACTAAACTATCAGTGCATTAAACACTGCTTTCACAAACAAGAAACTGGTAGTTAATAAGGCAAATTATGACATTTAAAATTATTACCTTGGGTCAGCATGCCGTAAAGTGTCTTATTTGAAACACAATTTGATGGCGGTAGAAAGGGAATTTAGAAGGTTAGACCTAATCCATGACAGCTACCAAATCCAAACATGCCCGTAATTAATTTAAAAACTCTACTACATATTACAGTTATCTACATTCACAACACGCACACCATAACTCACCGAGAGGTTGATGAAACCTGCATAGGGATAGGAGGTAGTGTTAACAGAAGAAAGGCAATCAATCCATCAAGATGCAAAAGAGCCGGGTGCATACACCTGCTTAAGTATCTACCCCCAGCAGAATGTGTGGGGAGGGAGAGGGATAACCAAAGAGGTCGAGGAAAGGGCCAGAGGTATAGGAAGAACTCAGCGTTCCCAAAGCCGCTGAGAGCCACAAAATATGGTGCTAATAGTAGACATTAAAGTTCATGTGGTGCACACATAGCGCACGGTGTGAAGTGCTGTGTTTCTACATGTGTACATTTTCTAGAATATTCCACACTTACACATTCCCAGAGATGACCTCCTGAGTGGAGCCATAGTGGTGCCTGAAACCTTGAGAAGACGTGCTGTACGAGTGGCTCAGCTGCTGCGTGTGCTTGGTTTGGAATGAGAACGACTTTGGACCATGTAGTCAAATAGTCGTGAGCTACAAAGAGGTATTCGTTTCTGCTCTTGTTGACTAGCAAAGGATGTACATAGAATGTCCACTGTTATCCTCTCAAATGAGGATCCCACATTATGTGTCTGGAGGCAACCCTTGCCCTTTCTTGCAGTACAGATGTCGCACATCTCACACCAGGTCTCTGCATCTTACCAATGATAAATCCAGTAAAATAAACTTTGTCAGGGGTCTGGTTAATGCCACAGTGGCAACTTGCTGCACTGTTATATAGTTTTGAGACCCTGCATTCTGGTAGAACCAAGTGTTAGTATGTTTGTTTTTCATCATTACTCTTCCAGCTCCTGTAGAGCATACCATTCCTCACTTTGAGGGGACTCCACTGTGCCTGATAAGCCTTGACTCTGGCACCAAGAATGGATATCTTCTTTTATTTGGGTTGCGTGTCTGCTCCACTGTCAAGTACAAAGCTGATCTTTGCAGGTGATGTCATCATTTCAAGTAGACAGCACATAACCAGAAGTAAATTTTTGAATCCTGGTTAGTGAGATTCATTGCAATGTGCTCTTGCCAGGCCATGCAGTGTCTCATCTGTTTGAGGATGTGGATAAGAGTCCGGTCAACATAAAATAATATGGAGAAGTGGTTTTGATTGTGGGATGTTACTGTTTTCTGGAATTCTAGCCTCTGGGACATTACAGTACGTACTTCTCTGTCCTAACGCTTTTGTAATTTTTCATAGCGCTCTTAGCCTTTCTGTGCTTTGACCACCCAACCGGTGGGGGAGAGGGATCACGTCCTCTCATTGCAGGTGTCCCAGCTTAGCACCTGAGTTGAACAGATTCAATGTCCCAACCTGATTCAAGAGGTATGGCAAACAGCACCTTACCACAAGGTTCTGAGACCCTCAAACTCAGATACCAAGCATGTGGTCTGGCCAGGGTTATATTCATACCCATAGTCTCTTTCCAGGACACAACTGGAATGGGTCGCTGCTCACCACCCGGCCTTTCTTTGAGAGGGGGAATCTCTCCAGACCTTCTCCAGCATGTGGTGTTAACCACTACCAGTACAAGTCCAACCTGTGTGATTGTAACACCAGAGAGAACTTATTGGTTGGGGTCGACTGATCAGTCCTGGCTCCCACTTATTTTCCATGGTACTTGTAGGTTTTCAGAAACCGACTGCTCGACCTATGGTGAGTGGAAGACGAACAGAGGCATTCCCTTCACCTCGTAAGCAGCTTGAAGAGTTGGTTTTAAACATGCTCTCTCATATGGTGCTACTCCGGTAGTGGTTGAAGACACTTTAAAGTCTCTCCGGGCATCAGCCATACACCTATTACAGACCGGTTGCTTGCCCAAACTTGCCCACCCCTAAATTGCCCCACTGCAAGCGGACCATGCTCAACACCTATGGAGTGGGAGACAACACTGGCCCAAGTCATGGCAGACAGGACTATGTGAAGCACACGTTGCTCTGAAGTGAAACATTATTTCCCGTCATGAACCATTCACAGATCTTTCATATTTTTATCATTGCCTCTGCAGTGCACAGCAACGCCATCCCTCCACCAGCAGAACAGCCAGGTGGCCAAACTGTCATCAACTGGTCATTACCGTACTCTGAATTTCTTCACAGTGAAATTCATGTCTTTGGCCCCAATGGCCTGAGTGCCAATTGATCCAACACCCCGTCAAGTAGTCGAACCTAGGTACCAACTAATGACCCAAGCCATCACGGTAGATACCCCTGTCCTGCCAAGAGGAAACTGGTATCTCATGAGGAAACGGACGTGAGTATCCTTGGGTCACCATGGGTGTTGGAAGCTTTAAGAGATGCATCATTCACTCTTTCTAGTATCATCAGTGACGGGGCTCAGCATGGTACTGCCACACCACTTCAAATACCTCCAGTCTCTGGGACAGAAGGAAGTATCTGTGAACGTACTTGCAACACTCCTCAAGTTGGACCGCACTCTTGGCTTAGTTAATTGCCCTAACTGGCAAACTGTCAGATTTTGGAGATACCAATACCTTGATACTATTATGGCTGCTACCTTTGTATGTTGGCCCAATTAAATTTTCACCTCAGATGGATTTTCCTCAACATCAACTTGTGATGACAACTTTGTGAGACGTTGGTTACATCAGTGGCTACTAGGCAGCATAGTGGTGAGGATAAATGTTATCTTGTTGCCAATGCCAACTCGCTACCACTTGCCCATAACACCCACATACTAACATCAGCATAGCATCCTAGTGTACGTAATACATCCAGTCCCAAAAACGTATTCATCTTCTGCATAGGTGCTGTTTAAATATCATGTTCCGAACTGAGTTCTTCAAGCTTTAACTGCACCTTCGTATCTTCACCGGTATGGTCTCTCCTTTTTCTCTGTATGTACAATGGGGCCTTCCCAATAATGTTTGCTGACCTTCACCCTTCAAGACTGGGTATTTATAAGTTTCTGATGCTTATTCATTGTTGCCTGTGTCACGTTACATGCTTCCTTGTGGTGACGGTGGTGGTTGTCAGTGAAGGCTGTAAGCTGTTCACTGCCAAGGTTGTCCATATCTCAATCATTCGTGACACCTAGAGGTGGTGTGTAGAGCTCTGTGGCCTAGACCTGGGTGTTGATGTCTTTGATGGTAGCCTCCATGCTCCTCAGGATATCCTGGCTGCAGCTTCCTTGTTAGCGTGGTGTACTGGATGTAAGCCTTTGTCTCGCTGACTCCACTTCCAGTGCTCGGGCATACGGAATGTTGTGTGGGGTGCAGCACAGTTGAGTGCACTGCTTGCCAAACTCACATCAGTAACATCAGTGAAAAAGAAAAAGCTACCAGCAACGATGTCCTGTACCTCCTGAGAACTCTCATTATGTTAGCAACAGTATCATGCCGTAATAACTCCTGCAACTGCTTTTGGTCGCTGAATGCTGCTTCGTGGGTGCATCAGGTTTAGGTGTTGCAGGTACGGGGTCAGAAGTGTGGCTTTAGGGCCGACACCAGCATGGAATACTGCAGTAGTTCTGCTAAGTGCAGGCAGACCACTTCAGCAAGGCTGTGAGTTAGCATGTATACCATACTGACCAGCTGTTAAGAGAGAGGTTATCTCAGAGAGATGTTGATGTTCCCAGTACGGGGTTGACCATTGTACGAGTATATTTAGTGTTACGGGCAGCTGCGTTTAGTAATCTTCTTCTGGGTGTAGCAGTCCGGGTTCAATTCCCGCTGTGGGCGCTGTGGCTTCCCCCAGGCTGAGTTGAAGCCGTAGATTCATACAAGGTATATTGCCAACTATTCATTGACGCATACCGCACTGCTGCACAGCGTGCCTGTGCATCCTACAGGCGACTTCGCCCCACAAACAAGCTAGCAAGAGTTCAGGTCAAGTCACAACAGTGGCAGACTACTATTCACGTGCCGGCAGAATTGACTCTACGAGTTGGACAACTTCAGGTACAAAAATAATTAACGCGTTTAATTATGAATTGTACTGCCCGGCCAGATTCCAACATACGGTTGCCACCCTCCGTGGACGAAGATTGTTTTACCCGACGAGCCACTGCCCAAAGATAACGGAGAAGGAATTCTCAACCGACATAACAGGATCGCTGAACCTTGACATCACACCTGCCAAGCCTCAAGCGGAGGTTGTAAACTTGTCAGCGGCTTCAACTCAGGGTTATAAGAAATGCACTGCGCTTCCACAGCCCTATGATAACCAACCCCTTCGGAGAAAGGCTATCATACCCCGTACCCCCGGAAAAGCCACGAAGCTTGGATTTTTGTCTATATAAGGAGGTACGGATACGCCTCCAGCCAAAGGTTGAGCCCGGCGCATAGACCTGGTCTAACCAACAAGACCTCTCTCCTCTCCTGCAGCTTGTGAAGGCTCAACCACCTGCAGCTTGAGAAAGCTCCTCCTGCATCAACCGACTGTAAGAGCCGGCACGTCACTTCAGAGGTAACCTTGACATCCAATCCCTGCACCCCTTTACCACAGTCACTCCTTTGACTATGCGGTAGCAGGTCGTCGTGACGTCCCGTCTGGACAATCACCCCTCAGGAGGTTATGCATAAAATATCAAAATATATATCATTATTTTCAGACCAGAGTATTTCGTTTGTTCTTTTCCAGGCTTACCTTAGCCTGAGTAATCACATATTTAATTTAGAGATTTATTTTAAAGTGTACAAATAACCAGGATTCCCCACTGTCTTCCAACGTAATAATAAATATTATGCCAAAACTTATCAATTGTTGACTACTTTCGTTTAGTAATATTTTTCCGTTCATTGTTTAAATTTTTTTTCAACTTGACAGATTGTTGTGTGTAGTAAAACCCCACTGCGGAATAGTCGTGAGGAGTACCAAACTCTGGAGGAGACGGGATTTAAATAAGGCGTTAAGTTCGAAAAGACATTCCGCTGCTCCTGGGTTTCCGGTGCTCCCTCGCCTGACCTCAGCGGTACCCTAATTCCCAACTGCACATCTCACTGTCAGTGCCACGGGTGTGTCTGAAGAAGACACACCCCCATAACTGTATGTTTGCAGGAAGGACAGAAGGTTGGTCTAAATGCATAGCAGAAAAGGTGGAATTCAGAGCTGTAATTGGCGTAAAGAGCGGCGGGCTCTATAGAAGCTAGCTAACACACAAGTGGCAGTTGAAACTAAGCGTGAGGACACACCCCCACCAGCGGATACGGAGGCTAACCCACTACCAGTTTCACCTAGCTTCCCACTCGACCACACATCTGAACTAGGCTCTTGCTTGGGTATCTGTTGGCCGTGGCAAGACCTAGATCACATAAGCTACCTACAGCCGGAGACACTCCTGCCTTCCGCAATCGTAGCACCTCCTAAGAAAGATAAGATTAAGAACCCATAGAGTACGTGTATGATCCGTCTTGCTTCCGGGAAGTTGATCCGGGTTAGACTACCGCCTTAAGTTACTCATAAACCCCGCATAACTTCCATCCCTTTAACCTACATCCCCAGTTACATCCGACACGGCCACAATGGATAGAGTCGACCTCTCCGACGTGATCTTCCACTCTTACCGCTGCTGTCGCTTAATCAGTAAACACAACATGTACCCAGGGACTGCTGGCCTCCCATATATTGGCAACCCTTTCAGTGAGAAAGATTGTACTCCCCGGACAGGAGGCAATCACAGTTAATTCACTCTGGGGTTTGATTCCTCTCCACTCAGGAGCAATCCCTCCATTAAGCGGCCCCCGTGCGAACCTGCCATAACCCACCGGGCCAAACCAGTATCATCTGTCAAGAACATGTTGCGGAAGGATTAGCTACCGAGTTAAGGATGGTAGTCAGCACTCTAACCACTTAACTTAAGAGAGAGCTGTGCGTCAACGCCATACGTCAACATGTTACTATTACAAGGTCTTTCCCAACATTACCATATCTGAAAAAGAGTATATTTATCACAGCAAAGAGCATCAAGTGTGAATCATATATTTTTCTCACCCAGAGGCAATTTTATTGATATGTTTGTGTACACTGACATCCGGCATATCTTGACAGCATGGAGAAATGCTGTTCAGGACTCTTTTCCCTACCTCACTACCCCAAAACATACCCTGGAAATATGGACATAATACAACTAAACATCATCCCGGATAGGTGTCTTATTTCGGATGAGGAGACCTATGAAGCAAACAGTAAAGGTGGCAAAAGCTCCATGTGCCTTGTCTTAAAAGTGTAGATACACACACTCACTCCTTCATTCACACACATCACATGCTCTCACACACACTCCTTCCCAAACACACTCGCATATACTCACATACATACACACACTCACTCACTCTCACTATCTTCCACTCACACACTCTCTCACACACACACACACTTCTTCTCTCACACTTACACACACTGGCACACACGCTCATACATACACTCACACACACACTGACAAACACACCAACTCTCATACACATGCTCGCACACTCACAAACACTTCTTCTCACACACACACACACACACTCAGACTCACACATACTCACACACACACTCTCACACATGCTCTACACTCACACATAAACATGCACACTCACAGTCTCACTCACACATGCCCTCACACACTCTCATGCACTCTCACACACACACACACACACACACACTCTCTCTCTGATTTTTTTTTCATGGTGTTTAGTATTACTGTACATTGTGTGACTCTTCAACATGAGGAGTTTTGATTCCAAACTTTTGTGCCAGGCTGTAAGCTGTGCATGATTAATTCTCAACAAATTGGCAGAGAGAGAGAGTGGTGTGTGTGTGTGTGTGTGTGTGTGGTATGTGTGCATGCACCTATTTTAAACAGGAATAGGATTAGGTCTTGCTCTTCTACAGTCCCACCAGTCAGTGTCTCTCTGCTACAGTCACCCAGTCAGTCTCTCTCTTCTAGAGTTGCGCCTGTCTGTCTCATTCTCCAACAGTCTTACCAGGCAGTCACTCTCTTGTACAGTCCTGACAGTCAGTCTCTCTCTCCTACAGTCCCACAAGTCAATATCTCACTCCTACTGCCTCACCAGTCAGTCTCGTTCTCATACAGTTCATGCCAGGAAGTATTTCTGCTACATTCCCACTACTCAGTCTCTCTCTCTCCAATAGTCTCAACAGTCAGTCTCATTCTCTTACAGTCTCACCAGTCAATCTTGATCTCCTACAGTCTCACCAGTCTGTCTCGCTCTCCTAGAGTCCCACCAGTCAGACTCTGTCTCTCTTACAGTTACGCCAGTCAGTCTCTTTCTCCTACAGTCTCTCCAATCAGTTTTGTTCTCTTACAGTGTCACCAGTCTTTCTTTCTCTTCTACAGTCCGCAAGTCGGTCTCGCTCTCATACAGTCACACCAGTCAGTCTCTCTACTGCAGTCCCACCAGTCAATCTTTTTAACCGACAGTCTTACCAGTCAGTCTCGTTCTCTTACAATCTCACCAGTCAGTCTCATTCTCTTACAATCTCACCAGTCAGTCTCATTCTCTTACAATCTCACCAGTCAGTCTCTCTCTCCTACAGTCTCACCGGTCAGTCTCGTTTCTCTTTCAGACCTATCAGCCAGACTCTTTCTCTCACTTTCCTTCTCTCCCACCAGATAGTTTCTCTTCTTAAGTCTCACCAGTCAGTTTTGTTGTATTATAGTCTCATTAGTCATTTTCTTTCATACAGTCTTGCCAGGTAGTTTATTTCTCTCTTATTCCCGCCAGTCTGTTCCTTTCTCCTACATTCGCATCAGTCACTCTCGTTTTCATACAGTTACGCCACCAGTCTGTCTCTGTCTTCTACAGACCGAGTCAGTATCTCTGTCCTTGTCTCATCAGTCATTCTCGTTTTCTTACAATCTCACCAGTCTCTCTTTCCTACAGTTTTACCATTGTCTCTTTAACTTACAGTCTCACCAGTCAGTCTCTCTCCTGCAGTCTCACCTGTCAGTCTCTCTCTCCTACAGTCTCACCAGTTAGTCTTATTTTTTTACAGTCTTGTCTACCAGTCTCTCTCTTACAGTGCCAGCCAGTCTCTCTCATACAATCTCACCAATCATTCTCGTTCTCTTAGAGTTCCGACAGCCTGTCTCACTCCTACATTCTCACCATTCAGTCTTGTTCTCTTACAGTCTCACGAGCCAGTTTCTCCTACAATCTGATTAGCCAGTCATGCTCACCTACAGTCTCACCAGTCTGTCTCACTCTCCTAGAGTTTCACCAGTCTGTCTCGCTCTTCTGGAGTTTCACCAGCCTGTCTTGCTCTCCTAGAGTCCCTCCAGTCAGTCTCGCTCTTGTACAGTCCCACCAGTCAGTCTGGTTAACCCACAGTCCAACTAGTCTGTTAAGCTCTCCTACAGTGCCACCAGTCAGTCTCGGTCGCTTACAGTCCCACCAGTCAGTCACTCCCTCATACAGTCCCATCAGTCAGTCTCTCCCTCGTACAGTCCCACCAGTCACACTCACCTATATTCCTGCCAGTCAGTCTCTCTCTCTTACAGACTCACCTCTCAGTCTTCTTCTGTTACAGTCACACCAGCAAGTCTCTTTCTCCTGCATTCTCACCAGTCAGGCTCATTCTCTGACAGTTCCACCAGACAGTCTCTCTCTCCTACAGTCTTGCCAGTCAGTCTCGTTCTCTTACAGTGGTACCAGTCAGTCTTTCCTACATACACACCAGTCAGTCTCATTCTCTTACAGTCCCACCAGCCAGTCTCTCTCTCTCCTATGGTGCTACCAGTCACTCTCTCTCCTACAGTCCGACCAGTCAGTCTCTCTCCTACAGTCTTACCAGTCAGTCTCGTTCTTCTTACAGTCTTACCAGTCAGTGTCTGTATCCTGCAGTCTCACGAGTCAGTCTCGTTCTCTTACAGTCTCACGAGCCAGTCTCTCTCTCCTACAGTCTCACTAATCAGCCTCTTTATCCTACAGTCTCACCAGTCAGTCTCATGTTCTTACAGTCTCACCAGTAAGTCTCTCTCATACAGTCTCACCAGACATACTCTCTCTCCTATAGTCTCACCAGTCAGTCTTGTTCTCTTTCAATCCCGTCAGCTAGTCTCTTTCTCCTCTAGTCCCGCCAGTCTATCTCTCCTACAGTCCCGCCAGTCAGTCTCATTCTCTTAGTCTCATCAATCAGTCTCTCTCTCCTACAGTCTCATCAATCAGTCTCTCTCTCCTACAGTCTCACCAGTCAGTTTCATTTGTGACAGTAACATTAGCCAGTCTCTGTTTCCTACAGTCCCACCAGTCAGTCTACCACTCCTACAGTCTCACCAGTCAGTCTCGTTATCTTACAGTCGCACCAGTCTGTCGCTCTCCTACAGTCAACCAGTTTGTCAAATGCTCTTATAGTCTTCCAGCCATTCTCTCTCCTACAATCCCACCAGTGAGTCTCTATTTCCTACAGTCCCACCAGTCAGTATCTCTCCTGCAGTCTCACAAGTTAGACTCTCTCTCATACAGTCACACCAGCCATACTCTCTCTCCTATAGTCTCACCAGTCAGTCTTGTTCTCTTACAGTCATACCAGTCAGTGTCTATCTGCTACAGTCACACCAGTCAGTTTCTCTATCCTACAGTCTTGCCACTCAGGCTCATTCTCCGACAGTCTCACCAGTCGGTTTACTTCTCTTACAGTCACGAGTCCATTTCGCTCTCCTTCATTCCCGCTATTCATTTTCAAATCTACAGTCCCCCAGGTAAGTCTCTCGTACAGTCCCACAATTCAGTCTCTCTCTCCTAAGAGTCCCACAAGTCAGTCTCTCCCTTTTACTGTCCCGCTATTCAGTCTCACTCCCCAACAGTCCCACCAGTAAGTCTCACTTCTACAGTCTCACAATTCATTCTCTCTCTCCTATAGCCCCACGAATCAGTCTCTCTCTCCTACAGTCTCGGCATGTCTATTCTCTTACATTCTCACCATTCAGTCTTGTTCTCTTACACTCTCACCAGTCAGTCTCTCTCATACAGTCACACCAGTCTCATTCTCTTACAGTCTCACCAACCAGCGTCTCTTTCCTACAGTCCCACCTGTCAGAGTGTGTGCCTCTCTCTTTCTCTCTCTCTCTCCCTCTCCCCCCTCTCCCCCCTATAGTTGCGCCAGTTTGTCTCTGTCTCCACTGTACCGATGCTCGCAGACATTACTTGCTGGCCGCTGCCTCATGCTGGTTGGTCTATTGGCTCTGCGAACCTGGTACTCATGACCATACAATGCTCCAGATACTCAGATTCTTTAGGCATGTCACTGCTTTTGTAGCTGAGTCTACCCGGTCCAGTATGTTCTTAACCCCTTGAGTCATGCTGGATGATCAGAAAATTTGTGCAACGACTATCAATATTATTAAATCCTCCAAGGTGGTAAACACCATCAGTTCTGATAACCTTATCACTGTGTGCTTCAATTTTCTGCTGCAGAATGTTTTTATCTCTGTCTTGCTTCTGCAGTTACCAGTGATATCAATGTGTGCCTAATGGGTAAAGTGAAAGTTTAGAAAGACATGGAGCAACATAAACAGTAATTATTTTATGGAACATACAGGGATTGAAGTATTCTGTCTGAAAATTCTGTAGAATAGGTGTATATACAGGTGGACAAAGTTTTCAAGTGATTATGTTTTACATTTGAACAAAATGTTTTCTCTTTGGTAGATTGCTGTGTGCCGTTATGTCATAGAAGTGCTTCATCTCAGATGTGTTGAGTGAGACTGTAGTCTCAGAGGGGTTATACCAAGTATGAGTAAATTGTACTAAAGTATTAATACCAAAAATTTATTAAAGCAATTTTGTAACCGAAACTACAAAATGAACAAGAATTGCAACTAATAATTATTATCTAATGATTTACAAGAGAGTTTTCGAAATGTAACTTATTTATCTGTTACTTGAGCAAATACATAATAAACAAATTCATGAGTAAGAAAAATTAGAAACAAATGTGTTAAGGAAATGTGTTGGTGCATTTCAGGTGAAGATAGGTGTATCAATACAGGTCCACGCGGAGATACACGATCTGAGAGAAGCTCTCGCCTCTGACACTGGTATTTTGGAGTCCCACATGCTGCTAACGGAGGTAGACGATTTGGGCTTCCACCGCACTTTCTCAGGTTGGTCAACTGCCTTTGATACGCCGAGCTTCCTGACACACAACACATAATGCAGATCTTGCATCAAATATTGTATCAGGATTTTGCAGTTAATCCAGGTCCTATTTATTCACACAACGCTAAGCAAGTTCCCTTCTGTGCTAGTTATATGAACAAGTATACATCAACCAGAGAGATCTGAAAGCAAAATATGTTCCTGCCAAGAGCTCTTTCCATTTCTTAAGAACTGTAGTTTAGTTTATGCAGTGTCATCTGAGATACAAACATAAGAAGCATTCTGTTTATTTTGAATGTTAATATGAAACTAAGTGTGCGGGAGTTTTTATTTGAACTGTATTTATATTAAATACTTTACTGCAAGGAGATATTCGGCTGCAAATTACATGCGCAAACTGTATTTGAATCCATTTTATATGGAATTTACTTGACATTCTTACAGTGGTGTTAAAACAAGTGTTCCCGGGTGAAGCCAGAGCTAGACAGTGCCGTGGTCGCTGCTGGTCCTGTTCTAAAGGCCCAGGAGCCAGTGCCTTAGTTTATCATGTATTGTGGTTGAGACTAACGTGGATGTATCTGCAATGTTTTCTTTACCAGGTTATTGGGTCTTATCTTCCTCTAATACCGCAATGAAAGAAACAAATAAAATAAAAAATACAATATTTCTCAATGTACTCGTACTGTGCCGTCTGATGATGTAAGTCTCAGCAGAGATCATTAATGTACTTGCAACACTTCGCTAGCGGCTGCTGCTGTGAATAAACACAACAGCCGATGGTCACACCTGTACTTGTGGAGAACCTACAACAATGTGAAAAAGCATCCAATACCAGCTTTGCTTCTGGCAGCAGATGTAGTTTCTTCATACACGTCTACAGTTTGATGTGTGATGGCCTTAAGGGTAGGAGCGGGTCAGCATCACTAGGTGTTGTCATGTTTAGTTTCTGTTAGAGCAGTCACGCAGGCTTGGGGGGGGGGGAGGGGGGCAGACCTTAATGAGGCAGGGTCTGCAGAATCTGATGCTTAGCTTTAATTGTGCCTTTATACAGAGTCAGGGTGGGCCACTGGCTTGGCACAAAGTCTAGCATGGCTAGAATTGGCTTGTGGGAGCATGTTTTTGGTGGAGCCGTTGGCTTACCTCCCACTGCCATGTGTCGGGTACTCATCGGCGTAGGTCCTGCGTGGGGTCTCCTGACTGCGTCTGCTGATCAGTTCTGGTGACAGGCTGGCTCCGCTGCAGCAGGCCTGCGTCCAGCCTGCTGATTGTGGTTGGCTGTGCTGATTAAGTGTCTTCGGCTGGCTTGACACCTAGTACCAGGGCAGGTATAGGCGGAGGTACTCAACAACAAGGTGTGCAGCTCTGGGAGTTTTCACAAGGGGATCAAATAAGGTACTGTGGGAGGGGGGGAATTACAAGGTGATGCCTCGACAGTTGGCTAGCTGCGTGAGCTCGTTCTTGGGGGATCAAGTAGCTGAAGGCTGGGGCAGGGTGGTTAAGCAGTTCTTGCTTCTTGGCGAGGATTGTAGCTGCCTTTCTGTCATTCCACTTATGTACTTCCTTTTGTATGTGTGAATGGCATATACCAGGGATGGGGTACTATGGTTCACATCCGCACTGGAGTGGCAGGCAACGATATCCCTAGCTAGAGTGTATGCCAGAAGGGATATATCCCTCCTTGTCAGATCTGGCTCTCTTTCTGGCGGGTTTATATTGTTACGAAGTGAATTTTGCGCATTAATTTTTTTTGTTATGATCCCCTTGATTTTTCTGAAATGCATTCTTTTTTTCTTGCCATCTGATGAGTGCCAAGTTAAGAACTGATTGCATGGTCAATTTGGATTTAGTTAGTGTGAGACTAAACATGCTGGACAGTTACTTTACTGGTATAGCTTATGTTTCATGCTATCTCCTCTCGTTGGATGTGTCGGTTGGCAACTGGGAATGAAATAGTTGATTATAGTAACGATAACCGGCTTTCGTGAAGAGACTTTGACCGGCTTTGATTCACAGCTTCCCACAGTGGGAATGGCTACCGGTGTAATCGGTTGACAGGTCGCTTCGGTTATACCTTTCTTACTCAAAAGTGCTTCAGCCAGAGGTGGTGTAGTTGGTGCAGGTTGGCTGGAACTGGTGACACTGACATTGGACTGCAGGACGTTGATACCATGTTGGCCGACACAGTACCGTTGATTCCAAGCTGCTTACTCCAGGCTCCAGAACCTGGGGTTGGCTAGCCTGTACTTTACCTTGGTACTCTGTATGAACTTTTGTATGATAGGGTGGTATTCTCTAGGAGTACGAATGTGTGGAGCGAAATATATACACGTACACAGGAGAGGAACGCCTCTCTAACAGAGGGGTTAGTGCAGTGCTGTCATGTTCAGCTTTCCTACTAGGAGTAGGCGGGGCTAATACACACAACCCCTTGGTGTTGATAAGGGCCGTCCTTTGCTCCTCCCCCCCCTTGAGCCGTGCCTTACCCCAAAAGCCATAGAGGTTAGGTTGACACTTAATAGCTACTGTGCATCGTGAACCCGAGACAGTGCCGTACCTTAGTGTATTTCCAGCAGTTGCTGCCGGCACGAGCTTGGTGCTCCTGAAAGGCTTCCTCCACTGGCGGGCAAGCTAGAAGCATTGAGCTGTATGGGTCGCCTTCCTGCCAATACTGGGTGTAGGTCGCAACATGTGACAGGCTGTACCTCCAGCAAATACCTCCGCCAGCACCTCTGTGCTTTGGTTGGGATACAACTCTAGAGGACTGTCTCTCCCCTGTTGGACGAGTTACTAGTGGTTGTGGCTCTACCGTTCTGTCCCAGATGTGTAGAACGGGTGGCTGTCAAATGACGTGTGAGACGTACGGACTCCTGAAAGGGATCCACAGCCCTACTCTATTTCGTACTAGTATATCTAAACTCTGTCTTGGTTGACAATGCACAGTAAGTATTATTCCTAGTGGTTATATGGAAATACCTTCTGAACTAATACCCTTTGTGAAGGAAAAAATATGTATTTATTAATAACATAATAAACACAGTGATGCGTGCTATCTCCTAACCAAGAAAATGTGAGTATGGAAGTAATTAACGCTGTACAGGTGTAGGCAACCTGCTTGTAGCTACCCAAGAAGTCTAGTGGCATTGACAGCTATGAAAACAACTCAGCTGCAGATAACTATATCAAGGGACGTCTAGAAGAGACAAATATGAAATAGGGGACCACTACTCTAATAGCAGTGGGTGAAGTTGCCTCTGTTAGCAAGTAGAGGCAGCTGCTGGTCCATTAGGAGCAGCAGCGGAAGGTATGGCGTGATGCAGAAGAAGAATAGCTTCTGGTAGATGCCGGTGGTTGTTGGCAATGGTAGCTTCTGGTAGTGGGTGGTGGTTGTTGACAATTAAGCCTCTGGTAACTGCAAGTTGCAGAAGAGATTCTGGTGAAGGCAATGGTAGCAGTCTCTGGTGGCTGCTGAAGACTGTTGAGCAGTAGGAGACCCCAGAACACAAAGTGAATGCGCGAGCTACTCAATAAGGAAGAACAACTTGCGAGCTCGGTCTTATAGAAACTTTAATAGTCCGAAGGACAGGGGCAGCGCCGGGCCGCGGTGGGAGATGTGGCGTCCCTCTCGTGCGAGGTCGGGGATGGGGGTAGCTATCCTCTGTCTGGCTCTCTGCTTTGTGCATAATTGGTGGCACTCGGTTTTGCCCCGAGGTGGTTGACAGCTTGTTGGCTATCAGCGCGGGAGGGGGGGGGCAGCGTTCTTGCTGGCTTGCGCAACCTTATTTCTCATGTGTTTGGAATAGCCGTCCAGGGTTGTGGCGATCCAAGATGTCCATGTAATAAGTTGGGGGGGTTTTACTCTCTCTCAGGTGAAGTAGAAATATTTGAGTCAGATGAGTCGTAATTGTTGTAGTATAATACATGAGAGCTGTATGCGTCAACGCCTACCAATGAGCAGTCACTTTAATGAAGAAGCAAGTTTGAAAAATAATTAATTTAAAAATTATAATTAATTAATTAAATAATATGCTGGGGGAAATGAACAACACTAAGTTTATAATTTAAATGACCATGTATTTTATTCAATACGCTTGGAAGATACAGGAGGATGCATAGCTCTATACACAATAAATAAGTCAATGCTATGATAATTATGGCAGGTGAAGGCGAACCTGCATGAGTGGATAAAAAATAAATTCAAGTGGCTAATTTGGCAAATTGATTTGATTTGTAAATTGGGGGTGTCAGTCCAGAAGGGATGATGGCACAACCTGTTACTGCGGAGTTTGAAGGATTTTTTTGGGTAAGCGAAACACATGAGGACGTTGAGATACATCTTGTTGGCGAAGGCGTACGGCATCGATGACGTCGTAGGAGACCTTGCAATTCTTCAGGATTTTCTCTGCATGCTGCTTCCGACATATGAGGCCTAGTGAATGCACAACTTTGGTTGAGAGAGGTTCGGAAGGCCTTGTTCAGACTCCGAAGACATGGTGACAATCACTTCTTTGTTGGTGTTCTTAGCTTTGTCTAAGCTGGCTGGTCTTCTTCATACTGGTGCTCTCAGCCTTACCCAGGTTTGAGTGCCGACAAACTGTCCTGAGCTGTGTTTTGGCACCTCCTTATACAAACATTTTCTGTTTGTGGGCTGTCAGAGGGGTGCGGGGATGTCTAGCCTCGCCTCACAGGAGTGATTTAAATTAGGGTTGTGGGGCGTGCCACCATTTATTATCTCCCTGGTGAGAGGCTGTTGACATATCTATCGCCTCTCCAAGAGGCTCAGGCAGTAGTGATGACATTGTGTGAAAGGTGCTGCCCTCCTACAGCACCCCTTGCAACTAGCTTCACTGGTTCTGGCGTGTCGGTGGCATGGCGGATAATACAGTTTTTCTGGCATGAGTGGGCAACCACATGAGGGCTTTTTGGTTGGGCAGTACAATTTTAATGATATTCCACATGTCTGTAATTGTCCACTGAGCTGGGAGTAACTCTGTACGCACTGGATCTATTGTCTGCCGGCATGTGACTTGCCTTTATGAGATTATTGGCTTGATGATGGGGCAAAGTCTACAAGTAGAGTGCGCATATCCAATTCGCAGGAGAGTGACATGCATCAGATTAATTAGTTAAAGAGTATTCAAATTCCTAATTAACCTTGAAAGTCCTAACTTTAATTAGGGATTGTTCAGAAGGGACCTCGTAGTGTATAAAACAAGGTTCATTACCCAACTGGTAAAGGTATGGCCGGTCTAAGGCCTTACGGGGTTGTCTTTAAAAGACGATGTTGCCGTGACCCTTATTTACCGGGAGTGGTAATGTTAGGACGACATGCTGTAGCTAAGACAACCCAGGAGGTTGCAGGTGCCGCAGAAGTAGACGCGTTCTGGAGGTGGCATCCTCCTGAGCAGGTGGTGGTGTGGTGATTCTAGCAGGCTACTGGTGCGGCTGAGGGCGTTCAGCCTTTGTGAGGATAACCCAGCCTTCACAGCTTCGACAACAATGAGCAACTGCTGAGACCTGGTCGGCTCTGCCTTTTATATTAATTTCTGCCGACCATAGGCGCTCAGAGGGGTGCAGAGAAGTTAACCCCACCTCTTAGGAGAGGAGCTTGTGACTTCACATGCATGAACCATGGAACTTTATCTTGCCTGCCACTTGGCGTGTGGTAGAGATCTTTGGTCCAGAGGTGCTCGAGGAGCAGTAATTCGTCGTTGATTGGTCAGCTTCCTACAGCGGTGCAAAGTTTGAATTGTGCGCTGTCTCTGTAGCGGATGCGGCAAAGTAGAGCAATGGCTGTATTTCTTTTGGGCAGGGCAATTATGTGACTGCTTTTTGGACATTCAGATTGACTGTGAAAGCTAGGAGCACTGGTTGGAGGTATGTTGAGGCTCTGTCAACATCTGGAAGTCTTTCGTGCCCTGCCTCCATTACAGTTCGTAAATGGAGTTGACTTGCCCAAGAACTTTGCTATATTCAGATTGGGTGAAGTCGGTCATTTAGTGTGTGCTTCTTCTATGCATGAAATGCATCATGCGTCAGGTTAATTGTCTACTGTCTAACAGATTTGCCCATACGGCCTCCTTTCTTTACTGAATTTAGGATGTCACTGTCA
Source organism: Dryococelus australis (assembly GCA_029891345.1). Classification (NCBI taxonomy): domain Eukaryota; kingdom Metazoa; phylum Arthropoda; class Insecta; order Phasmatodea; family Phasmatidae; genus Dryococelus; species Dryococelus australis. The sequence continues at coordinate 175,108,422 of CM056995.1, forward strand.
TTGCGGCTTTGACCCTTATTCTTTAACACTGTAATATCTTATTTTCATTATCACTAGTGCTTCATGGAGCTTTTACTGCTAACTGCTTTTTTTTATTGCAGTTTGTACCTATTATGCACTGTACTTTATTCTGTCACTATTTACTTTTTACGCTGCATGTACTGATGTTGCTTAGATGTCACTGGATAAAACTCTTACGGCATTCTCTCCCTCCCCCCCCCCCCCTTACTATTCTTTCACTTTTTATTGGTTCAGATCCTTGGGGGTGGCACTCACTCTGCAGTTGCGTAACCCAGCGTGCCGTGGGTACGGCTGTACCCACGGCACGCTGGGTACAGCCTTACCCAGCATGCCGTGGACATTGAAACTTTGTGACAAAAACTTTGTTTTTGTCACAAAGTTTCTGACAAAAACTTTAATCTAGGCTCATCCTTCTGGCGTTGGGAGTTGGGAAGGGCACCCCTGCCTTGACTGTAGTTGCAGGTGTGGATTTGTCCATTCTGGGTTCGGATTCTGCCTGCTTCATCACGTTGCCGTCTGGCTCACCGTCATAGCTGGGCTTGTCCATCTGGGTTGATTTTCGGGGAGGCAACAAGGAAGGTTAATCCTTGCCGTCTTGGACCAGCCTCTCCATCATTTGGCCTAGTCATGGGGGAATACCAAAGTGTTCCCAGTCCTTTGGGAACCACCAGGATGTCTCCGAGCCACTGGCTTTGGAGTGCTTCGCCCTGGGGTGCTTCTTCACTGGATGTACCTGGAAAGGTTGGAGGGGAGTAATCAATTGGAACCATACCGTGTTAAAGGGGTAGTATGTCCTTGAAGGTGCGAAATTCCCTTGTGTGTTCACTGCTAAATCTCTTTCTCTTCCTCAGGCATCAGGCATTGAGTTCAGGGTTCGGTACTGGTTCTGCTTCTCAGCTGTCTTTGTTGGGGCTCTTGGAAGAGGTTTGGTTCAGACTCGTCTTGGGACTTCTTACGTTCACATATGGCTCTTCGGGTTTGGTCTTTGGTTTCCGCTGTTCACGTGGAGGTGGCTGGTGCACTTTCACTTGCAGCTGTTGATTGCAGATTGGTTCTTCCAGATCCCACATTGTGTTAGGGGATGGGATTGCATTGACTTGTCTGCCTACCCAGTTGATGGTCATGCCTCCCTTCTTCTCCAAGATTGATGTGGCATTGTTCACAATCCAGAATGCTCCACTGCTATTGCAGCTAGGGTTGCCCCAAGATCATCTTACTCCCAATATGTGGGGCTACCAGGAACTCTACCTGGGTGGTAGTGTGGTGGGCCCTGATCATCAGCTGTATTTCCCCCTTCACTTGGAGGCGATAGTCGGGTTGTGCCATTTGAACCCTTTTGTCGGCAGGTGTCAGATGGGCTCGTTGGCAGGGTGTAAGCAGGTCGCTCAAGATATAGTTTCCTGTGGCTATCATGTCTCGCATTGCCGCAAAATTTGCTGGTTTAACTTGACGTCAATACGGGGTGCGCCATGCGGATAGTGTTCTTTAGTCATCATCTTGAGTGCGACATTTAGTGCTCCCTCTTCTCTCGGAGAGCTTTCTCTCTCACTCTCTTTTTAGGGCTATTTCTTGTCTTGTTCTGGTCACATGGCTGGTCACAGGCATTCCCCCTCCCTTGGCATGTCCTCTCTTGGTTGGGCAGTCTCTATTGAAGTGCCGGCCCGGGCAGAACCAGTGCTTAGGGATCACTGGGGTACAGGGAGGGGAGGAGGAGTCACAGCAGAGGATTTCCTGTTGGCCTTCACTCGGCCTCGCTTCTTCTTTCTCTTGGCCTCCTCAGGCGTTCTAGGGCCGCCTTCACTTTAAAATTCCTTTCCACTTCTCCCGCTCTTTCTAAGAATTCTTCAATAATTTGCGGGCTGGGAATTTGTTGAAACTTTCGGAGTTTGGACAGGAGCATGCGGGCTATTGCTCGTATGCAGTTCTCTTAGTTTCCTTTGTGTTATATACTTAGTGCATCTGTACTTTTCTGCGTTATAAAAATTTTGCAACGTAGTGGTCAGCCAGGTTAGGACCTCTTCGCCGGAGAACTGGGCTGCTAACCGGTCGCATAAATGTGCCCATTCTTTGACGAATTCGCCATACCTGGCCCACCATTTTTGGGCTTTCCCACTTATCTGCTTGCAGCCTTGGGTGACCCATTGTTAGGGGGCATGTCATTTACCCTAAATTCACGTTCACATTCCTGCGTGAAAGCTATGGGGCCTTCCTGGGGTCGGCCAGCGAACTCTGGTTATTGCAGGACATCGGGTTTATGGATTGAGGTTGCACTGTGGGTACCTGGGTTACCCGGTCTGTATTGTTCGGCTTGTTGACAATTCACACTTAGGTATACAAGTTCGGGGTGGGTGAACCTTTCGTCAAGCCACCCTCTAAAGCTGCGGTGAAAAGTCTGGTTGCAGGTTATACACCTCTGTGTTTATACCACAACCTAGACACACGATTCAGTGGTAGTGGGCAGCTTGCTGTTGGCGGCCCTGTTCACATTCTAAGCCGACTGTGTAGCAGGGCTCGTTGTTCTACTCTAGAAGGTGGTAGTGGAAATAATCTTGTCAATGCACACACTCAATTAAGATTTATCTCGTGCAATTATACGAGGCAATGTGGCAGCTCATTTGGGGGTTTTCGGAGTCCAAGGCAGTCTTTTGCCAGCAGCGACTACATTATCTCCCATTTTAGACATGTTCCTGACTAATTGGGTTGGGCGCTACAGATCAGTCACACAGGCTCGAGGGTCAGACCTTACTGAGATGAGGTCTGCAGAATCTGGCACTTGGCCTTAATGGTGCCTTTAGACAGAGTTGTCGGGTAGGCCGTCCTCTTGGCACAAAGTCTAGTGTGGCTAGAATTGGTTTGTGGGTATGTGTTGTTTGCACAGCCGCTGGCTTACCTCCCACTGCTATGTGCCAGGTACTCGGCGTAGGTCCTGTGTGGGGTCTCTTGACCCAGCTGGCTGGCAGTGACGGCATCTGCTGGTTGACTCAGTTGAGAGGCTGTCTCTGCTGCGGTAGGCTGGTGTCTGGCTTGCTGATGCTGGTTGACTGTGCTGATTTGATGTCGTAAGCTGTTTGGACGGCTAGTAACAGGGGCAGGCATAGGCGGAGGTACTCAACGACAAGGTGTGCAGCTCCAGGGGTTTTCACAAGGGGACCAAACAAATTACGGGGAGGGGGAGGGAATCCGATGTGAGGCCTAAGACAGTTGGCAAGCGACATGAGCTCATTTCCGGTGGTCAAGTAGCTGAAGGCTGGGACAGGTTAGTTAAGCAGTGCTAGTTTCTCTGTGAGGATAGCAGCTGCATTCCTGTCGCTCTACTTACTTCCCTTTCTGTGGGTGAACTGCATTTACCAGGGATGAATTACTATTGTTCACGACTGCACTCAGGGGCAGGCAACAATATCCTTAGTTGGAATGTATACCAGAAGGGGTGGATCTTTCCTTTTCAGACCTAGCACTTCTTCCGGGAGGGTTAACTGACAAGGGTGATGTAGCCTCTTCGTCGTGTCTCTTGCTAGTGGTTGTAGCTCTATCAGGTACCTTTTCATGCCTGGTCCATGGTATGGGTGGCCGTCTAATGGGTTGTGTTTTGTTTTCACACGCCAAGTCCTTCTTATGGGACAGGACACTGTTCTATTCGAAGTTTGGTAAACGAGTCCCAAGCCACAGTTTTTTATCTTTCCTTTGCTGGGTGGCACTTACCAGGCATGACTAAGAACAATTCACACAAGAAGGAACAGATGGCGGTTAGACTAGTAACAGGTTTTATTACATCCAGAATAGAACACTGTGATCCATACTAGGGATGGGTCGATACTAAATTTTCTCAATACTCGATACCAGTTTAGACATCAAAACATTCTAACAATACGCGATACCGATACTTTTCTGGATACCAAATTATTATAATTTGGTATCCAGAACACAAAACCACTTGGCCAAGAAAATTGCTCATTTTACTAGTGTCGTTGACACACGCTGAAACTATATAAAAACCCACATCACACTGGAAACTCGACTCGTGAAGGCCTTTTGGAGTGCTTGCGGAGCTTTGGAATGCTCGTTGCCAGCCAAGATAATTATGGTACACATTTAAAAGTAGTTGTTGATATCTTGCGAACCGTTAAACCTAGGTAAAATTTTATGGTTGCGTTTGAATGCCCGAAGGATGCGGATTATATTATGGTACATTTTTTAAAAGTGTTGTACGTATTCTGAAAGTTATGGTATGCTCGTACCATAATTATGGCCCGAGAAAATAGGTGTTCAATACTTTTGGATATTCTCGTGTTATACTCGATACTATAAAGTATTGAGGGTATCGAGGATCCCATCCCTAACCCATACTCTCCTGCTGTAAATGATGCACATTTCATCTCCACTCAGCCTGTGAGTAATGCAGTGCATCACAGTTGCCCTTCTTTCTTGAGGCTGTCTTTTCTTTTTGCCTCACATAGTATCATACTGGTTTTCTTAGTAAAACATGTTTCAGATCAAGAGTCTCTTCGACTCTGCTCATGAATCATCAAGAATCTTGTTCCTCACTCTACTTTTAATAGTCCTCAAGTCTCTTTCCAATCTTAGAGGCAAACTCTTATCATATGGTTGGAAGTACTTTATCTTTCATTATGTTCTCCTGATTTTATTGGAGGACTCTTCTGTCTCCAATTCCTTGTCGTCATTGCCTTATATATTGTTTCAATTCAGTCAGTTTTCACATGCTTGATTGTATCCACACCACATACACTACATGATTGGGACTGTCCCAACTGAAAGGTGTGCAGTTTTGCTTTAAAATTCTCAGTTCTCTGAGTGTGTGTGGTTCAATATGGCTTATAGTTCCTTACTCAGCCTCTGGTGGCATGCTTTTCCCCTGTAATACCTCTTGTTCGAACAAGTAGATGAACAGGCTACACCCTAAACAATACAGAAAGTGACTCACTTGAGACAGTTCTGTGTGCCTTAGTTACCGTCAAACAAGCTGCCCTCTGAACAGGACTGGCTCTTCATATAAGCAAAGTAAGCAGCCGGGTAGGGCGCCAAGCAGAAGGAGTGTCTAAGGCGTCATCAATCTCTTCCAGTACATAGGCTAACGCAAATGCTTTAAGAAATAAAGAATATTATTGGCTAACTTTTTTAAGTATACTTAAATTATGATTTCATGTAATATTAAAATATGATGTTCATTAAAAGGCACTTTTTAAACCCACTATATTACACTTTTAACAACTAGCCAAACCTGTTATCGTGTTGCATTTAAGAAAGTATGCATAGAAGCAGGGAATATGACAATTCGCTCCTTCGCCCACTCGCATAGTGAGAGCAGAAGACATTGCTTTTAAAGATAAATTGACTCGTCCATTTTGTGCGAAAGAACACTGCACATAACTACACTTATTCATCAAGCTCGCAGTGTGCTGTACTGTCTTGCGAAATTGAAGCAAATGTGTGGTGTTAATTCTTATTGTGTTTCAGATTATTTTAAATATACCATAATAATTTCAAATGTTTGAATAAAATCTTGTTACTCCCCAAAGTCCGTAACTATCAATCCAAATTGTAATTTGGGGGGGGGGGGGGGGGGGGTGACTGACTCTGTCTAACCAACAAGGCCGAGCTACTTGCTGTTAATCCCCATGCTGGGCACCAGATGACATTAGTCAAATGGCGACCAACATGATCATGTAGTGGGGTGGGACTGACTTGGTCCGAACTACTTAGTCAATACTATTGTCATTAATACCTCATGTTGGGCGCCAGTTGACACAACTCCCTCTTACAGGAATTAATAAAATGATTTCTTAGAGGTGGGGGGATATATATACACGTGTGTGTGTGTGTGTGTGTATATATATATATCTCTGTGTGTGCGTTCATGCGTGCATGCATGTGTGTGTGTGATATATGTGTTTACTGTTTATTTTAGGCCCACACGTTTAAACAATTAGACATGAAAATGTGAATGTGGTTGCATTAGTTTGTTTGTGTTTCATACTTGAACAAATAGGGGCTGAACTATGGAGTTTGTATGTACATAAGTTAATCCACTGTATTTTTAAGGTGGTTCTACATATTTGTTTTATATATGTATATACATACACACACACACACCAATTTAGGACTGAACTATGAAAGCATGTGTGTGAGAATAAGGCATTTTTTGAAGTTTGTTTTGAGTTCAGTTCGAGTTCGACGAACTATAGCATAGTTCGGTTTGAGTTCGGTTCGTCTACATATTTAAAGGTTCAGTTCAGGTTCAGTTTGATAAAAATATTCTAGGTTAAGTTCTGGTCTTGTTCAGTTCCAAAATCTGGTTTTGTCCCACCTCTACATATTTTCAATAATATTAAACATATTTAACTGTTTTGAATAGTCTTTAGAAGCTTGCTCATCCTTTTCATTAGCTGAAGTTTCTCGACAAATGTACTTCCCATCTATTATTTTCTTATTATCTTTATTACACATATGTATTTACAAATGTACATAAAATAAACAATAACTTCTTCTTGTTGAGCATAATTTCTGTAGGTGGAGACCTAAAACGTCAACATACATAAACAACAATATAATTAATGTTACAAACATTAGTACATTTTAAAGAAGAAAAATTAGTGACCATAAACATTGGTATAGCAGTCAGGACAGAGTACAATCACAGTCAAGAAGCATTGCACACAAAAATTGCACAATTACATAGCAACTACACTAAATAGAAATTTAAAACAAAAACTGAATTTCACACATAGAATACACTTAGCAATATTGCATACACATTCGTACAACTGAACTTACACTAGATGTGTCCATAGGATAATTGACATTGAAGTTACATACAAATATTAACCTTCTAAAGCTGAGACCAAAGTATATCTTCTTTTGTTATTAATTTATCTTTTTATACAATATATTTTCATGGGGTTCATAAGATAAGTGATGTTGTAGTACAGGAAAATTACTATCCCAAGAGTTTAATTAATTTAATATTAGATTTTATTTTTTTTTTAATGTGGAATAATTATTACAATGTTTTGTGTCACTAGGGACAGAATTAAATAATTTATACCCTTGAAAAGTGAGGGCCACTTTTCCATAGTTTGTATTAATACATTGTCTAAAGAGGTTTTCTGAGATTTTTTGTAAAATGAGTGTGGGTTCCCTTTACTGATAATTTATTATTGATCTGTAACTTAAATATATACGCAGTGGTATTAACAATGTAAAGCCCCTTTACAGGCAGAATTTTACAGTGAGTATACAAAGGAACTGTATTGTATAATCTGGGTAGGTTGAAAACATTTTTGAGGAAGCTATTTTGAGCTGTCTGTGGTGGTTTTAAGACAGTTTTGCATGCAGAACCCCAAACTAAACTAAGGTATTGTAAACAACTGTGAATTAAAGATGAATATATAACTTATCTTGTAGATACAGGAATTCCTTGATAACGCAGTCTCTTTAGTATTCTAACAGCAGGTAGGATGTTAAAGAGGACATGATTAACATGCTTATTCCACTTTAAGTTCTCATCCATAATTAAACCTAGGTATTTAACAGAGTCTGCATATTTAACTACATTACCATCAATTACTAGAGTTTTACTGGTTAACAGTTTCATTCTTGGAGATCTAAAGAGTATGTACATTGTTTTGCATACATTGAATGTAAGCTTATTAAGACTGAAATATTTGCTTACTACATTCAAGTCCTCTTGCATATACTTAAAAGTATGTTCAGCATTGTCTTGATTACTATTAAATATAATTGTGTCATCAGCACACAATTTAATTTCATTATGTAGTTTTAGTTTTCCAATATCATTAATGTACACCAGAAATAACAGGAGACCTAAGACACTTCCTTGGGGAACACCTGTACTAATTTTTTGTTTACTGCTTGTTGAGTTCCCAATTTTCACAAACTGATAGCGGTTAGTGAGGTAACGTTCCATAAGCATTAGTGACGAGACTCTAATGCCACTTGCTTCTTGCTTTTTTAGGAGTATGACATGATTTACAATATCAAATGCCTCGCAAAGGTCAATAAATATTGCTGCACAGTATTTACCTTTATCTAGGGAATATTTAATTTTACACACTAAATTATTGGCTGCAGTAGCAGTGTTACTATTAGACCTGAAACCATATTTTTCATGGTAGAAGAACTTATTTTGCTCATAGAATGTATTCATTCTCTTGTAGATAATGTGTTCAAAAATTTTATTGATCACAGATAGCACAGAAATAGGTCTGTAGTTGCCAACACTGGCACGGTTACCATTTCTGAAAACTGGCATAACTCTGGCAAACCTAGCGTGTATCAGGGTATAATTTGTTAATTATCATGCAATTAACAGCCTGCACAAGTAAAGGTGTCATCACATACTTGCAATGCTTCATTGTTTCTGCAGTAATGCCGTCATAGTCAGCACTAGGTTTTTGTTTTAATTTATTTATAATTTTCATTACTTTATAGTCGTCTGTGGGAGATAGAAAGATAGATGCATTTAGAGGTTGTAGTGTGTTCATTTGGTAAAATTCATAATTTGGCAAGGGCTGTAGTTGCTTAGACAGAGTTATACCAATAATATTAAAGTAATTACAAAATACATTGGCAATATGGTAGTGATCTGTTATATGTTCACCATCATCTGCTTGGACAGTGTCAATGTTATGATACTTTTTCTTATCTAAGCAAAGGATATTATTCATATTTAGCCACATTTTTTTGGGTCACTTTGACATTCTTTGAAGATATTCTCATAACATTTTTTTATGCATGCCTTTTTCAGTGAGGTTATTTGATTGTTCAGAATTCTCAGAGAATCTTTTAGGTAGGTATTATTTTTCATACGTTTATATTTTATGTAGAGCTGATCCATATATTTCAATTTATCGCTGAGTTCTGGTGTAACCCAGGAGCTAGAATATTTATTGACCTTACAAGTTTTATAGATTGTGGCTTTCAACATAGCTCGGTTTAGGCTACACTGTAGAAATTTAATTATCTCATCACAATCATTGGTTACAGGACACTTGTTTTTATACAGATACATAGAAACCCTTTGTAAAAGAACATCTTTGTTAATATACTTGAAAGTTTTATAGAATTATTTCTGTGAAACTTTTAAGTACGGTTTGTGCCAGGATTATATTGTGCTCACTTAGGATGTTATCACTAGTTGCAATAGCAAGTTTTTCATATATACTTGTGAGAAGGTGGTCAATAACACTTTCAGAAGTATCAGTAATTCTAGTTGGTAGATCATTGCATAGGTGTAATCAATCCATGGGACATGTAGACTAATTGGTATTGTTGTAATTTACTATATTTTAGGTTACCAGCAGTAAGGTTGAAATTCCCTACAATAAGGACTTTTGTGTCATTGCAATTGTTTAGGTCATTATCAAAACTGTCAAGGGAGGAGTTTAAACAACATGTAGGTCTATATTAGCCACCTATGCTAAATTTTTTTCCTCCAAGTGTGATCAAAAATTTCTACCCTCAGAGAGTAGTAATCAGTGTTGCAACAGTTACCAATTTTGTGAGGGAGTTTATCTTGAATATACATGGTAAGACCTCCACCAGTGATTCATTTCTATATCAAAAATACCCAGTATATCCAACTATATTATAAAAAATTGTTTAATTATCTTTTAGCCATGTTTCAGAAAGTATAACAACATATGGTTTAGATTTAAGTTCAAGTAGCTGTAACAGATCCTACAGTTTGTATCGCACACTTCTTATATTTAAGTACAACACAATTAAAGTACTAGTGTCATCACAAGATGGTGAGGTTAAGTTATAATTGGACAAGGTCGAAAAGACACAGTTCAGGATATCAGGTATATTTGAGATATACATGTTCATCATGAGTGTTTATATTCTGTGAAGAGCTCAATTAACTTAATTGCAAAAGCAGGCACAGGATTCATGTCCTATTTATTTTCCTGCAGTAGTTGTTGTAGGTCTTCATTAGTAGCGATGTGTTTGACACTTGCTGCTTCATTTTTTCTTACAAGTATCATACAGTCCTTGGTCCAGACATACTTAAACCCATGTTGTTTCAGTTCCATAGTTTTCTTGAAGAGAATTCTATTGTTTGGACTAAGATGTTCATTCAGATACACCATTCTTGAGGAAGCATTCATTCCTATATCAGTTGACTCTAGATTTCTAGTTTTCTTTTTCGCAGACAGCAGAACATTTTTCATCTCCTTGCTGCAAAACTTTACGAGGAGGATCGGTGGAAATTCCTTACTTCGGGATAACATCCTGTGACAAGCATCAGTTTGTTGGTGTTCAATATCGACCCCCAGATGTTTGCCTAGTTTGACAACAATTTCTGCATTGTTTTCATCCTTACTAAAAGGAATACAGTGAATCTCAACATTATTAATTCTATTACACTGCTAAAGATTTTTGTTTTGCAACTTTAGCTCAATAATCTCGGTTCTTAAGGTTCTAATCTCACTTAGCACCCGTTCAACAGCCTTTTGTTTTTCTTCCATTAGAGCTTGTGTGAAATTAAGAGACTCGTCTTTATTTTCACTGCGGAGCTCTCACAATTCATTCACTAAGTAGGTAAAGTTGATTCATGATTTCTTGCAGAGTTGTAGAATCATTATGATTTATGCTGGGAACCAACTCAGCTGAGCGTACCTTACAGCACCATTTGGAATGTTTATCTGCACGTAGATTCTCGTAGTTCTCGTCATATATATTCGCACAGTTAAGGTGGAACCATGCCTTACACTTTCCATCACATCCTATACTTTTATCACCATTTAAAAAGCACTTTTTACACACACCACATTTCACTTTTTCTTTCCCGCCCGCCATCTTGGATAGTTATATAAATATAAAGTAAGTCGGGAATAGTAGCTGAAAACAGTCAATACTTAGGCATTTTTTACGAATGTGTAACTGTGTTGATGTTTACATTAATGCTTTTACGGATTTAACCTATAATACAAACATTCCTTCAGAATTATTGAAAAACAAAAGGCTTGGAGATAGTTTTCCCTATTGTAATTATCTCTGTTATAAACCTCTGGAACATAAATATTTGTTCTTTTAATGAAATTGTAACTATATTGATTATTTTTCGCTACTCGATTGCTTTAGGTATAATCTTTAATGCCATTCTCATTTTTTACTTTCTAATTCTCCCAATACCCAGTAGGATTTTCCTTCTAATAATGCGCTCTGGAGAATGGAAAAGGACTTGGATGATTCCATTTTAACTAATTTGTAGTTTCAAAGAAAAACATACCTTGGCTGGACGAATGCAATGTTATCATTTTTTAAAATCATTTTCTTCCTGACATGCAGGACCCATAACCTGTTCAGGTAAATTATAAATTAGAAGATTGACACTAATAAACAAGATGTTATCTATTCTTGACACAGAACAACTTGGAGCACATCTCGTAACATTGAGAATAAAAACACACCATGTATGTTTATAAAATAAAAGAACTCGTGTTAACAATACAATTGACAAAGAGATATAGATATTTTTATAATAATTGATGTACTTCAACAATCATGACATAAATGTGTAAACAATTATGTTGAAGCAGTCAGTCAATTATATCCTTAGCTTAACTTGCTGAACAATACACACGCTTGAACAAGAGGCTCTACCCAGTTTAATAGAGCAATATGTAAACATTGTTTGCTTTTATTTTTCAAAGGTGTCACTCCAATAAAAACAAACCTGCACCTTTCAGGTTAAGGGCTACCAAACTTACCAGGCGCTTGAACTGAACGGTTCAAAGAGCAGCACAAAATTTTCAACAAACCACAGTCTATTTAAAAAAAATACAAATGATCTAGTGTGTAATGTTGCAAATACAGTTCTTGCAGCCTTGTCCAAAATTTTCATTCTGTACAAGTGTCTCCATTTTAAAAATTACCCCCTCCCCTATGTCTCCTCGGACAGGAATGTCAGTGCTCACCCCTTCCACGACCCCCACCACCTCTAGGGTAGGGCTTGCGGCCATTCATGATATAACGAGCACCAAAATATAAATATCATTAATCCATAGCAGTAAACATAAGCACACCTTCATTCCTTGACAAGAGTGTTGACCAAAAAAATCATAATGCTTTAATTTGCCACCAAAACAATTTAATTAAAGAGGGTGCTAAATTTGTTAAACAAAATTGCAAACAATACGAAACCACTCCAACATACCCTAAATAAATGACCCCATGGGCAATGTTAAATTAATGTTACCAAAAATGATTACACTCGTTATCACTCAAAATATTACATGATAACCACTCGTTAACACTCACACAATATATTATGTAATAAACAGTAAACTGCATTTTCAGTAATTAATTTGCCATATCTGAGAATTAATAATGTGATAGACACAAAGGTATTTCAACCCAAAACAGGATTTAAAACTTATTTGAAATTTTTGCGTGCTCGACGAAACCAGGTTACACTAAAGCACATTCACGCCTCGACCAAACTCCTTCAAATTGTTGGCTTCCTTTAAAAATAAAGAGATACTAATTCACTAATCGCAGCCTCAATGTGATTATAATATTGATTAAAAAACAACCATAAGGCTGTGACAAGGCATAATACTAACAAGATTAACCTATTGTGTAGTTTGCTCATGAACCCACCGTATCATATTTTTACTTAATTCCAGGACTCAATACAGGCTACACCTAGCTCACTATACATCAGTAAAATTTGTTTTCAACACAATGAAACATTATCCTAATATCAGGTACATAATATTGGTTACATATTGGAACGCTGTGGCAATCGTAATAGATTCCACTTAAGCACGGCGCTCATAAAAACGAACAATACGATACATTGAAATACGACTTAAAAAACCTTAAATCGATAGTACGGCAACTAGCTAACTAAGTGCTATTCTCTCAAAGCTTACTATTGTAAAAACCTTTAAACCAGCACACATTTAAAATTCTAATACAAGAAAAAGTAAGTGATAGGATTGCATCATCCAATGGCGTGCTCAAAAGGGGCAAAGCAACTGGGCTGCAGTACCTAACACTGTAACAGCATACAATGAAAAAATAAATAAAAAATTTCAAAGTTCAATGTGAACAAGCATTTACCAGCACTCAATGTTAAAAAGGGTGAACTCTTCAAAGCCCACTACAAATTACACTCAAATACAGCTCTCAATAAAATAGCTAAACTATGTGCCCACAATGCCTTAAAATAATGATTGCACTCTTCCACTCACCATTTCGTCTCTCCTCATCGTTGCCACACAAAACTACACTTATTTCACACTAAAAATAATTTCTACACCCACAATATTTGCTACCTAACTGCATTGGTGAGCTGACTTTAGAAGCAGATATCAAAGCACGATCTCATCATTCAGCATAAGCAGACCCACTGTCGTATGCATAGTCAAATGGATAGAGTGGCCAGCAGGTGAAATATTTGAATAAATGAAGAGGCAGGACGGCAATTGCAGAGCCGCTAGACGGATGAAGAGTGGTGAATGTTACTTGACGAAGGCCGAGAGAAGAATCACCCCAAGCCAAGGAGTACACACTTCAGACTGGCCACTCCACACTCTAGCGAATGACATCAGAAAGATGGGAAAGAAGAGAGGGGAGGAGAAAGGAACATGGTAATCAGAGCCAAGAAACCATAGAGCAAGCAAACGTGGCATCACCGTCAAGTGTTCATTGCAGGTACTATGAAGCAGGGCGGCAGCATTGTTTCACCTTTCTGTGTACAAGATTAGAAATAACAGCTATAACACTCAAGTGACTTTGCTCTTGCCCCTGTGAAAGTAAATTTGGGTTGCGAAAGTCCTCTTTTCTGAAATGTTTAGAACACACTGTTCTCATGTATAAACCGCCATGCCATTTTTTCTTTATTACATCTCTTATACACTATCTACCAAAAAGTAATTGGGCACCTGTCCACAATGTTTGCTCAGTGGTTGTTACCCCGTTAGAATCTGTTGGGCCATCTCTTGCGGCTATAACAGCAGCCACCCTCACTGACATGCTCTCTACGAGTGTGTGCAGGACATCCATGGTGATTCGTCGCCATTCTTCTTGCAACCATTCCATGAGTTGAGCAATGGGTTTTGGCCGTGCCTGACGAGCCCTAACCCGTCGATCCAATGGCTCTGGGTGGGCCAGTCCAATCGGCAAACATTGTTGTCGGCGTACCACTGCATAGTAGCCCTTGAAACATGGCACCTGGCATTGTCATCCTAGAAGTAACATGGGTCCATTCCATAAAAACGCCATAATGTTGGGAGCATTTCATTATCCAGAATATTACAATAGGCCTCTGTGTTCATGCTACCACAGACAAACACCAGCGGTCCTACACCGAAGGCCGTGGAACATAAGTCAACTGACATACTGAATTACCTATTTTCACTGGTGCCCAATTACTTTTTGGTAGATAGTGTATTTCTTTGTTTGCACAGACAATATTATTTTCATTTTCAGAGGGTTTGAAAGTTTTAGGTCATTTTGCATCTGGTGTTGTATTATAATCAGTTACGTGCAGTATTTTGAGAAAATATTTTCCTTATTTAAACTAGTTTCTGGACATTTTTTTCTATGTATTATTTAAAGTAATCATTTTTGAAAAATTCCCATTTTGATTGTGTTTATTAGCTAAACTTTATTCACAGGTAATGTACAGCTCTTACTTTACTCAACATAAATTTTTATGACATTAGAAGTTGTATTTTATTTATGTACATGTCAGAAACCTCATCTACTGAAATCCGGCATGTATGGAAATGTTTTGGCAGTCCCCTGAATAACGATACATCAAGAGTCGACTGTATAATAAGGAGTAAACATTTTATTTCAAATAAAATAACAAACACACGTAATTATGTTTTCGGTTTTCAGCTACTGTATTTTCTGCTACAAATGTGTAAGTTTCTAGACAATCTGTACACCCTTTGGTCAGTATCTTACAAGTACATTTGGAATGTAGTTTATTACAGTAGAAGAAATGATTAAAGTTGACACATGCCCAATGGGAGTGGAAATTATTTATTGGGCCTAGTCACATAAAAAAATGAGTCTAGACGTTTCAGGTTGAAAGTTACACTGACTCTGGTCACTTAACGTTTGAGAAAGGAAGCAGATGTCTTAGTCATTTTTACAGTTTTAAGTCGTGGTGCCAGAATTATGATGTACATGAAGCACCATAGTGCTTTACTGGCACACGGCCAGTGTACAGGACAGGTCTGGTGGCATATTGGAGGGGCACAAAGTCAAGGCCCTATGAGCGGGCTAACCCTTGATCACAGTTTTACCTGGATGTACGATGGTCTTATGCTGGCAAGGCCCTGGCATAGCGAGGGCTGGTGGTCGCCTTGGATGTCACAGGTTGTGAAGTGCTCTTACTTGGCTGGTTACTGGAGGATACTGGGGTGATAGGCTCGGCCGCTGGAGTCTAGAGTTGGAGTGTTGATGTGGCACTATCATCCCTTAGTACCGGTGGTGCACTGTGTTTGCATTTGGAACAACCATCTGTGGCCTTGGTGGCAGGAGTGGCGTCTCAGTCAGGCAGCACGATTTTACTTGGGGGGGTGTTGACGTGATGTTTCTTGGAGAATCTGGGTGAACAGTACAGGATGTACTGACGTGTCTGTAATAACTTCCAACATTGTGCTGGCCGGCGTTTCCTGGAGCCACGTGCCCAGTCTCTTCAGTACTGTTAGGTGATGACTTGGCCAGAGGGTTAAACCTTGCGTTCAAGATGGGTCGAAGTCGAGTGCGCATTAAAGATGTGTAAATACATCATGTGTCAAAGTTTTATTAATAATGAAATTATTATTATTATTATTATATATATATATATATTTTTTTTTTTTTGGCATTATGCATTTTAACATTCATTTTTGTATTGTTTAGGTTTTATTGCTCTTCACCATGTAATCTTGTGTGTTCCTCTAAGAACATATTTTCTGGACTAGAATGTTTTGAAATGCTCTGTATTGAGTAGCAGAGTTGTTGAAGTGAGAAAGACATAGAGTGCTGGGGTTGTGTGCAGACTGGCAGCCGGTGTCGCTGGTGCGGGAGGAGGACCCCCTGTATTGCCTGGAACTGCCACAGCTGAAGGAGGTGTCCCAGGACTCGGGGGCGTACATCCTGCTCTGCTGGGTCAATGTGATCGTGCTAGACGACCACCGTGCCAGGTACACGCTGCACTGCTTTCTGCCCTTTGCCTTCCTCACAGCTCCCACTTTTAACTACACATCAAGCTGAGCGAAGGGCACAGTGGTTAACCTTCGGGCTTATTTTAGTTTTCCATTGTTTCCAGACAAATGGTAGGGATGGTTCCATACTACAGGCTATGGTCAGTTCCTTTCCCGTGTGTAAGCAACTGTTTTTGTCTCTAATAACCTCGTTGACGAGATGCTGAGTCCGGTCTACCCATTTACACTAGAAAAATTTAACATGCACATAAAGCAAGATAGAATAAGCTGCAAATTTAAGTATTGGGTACAAAAGATTCACTCTCCCTTATTTATCAAGAGGTCCATTTGTGGCAGCCTACTTTGTATAGCTGACTGTAGCAGCAGACGGCAACACAAGGGGTTGTTGGTTTGAATCTCAGGTAAGGCACAATTATAAGTGCAAGTCTTGAAGATCTGTCAGACAGAAAGTCACACAGGCCATGTACTGGCTAGTGGAATGGTGGGGGACAGTATTTTTTTTTCAGGCCCTCTACCGGCAGTTTCCATTGCCGTCAGGGAAGAACAGCAATAGGTCACTCACAAGCAGTGAGGGAGGACCTTGTTTCTCTGGTATTTGTGTCCACTGCACCCTTGGAGTCAATGTGGTTGCACAAGACGACTTTGAACCCGAAACCCATCGAGGTGGCATGCTCATAACACACTAGACTCACATTCTTGACGACTCGGGTTAGCGAGCCATCCTGATTTCCATCCTCCGTGATTTTCCAAACTTTCTCCAGGCTATTACTATTATAGGTGCTTATTACTGGCCACAGCCGATTCCCCCCAGTTTCTCCTTCCCTGTGCAACTTGCTTAGTCTGTAGTAGTGACCTTGCTGTCAACCAGACACTAGTCCCTATGTACCTACTGACTTGCCTGCCTCGAGCCTGAGATGGGGTTGTCAGCTACACAGTACCCTCCCCCTCCTATCATAACTTCTACCACTTCCTGTCCTCTGTGTTGTAAAACTGAATGTAATATCTTGACAGAGGTAGCTAGCTACATGGTGCATATGTAAAATGTAAGCAAGAAGCAGTAGCTAACAAGCGTAAAGCTTTGTTGACTGTCGTGCTGGTGTCTAAATACAACTGTAGAGTAGCACAGCAGTTGTGATAATGCGCAGACTGAACGGATATAAGATAATGTGTAATGACTGTTGTCCTGTGGCAGCATGTTTGTCTTGTACTCCTTTCTCTTATGGAAGATGCTCGTCCTCTTCTTACATAGTGGCTTGAGAGCTACGTGAAACATACGTGGCTTCACTACCACACCCACACAATCACAGACCTTGTGGATGGGCCCATCTTAAGGCTTGACTTAAAACACCATGTTGAATTAAGTGTGTTTTGGACAGTTATTTTGAAACTTAAGTTATACTTCTCTGACAATGTACGATATGCTTTAGAACAAACATAAATTGTGAATTTCTTTCATGTAAAAATAATGTAATAAGTGCAGTATCATTTTTACATATCAATAGATTATTGCAATTTCACAATAACCAGATAACACATGTATAGAATTTCATAGCAAAATTTGAAAGCATTTTTAAAATGCAAAAAGAAGTGCTATAATAAGAAATATAAGTTTTATTTCGTTAAAGAGAAAGTTACAACACACATGGAAAATTTATCATGGCAGATGAGACTAAGCGATGCGTCATCTTATGGTATGAAATAGCAATACTTTAAAAAATTAAAAGCTTCCTCGCTCTTCTCTTTCTCTTGTTTGTGTGTGTACATAGTCAACTCTCGACACCACGACCCCGGGAATAATAGCCCCCTTAAAATATCAACTGTTTTGTGGGGAACTGTGAAACATATATTTAAATAACAGAAAATGTGGAAGGAAATTGGTAGAAAAATAAGTTTATTGCATTCATTTGGGTTGCTAACAATAGCCATTCTTTTTGCCACTTTGCTGTATCACTCCGAAGAAGGAAAGATGAAAAAAAGATTTTAAAAATACCGGTAAACAGCATCTTGCTACATCTTGACTGTCTACCCCTACCAACAAGGTCACCAATGTTTACCGATGTTCATTTGCTGTTACTTATGTTACATGCCAGGGTTCGGTTTTAGGTTACACGTATATTCTTCATATTTGTATTGTAATACTTGCACAGTGCAGCATTTACATTCTCAAAAATGTACGTAAAATTCTCCTATTGTAACTTACATTGCTGTATCAAAAACTTTAACATCATGTTTAAATCAACACATTTTCTGATAACCTAAACAAATACTGAATTACATTGACACACGATGGCCTATAGAGGGTGACATGTGAACCTTAGTTACGTGACGACCCTTAGCGGAGAGGTGATTGCCGTAGTCAATTAAAGTTTGGTTCGGGCGGCCAGTGACACGAGGAAGAGAAATATAGATACCTATAATGTTTGGCCAGAACACATCCCAGTATAAAGAGCAGGGTGAGTGGCCTGTCTGCAAGGTACAAAATCAAACACTGGTTACACAGTGTTTCTACATGGTGTACACTCTGCCACTGATTTACCTTTCTGGATGGTGGCCACGGGAGGCCGGCAATCCAGTTGTGGTCATTGTGGTTGGTGGTGGCTGTTAACGCTGCTGTAGAGACGTTGCTGGCTGGAGCCCAGGATGGCTTCAGTCGGTTGTCTGGTTTACCCGAAACCAAGGGTTGCTGATGCCCAGAGGGATGTCCTCCCCACTGAGGATGGCTTCATCTATTGGATGTAGGAAACTGGTAGTCTTGATGAGTGGTGGAAAGAGATGCTGCAGAAAAACTGTTAGGTGAGGCCTCTCCAGTGGGCAGATGGTATCAGCTCTGGCCCGTGTAGATGTGCTACAGAATGCAAGTGATGGAGTTGGCTTACAACCCAAGTTACTTTTGGAGACATTATATGCCCTCTTCAATTCCTGTCAACACCACTCTTTCGGGTGTAAGGTATAGGAAAGGTACAACTACCATCCTAGCGAGAGAGAAGCAGGCGACGTAGTGTGAAGAAGTGGGTATATGAGGGAAAACTAGAATGGAAAAGGGTACAGCCAGTTAAACAGAAATACTTGGGACCACAGCCATATGTTATAAAGGTGGACAATTACATATTAAATAAATGTCAAAAACTGCATCATCTTAGTCAGCAAACCATAGTGTAGAGGGGGGGGGGGGGGGAGAACTAAAAAAACAGAATTAAATACGACCAATGACTAAAATTTGGCGACTTGAAAACACCTCAACCTCTAGGCTTCCAACTTATTGGGGAGGGGGTTAACTCCACCACATGCCATCTCAAAGACAAACACAAATTATAACGGGCTAGCACAATGCCCTAAACTAATGCAAAACAACTTGAAAAGAGTGTAACTGAGATCTCACAGAGCACTACTTGTGAGGTGGTAAAATTTGGGGACCTTTAAAGGTGGGAACTATTAACAGGGGAGGAAAATTAAATTATATAAAAAAACTGATTTAAAAAATAAGTAGTAGGGAACAGCACTTGATCCATTAACTTCATTAATTAATTACATTCATGTATTAAATTATAGGTAAGCAGTGTTATCAAATCCAAAACCAACTTCAAAAAATGGATGGATTTCAAAACAAAAATTTTATTAAATCAAAAAGGAATAAATAGATTTGTGCCACAAACGAATAACACTTTGTTAACAAATTTCAGTCATTTTGTTTATATATATATAAATTGCATAAATACAAATTTCTGTCTCTTTGTTTAAAATTTAATACAGATTAATTATTGTAATGTTGATTTTTATGAATAGTTCTATGATAAGAAATAATAGATACAAAGGAAACAACCTTTCAGAACCAATCTCTTAAAATTTAAATAGGCTAGTTAATAGTTAATCTCTAGTTTGATCTGCTGTACCAATATTGAAATTTCATCAACAAAAGAAAATGTTTACTCTGGTGCACAACTTTGTCGGCGAGAAGAAAAGGTAAAAGATTAATTTCAACATCAGGTTGTTGCATTAATAAAAATAAAGAGAACAGCAAACTAGTTAAGTTTAAATAAAAAAACTCTGTCAAATTCCTCCTCTGGGCTTAAGCTCTTTCATTAAACGACTAGTTGCATCAGAAACAACTTACTCCACATCAAAACTGCAATAATATCTCACTTTACGGCTTAATATCTCTTAAACTTTACAACTTCTGGTAAACAAAGGAAAAATGATACCCTAGATTTAATCGTTAAAATGAAACTTTGTCATCAATGTTACAAACTGACCTCTGATCTTCCTTAATTGTTTAATTTCTTACATATTTACTAACTAATTCCATTACGGAGCCCTGGAACCAATCTACAACTACTTAAAAGAAAAAAAAGATAATGTTACTTAATTACATAATGTACTCATCTGCCCTGGCTCCTCTGGACACCAAACAAGCTTCTGACTTTCTCTGTACGTCTGGTCGCTTCAGAAGTTCAGCAGCGACTCCCCTTGGCCGTGGCTACTGACGCCAAGCAACCGCGTGACGCACGCTGCCACATAGTTGTTGCTAGGTAGTTGTCAGCGAATTGCTCCGCCTCCGATCAGCCCCGTCTCACCCAAATGGTGCAACCTCTACCTCGTCTGTCTCCTCGAGTACCCTAGAACCAACACATGACCATCCTTCAGCCCATGCGCATGAAAGCACAGCCCAGCAGCAGCTCACAGCTGCAACGCGTGATCGCAAGGATTCAGTTTCATAAGGTCTCTATCCAGCCATCTGGCTATAAATTGGGTGAGAATGTACAAAACTTTGAAAAGAGAAAAACCTACAAGTTAAAAGAATCAAACACAAATCACAGCTACAAATTACGACCTGAAAACGTGTCCTAAGTTAAATCTCAAATTCCAATAATAATAATAAAAAAAACTTAAACACTTTGAAAGAAAAAAAAGAAACTGTTCACAACTGTCCAAAATACCAAAATAATTAATAAATGGCTTGTATTATAACAAAAAAGGCAACTGCTACTTAAACGATAAAATCACTAAGAATAGCCATCTTAGTAAAAAAATCCAAAACTGAAAAAAAAATCGAAGGGGGTGGGTAGGTTAAAAAATTCACATAGTAACAGTAGGTCTGTAACTTTGTGTAATACCAAGGCCGCAGGCTTACAAACAGAGTTATACACAGTGCTCCTACGTCCAGCCCAATTCAGAGCCGTGAATACAGAGTGACTGGTTCCCTCAGGCTGTACATCAATGACACCTGGGTGTGGTATCCACAGGAGTCAGTCCTCTAGAATCAACTCTTACTCCCTTCTGGCGCTGTTAAGAGCAGTGGATGGCGTTTAGGTAGGCCTGACTGGCTTGTCACCTTGTAGAGGTCTTGCTAGTGATGGTGGCTCTACTGTACTCTACCCAGAAGGGTGGCACAATATGTTTGGCCTTCTAGTGGATATGTGATTACTATTGCTTTGGTTAGCGTGGTCTTCCAGCTTCACTCTGGTGGGCTGGTTGCTACGTAGGACTAACATAGTTACATAAAGAAATTAGTACTCGGAAGTAATTTAAGAACACATATATATTCCAAGAGAATATACACGGTGACCCGTACAACCTCCTAACTAACCTTGAGTTTAAATATAAGTTAACCTAAGTACAGTCAGGTGAAGGAGACCTGGTCCTGACATAATTATGATTATGCATGGGTCGTTAATTACAATTGGCCCTAACTGATCTGCCTGGTTGTCTTGAAGCGACCATTGGTGACCTACTACCAGAGTGGTAGTGGTAAGTATTACCAGCAGGTAAGGCGAACATGTGATTGCTGTGAGCACTACCAGAGTGGACAGTGGTGGTTGTCATTACCAGAAGGGGTAAGGCTTTGGGAGCTGATGGTGGTGAGTCTTCCAGAAGGTCTTGAGGGCATTGCTATAATCACTGAAAAAGCTTCTAGTAGAACAAGCTGCAGGAGTAGGCTTGTCCCAAGAGTGAGCGGTGAAAGAAGCAAGGCGTACTCAAGCAAGCTGCTGGGGGCTTCCTCTGTCCCGCAACTAAGCAGTGGATGAAACATAGACTTCTGTCTTCGGGCTGCGCACAGGCTTATATTCTGCTTGACAGCAGGCCCGCAGAGGTGAGGGGTGAGGTGTGATAAGCTCCGCTCCTTGAGCTGTCTGCTGGAATCATCTGCTAGTGTCTTCTGCTGGGTGGAAATTCACTGATACGGTGGACTTGATCCCTTATCACTCCCTTGGTGCTCCATAGAACTATGTGAACTTGGGTGGTGGGCTCGGTGGCTCTGTATAGTCTCCCTGATGGGGGGTTGACATGACGTCTGCTTTTGAATGAGAGTAAACAGTAAAAGTTGGACTGATATGTTTGTATTATCTTTCCTTGGGCTAAGGACATATCCTGTAGGCCTGTGACCAACCTCCTTTTGTACTGTTTAAAACTTGCCTTTGTCGTGGGACACAAGGAGTTTTTTCACATATACAGAAAAATTCAAAATAACGCTTATTTTATTTTCACAAAAAGGTTCAGAACTCGTTAACATTGGTTAACATCATCATTTGGAAAATAAATGTTTAAAAACTACACGCTAAAAGTTGCTTCTCGGGTGCCGTTATGCGGCCAAGCATAGCAGAGAGCAAAATAAAATTCTAAAAATATAAATTTAAAATTGAATAAACATAACTTCATTAAATCAGCACAGTACAATATTCTTTTTTTTCTAGAAGTTTTAATAATTTATAAAGTGAGTTTAAGAAACTGCAAACTGGAAAAAATTAACTCCGCTACTGGGAAAGCTTGAATTAGTTCACCAGAATCCTTGAAATGCCAACTTTAAATTTCATTGAATACATTAAAAGAATCATTAAAAAACAAGTAGTGAATCGGGGACGCTGTAGCCTATCAAAGCACAACCACTTAAAAACCTTCCATTAAAATTATTTAAAAAATTAAACGCGTTTAAAACATCCTTTTAAAACCATACCACATCTTGTCTTTACATTCAGATCAATTTAAAATGTGAGGCTGATGGAATATTCAAAAGAAAGGTGGGTTACCTGAAAATTATTGAACCAAGCAAGCACGAAGTTGTGCGTGCCCCATCTTACTGCCATCAACTTTACAGATACTCGTGCAATGCTCAAACATTTACCATAGTATTAAAAATACTTACAAACCAGACAAAGCATACTACATTTGTGGACTCCACAGCTAAACAAGTTAAGGCCAAAAAGAATGTAACACCCAAATCCAAACCAAATTTTGAGTGCAAGCTAAGAACACACCTAACAAATTACTCTCAAACCACAATAAAGTTTCTACATTCCACGAGAATGCAAAGCCACCTCAACATTTGCTGCCCACAACATGGCAGCATGTCAGCTAGTTAATATCTGCTGTGGCGCTGAGGGCGAGATAAAAAGTGGCTTTGTCGTGTAGCCTCCTAAGTGTCACATGGCAAGTAGAGTTCTTGTTACAAGAGTCTAAGAAGGTGACCAACTCTAGGCCTTCTGTTACCTAGGACTGTCTCTAAGTAATTTAAGTACTTAGGCAAACACGAGTACCCTTAAATAATTAAAATTACTAATAGTGATTTTTTATATATGGGCGTATTTTTTATAAAATTAAAACCATAGTTAAACCTTATGATCCCTAAAGACACACAAGTAATATTCTGAAAAATATTTGCAAAGTACTAAGAGTATTTACAACACTTGCAACTTGAAATAAGTAGCGTCCGAACTTGTACTTTATGTTTTCGTTACTGAGCACTTTTATTACCTGTTATGCCAACTCTGTTGCACTGCGATTACACAGTCAGTCTTTCTCTTCACTTTTTTATCACTAGTCACTGTTACTACAGCTGTTAACATCTGTTATGAATATTTAAAACTGTTTTTGTGAACACACGTGATGGGGTTCACTGGCTGTCATGCGTGAGAGTCTTTAATATCCATGGTGGACCCCGCTTCCTTTGGAATAAGGCCACGTGAATCTGGAAGTGGGCCGCCAGGGATATTCTTGATAGTGACCAGGTTGAGAGACACTGTGGAAAATGCAGGTGGGCAACTCTTGTGTAGCCTGACTGCTGGGTCCTGAGATTGCGTCCTTGACGGGGGCCTGCTCGGGGCCGCCTGGCACCGGGGGATATTCTGGAGCCCTCTCTTCCTGAAGGAACTGCCTCATGGTGGCCGTCTGAGGTTGAGGCTCTTCAGGGACCTCTATCTCGATGGCATGGCGGCTGCGCTCATCCTCCCGAGCAGGTGGATGGGTCCAAAAGGAGTTCTCGATGACGTCGGGACCTTGGTGGCTGTCAGAGGGAGTAGTTCCGATGTTGCTCCTCCCTCCTCAGCTTGTGGAATTACCTCACCCTCCTGGGCTGGCATGGTCGGCGTGGCAGCAGGAGGCAGAGGTGTGAGCTGGCCCTCTACCTCTATGGCGAGTGGTGCTCCATCTCCCTCGGGGATGGGGCTCAGATGTTGAGTTCTCCGGCTGGGTCCTCTGTCCAGAGGGCTTCGCCATGATACTTCGAATCCAGTGGAGGTCATCCTGTCGTGCCTGGCTAATGTTCACTGGATGTATGTGCTTGGGGGTTGCGGGCAGCCTCCCCTGTACGCCGGTGGTAGTGGTGGTGTCCTGGTGGGGCTGAGTGGTGGTATCTTCTTCCGGCATCCGTTGAGGTTCAGACTCCCTTGGCACGAGGGACTCGACCTCCAGAGGTAGTATGCGGAGGAGGGTCGTCCTCCCTCTCTTCCTCCTCTTCCAGTTCTTCTGAGGTTTAGGCTCCGTGGTCTTAGGCTTCACTGGAAAACTGCCTCTTCTGTCCCCGAGTCACTTTTCTGATGCACTGTCATACATTCTCCTCTCAGTACACGTTACCTTGGTGCCTCATAACGTGATATAGGCCCTCCCATTTTTTGGCTAGGCCAGCACTGAATTGGCCTTTCGTCTTACTCAGTGGGTGACTGCACAGGAGCATAGTTTCACGCATGGTGAACTCTCGTACTCCTGTGGGGGGTTGTGGGCATTTCTGGTAAATATACTGGATTTGGGCATTGCGTGCCCTTGTGGTTCTGGCTAAGGTGGCCAGGTGGACGTAAGCAGGTTGCTCCAGATAAAGTTGCCTTTTGCTGCCACATCTAGCATTGCCGCTGCAATTTGCTGGTTTACCTTGATGCCAATACGGGGTGCGTCAGGGGGATAGCACTTTTTAGTCTGCATTTGGAGTGCATCATTTGGCATTCCCCTTCTCTCGGCATGGAGCTTTCTCTCTCTCTTGTCATAGGGTTGTTTGTAGGCTCGCTCCTGTCCCATCACTTTTCTGGCATTCCCCCCTTCCTTGGTGCTGAGCTCTCTGTCTCTCTCTTGGTTGGGCAGTGTCTATCAAAGTGCCGGCCTGGGCAGTACCAGCACTTATGAAGCACTTGGGTATTGGTAGAGGGAGCCAGCTGAGTTGAAGGATAACTTGTGGAGTGTGCGCTGCCTGTCAGTTTTTACTTCCTCCTTTCCTTTGCTGCCCTTACTGCGGTTTAGCGCTGCCTGCTCTATGTAATTCCTCTCTGTTTCCCTTGCTCTTTCCACGAGTTCTGCAATGGTTTCTAGGCGGGGAGTTTGTAGGAAATTTCGGAGGTTCAGTAGGAGCATGTGTACAATAACTCACACGCAGCTTTCTTAATTTATTTAGGGTATTATTCACTTGCACATGTGCACTTTTCGGCATATAACAATTTTGGCTTCATCATCTATTTCCTGGGTATGGCTGTGGAACTCAGTGGTCAGGAGGGTTAGGACCTCTTCACGGAGAACTGGGTTGCTAACCGGTCCCATAACTGTGCCTGTTTGTGACAAATTTGCCATACCTGTGCCTGTTCTGTGACAAATTTGCCATACCTTGTCCATCATTCTTGGGCTTTCCTGCTCATCTGCTTGCAAGCTTGGGTGACCCATTAATTCTTTAGGTGGCACTTCATTCCCCCTAAACTCACGTTCACATTCCTGTGTGAAAGTGACTTCTTCCTGGAGTCGGCTGGCGAACTGTGGTAATTGCGGGTCGTCTGAGTTATGGCTTGATGTCGCACTGTATGTACCTGGGTTACCCGGTCTGTATTGTTCGCCTCGTTGACACATCACGCTTTGGTATACAAGTCCAGGGTGGGTGATCCTTCATCATGCCACCCGATACAGCGGTGATGAAAAGTCTGGTTGCAGAATATACACCTCACTATTTACATCACGACCTGTGCACATAATCGAGTCACAGTGGGCACCTTGCTATTGGCAGCACTGTACAAACCAGAATTCTAAGCTTTCTGTGTAGCGGGCTCGTCGTTCCACCCCAGGCAGTGGTAGTGGAAATTACCTTGGTAATGTGCGCACTCAATTAAAAATTTTCCCACAGCA
Source organism: Dryococelus australis (assembly GCA_029891345.1). Taxonomy (NCBI): domain Eukaryota; kingdom Metazoa; phylum Arthropoda; class Insecta; order Phasmatodea; family Phasmatidae; genus Dryococelus; species Dryococelus australis. Next base: position 175,135,019 of record CM056995.1, read on the forward strand.
TTGCACAAGGCGATGCAGTTTCTCATTTAGTGGTTTTCATGGCAGTCATGTAGGTTTTGCCAGCAGCAGCTACATTATCTCCCAATTCGGGCATGTTCTGGCTAACTAGGAAGGGCGTCACTGGGTTTTTCTTGACTCCCCGAAGTCTGGCATTACTGGGGTATTCTCCCGGCCATTTCGCATTATCTCAGTGTCTTGCTGATCTGATTCTGTCAAATTAATCTTGGTTAATTAGTCTGTGGCCCCATGTTTGGTGTCACTTAAAAACCCTCTACCTAACGATGCGTGACAGCCTTATGTGCAGGAGCATGGCAATGTCATAGGTGTTGTTATTTTTAGTTTGTGTTATATCAGTCACACAGGCTCAGGAGTAGACCTTACTTAGGAGGAGTCTGCAAAATCGGGCGCTTGGCCTTAAGGGTGCCGTTAAACTCAGTCGGGTAGGTAGGCTTCCAGCTTGGTACAAAGCCTAGCATGGGTAGAATTAGCTTGCCGGTGCATATTGTCAGCGGAGCCGCTGACTTATCTCCCGCTGCCGTGTGTAGGATACTCATCGGCTTAGGTCCTGCATGCGGTCTCCTGACCCGGCTTGCTGCGACGGCATCTGCTGGTCAGCTCTAGTGGGAGGCTGACTCCTCTGCGGCAGGTGGGCTTCCGGCTCGCTGATGGTGGTTTGCTGTGCTGATCCGGCATCGTCGACTGGCTCAACAGCTAGTACCAGGAATAGGCCTAGGCGGATGTACTTAACAACATGGTGTGCGGTCCTGGGGGTTTTCGCAAGGGGACCTAACAAGTTACTGGGGGAACTGTGAGGTGAGGCCTTGACAGTTGGCGGGTGGTGTGAGCTCGTTCCCGGGTTGTCAAGTAGCTGAAGGCTGGGGGCAGGTTGTTTAAGTAGTGCTTGTTTCTCGGCGAGTATAGATTGTATACCAGAAAGGGTAGATCCCTACTTGTTGGACCAGGTATTCCTTCTGACAGGTTTATATGCGTTGGATGGGGTAGGGTAACTAACAAGGGTGATGTATCCTCTTCGTTGTGTCTCTTGCTAGTGGTCATGACTCTACCGTATGTGCACACCAAGTACCTTTGCATGCCTGGTGTACAGTATAGGTGGCATTCGAATGGGTTGCGTTTTGTTAACATAGGTGAAGTCCTTTTTAGGGGACAGGCTGCAGTCCTACTCTAAGTTCAGCAAACCAGTCTCAATCCATGGTTCCCTACTTCTCCTTTGCAGGATGACACTTACAAGGAATGGCTAAGGTTCACACATGAAGGAACAGATGGCAGTTAGACTAGTAATGTATTTTATTTGGTCTAGAATATAACACAGTGATGGTGATCCATACTCTCCTGCTGTAGATCAATGAACTGATTAACTTACGATGATTAAAGAAACAAAAGACAGGTGCAGGGCCCTGTCAGCTTGAAGAGCCTTGCCTAAAGGGCGAGCTAGAGGAGCAAGAGCAATGAATTAGGTAGCCATTAGAACAACTGAACTCTAATTGAAGTTATGTTTTCCTGAAGGGACTTAAGGGGTGAGTATGGAGTGTGGGTTTGGCAGCGTCAAGTGTGGGGAGGACGACTCTTCAGGGCTACAGCGCGTGCCTGAAGAAGTCCGGCATTGGTAACTGGTGATCACTGGGTCTTTCTTCACAAGGCGGGAGAGAGCAGAGAGCCTGAGCATAACTGGTGATAAATCGAGCTGCTGGTATCACTACCATTCTGTGGCGGTGCAGAGCCATATATCTTCCTGCGCTAGGGGTGTCTCTGGTTCTTTTGGTCTTCTGGTAGCTTTGGCGGAAGTGGCTCCTCCCTTGTAGGTGGAGCCGTACTTGCTGCCATCTCTTGGGGGGCTGCTGGAAGCAGGTCTTCCTGTTGTGCCAGTGGAATCAGCTTCATGAGCTGGGGCGCAATTTCACTGGCGAGGTATACTGGTTTCCCTTCTCAAGGGGTTGTTTTTTAGAGGGTGGGGAGCTTAATATTCACTTCCTTGAGATGCACTCCACTCTCCAGGCGTCCACCTTATCAATGGAGACGGAATGCTGGCTTGGGTAACTGTTGTTTAGTTTGTTTCACATCTAGGGCATGTTGCATGCATGTGATGATACATAGTTGCTTCAAAACAAACAAAGTATATGTACGTGCCATGCATATATATATATATATATATATTAATTTGAGTTATATTTTCCTATCTAGATATACACATTTGGTAGCAGGTTGTAATAAGTTGTATTATTTGTTGTGCCAATTATTATTTTTGTTGCCTTGTAGCTGTTTATTGGATGTTGTTTATGCCTAAGACTCACTGTATTTCTTTGTTGAATTGTATAATTGTTTTATTATGGTCTTTTGGTTCTACATGGGCCAAGACACTTGACAGTAAATTCTTTTTCTATCTGTTAATACCTTTGCTGCACTTCAGCTTAGAGACAAAACCTATTGGATGACCATTGTGTATTAAGGCTGCTCCAGGTCCCATTATGCTGGTATCTACACCTAGGCTTGTATTCCCAGTTATTCTAGCAGGGGTTTTGGTGTAGGTACTGTCATAGCTGTGATTTATCTTTATTTTAGAGTGTTTAATGTTACAAGACTTGCAATGAGAATAGTTTTAATTTGGTTCCTCTCCTCCATCTTTCTTTTCACAATCTTAATCATAGGTCTCATTTAATATCTTTAATTTTTGATCTCTTGGATGTTTAATTTTGAAAATGAGTAAATGTAGCAGCATGACTTTCAGATAATATTAATTGACAAAATTATTTTAAAACTATTGTAACCACTTGTGACATGTCTGGTTGGTGTAATTATCCCACAACTAAACTCATGACACAAAGATTATTATTTATGGTGAAAGGTGTAAGCCCTGCCCTTAAGAAGTGTTTATTATTTGATTTTGGTACAGATTCTCTGTAGGCAACACATTCTGGTATGGGTGTTCTGTAGGCAATACATTCTGGTGGGACGCTCTGTGGACAACACATTCTGGTATGGATGCTCTGTAGGCAATACATTTTGGTATGGATGCACTGTAGGCAACATATTTTGGTACAGATGCTTTGTAGGCAACAAATTCTAGTACAGATGCTCTTAGGCAACACATTCTGCTACGGGTGTTCTGTAGGCAGCACATTCTCATATGGTTCCTCTGTAGGCAATTCATTCTTGTACAACTGCTTTGAAGGAATTACATTCTGGTATGTGTGTCCTGCAGGCATTACATTTTGGTACGGCTTCTCTGTAGGAAACACATTCTGGCAAGGGTGCTCAGTTGGCTCCACATTTTGGTAAGGGTTCTCTTTAGGCACTACATTCTGTCATGGGTTTTTTGTAGGCAACACTTCTAGTATGATTGATCTGTAGGCTGCACATTTTGGTATGACTGCTCTGAAGACAACACATTCTGGTATGGGTGATCTGTAGGCTCCTCGTTCTGGTACGGCTGCTCTGTATGAAACACATTCAGATTGGGTGCTCTGTTTGTTCCAAATTCTGATATGGGTGCTCTGTAGGCTCCACATTCTGGTATGGGTGCTCTGTAGGTGCCTCATTCTGGTCCGGGTGATCTTAAGGCAACACATTCTGGTATTAGAGATCTGTTGGCTTCACATTCTGGAATGGGTGCCCTGAAGGCAACATATTCTGGTACGGGTGCTCTATAAGCAACATATTCTGGTACAGATGCTCAGTAGGCAACACATTCTTTTATGGGTGATCTGTAGGCTTTACATTTTGGTAGGGTTCTCTGTAGGCACTTCATTCTGGTATGACTGCTCTGCAGGCAACACATTGTGGTATGGATGCCCTGCAGGAAACACATTCAGGTAAGGGTGTCCGTAGGCAACACATTCTGGTTTTGTGATTTGTAGGCTTTACATTATAGTATGGGGGATCTGTAGGCAACACATTCTTGAATGGTTGTCCTGTAGGCAATTATTCTTGTACGTCTACGCAGTAGTCAATACATTCAGTTGCAGGTGCGCTGTAGGCAACACAATCTGGTACATGTGCTCTGTAAGCAACACATTTTGTTACAGATGTTCTACGCAAATCATTATGATACAAATGCTCTGAAGGCATTACCCTCCGGTACAGGTATTCGGTAGGCTCCACATTCGGGTATGGGTGCTCTGTAGACAGTACATTCTGTTATGGGTGATCTGTAGGTTACACATTCAGGTCTGGGTGGTCTGTAGGCAACACATTCACGTTTTGAGGATTTGTAGGCACCACATTATAGTGTGGGTACTCTGTGGGCAACACATTGTGGTAATTGTGCCCTGCGGTCAACACATTCTGGTACGACTGCTCTGTAGGCAACTCATTCTGATATAGGTGATCTGTAGGCTCCACGTTCTTGTATGGGTGCACTGTAGACAACACATTCTGGTATGGGTGATCTTTAGGCAACGCATACCTAATATGGGTTATCTTTATGCTGCGCATTTTGGTACGACTTCTCTGTAGGCAGCACATTCTTGTATAGGTGTTCTTTAGGCTCCGCATTCTGGTAGGGCTACTCTGTAGGCAACACATTCAGATATGGGTGCTCTGTATGCTCCACATTCAGGTATGGGTGCTCTGTATGCTCCACATTCGTGCATGAGTGGTCTGTATTCTCCACATTCTAATATGGGTGCTCTGTAGGCGCCTCATTCGGGTCTGGGTGATCAGTAGGCAACACATTCACGTATTGGTGATCTGTAGGCACTACATTCTGATACGGTTCCTTTGTAGCACATTCATTCTCGTACGACTACTATGTAGGAAAAACATTGTGGTACAGCTGCTCTGTGGGAAACACATTCTGGTACAGGTGCTATGTGGCTCAGCATTCTTGTATGGGTGCTGTTGGCGCCACGTTCTGGTACGGGTGATTTGTAGGCACCACAATCTGGTACAGCTGCTCTGTAGGCAACGAATTCGGGTACAGCTTCTGTGTACTCAATTTATATTGTGTGATGCTCTGTAGGCAACACATTCTGGTATGTAAGCCCTGTAGGCTACACATTCTGTTACAGGTGATCTTTCGGCAACACATTCTGGTATGGGTGCTCTTTAGGTGAGACATTCTGATACAGCTGCTCTGTAGGTGTGACATTGGGTACAGCTGCTCTGTAGGCAACACATTCTGTTATGGGTGCGCTGTGGGTGCCACATTATGGTACAGGTGTTCTGTATGCTCAACATTATGGTATAGGTGCTCTGTAGGCAGGACGTTCTGGTATGGGTGATTTGTAGGTAACACATTATGGTATGGGTGATCTATAGGCTCCACATTCTGCTACGACTGCTCTGTAGCCAACACATTTTTGTAAAAGGTTCTCTGTAGGCAACACATTCTGTTATGGGTGCTCTCTAAGCACCACTTTTTAGTACGGGCGCTCTGTAGGCAACACAGTCTGGTATGGGTTCTCTGTGGGCAACACATTCTACTAAAGATGTTCTTCAGGCAACACATCCTGTTATGGCTGCTCCATGGACAACACATTTTGGTATGCCTGCTCTGTATTCTCTACATTCTTGGGTGGGTGCTGTGTAGGCAACACATTATATTATAGGTGATATGTAGGAGCCTCATTCTGAAATAGGTGCACTGTAAGCAAATCATTCTGGTACAGATGCTCTGTAGGCAACACATTCTTTTATGGGTTATCTGTAGGTTTATATTTTGGTACGGTTCTCTGACTGCTCTGAAGGCAAGACATTATTATATGGGTGCCCTGCAGGAAACACATTCAGGTATGTGTGCTCTTTAGGCAACACATTCTGGTATGGGTAACTTGTAGGCTCTACATTATCATATGTGTGCTCTGTAGGCCCCACATTCTACTATGGGTACTCTGTAGGGTCCTCATTCTGCTTCAGGTGATCTGTAGGCAACACATTCTGGTATTGGAAATCTGTTGGCATCTCATTCTGGCATGCGTGACATGTAGACTGCACATTCTAGTACAACTGCTCTGTAGGCAAAACATTATGGTTTGGTTAATCTTTAGGCTTCACATTCTGGTATCTGTACTCTGTATGTAACACATTGTGGTACAGCTGTTCTATTGCCAACACATTTTGCAATGGGTGCTCTGTAGGCTCCTAATTCTGTTATGAGAGCTCTTTAGGCTCCACATACTCTGGTATGGGTGCTCTGTGTACTCCTCATTCTGGTGCGGGTGATCTGTAGTCAACACATTCTGATATTATCGATTTGTAAGGACCACGTTTTGCTACATGTGCTCTGTAGGCAACACATTCTGTTATAGGTGCTCTGAAGGCAACACATTCTGGTAGCTGTACTCTTTAGGCAACACATTCTTTTATGGGTGATCTGTAGGCTGCACATTTTAGTAAGACTGCTAGGTTGGCAACACATTCTGATATGGATGATCTGTAGGCTCCACATTCTGGTAATAGGTGCTCTGTAGGCAAAACATTCTGGTATAATTGTTGTGTATGCTATTGTTCTGGTTCGTCTACTCGGTAGGCAACTCATTCAGGTTTGGTTGCTATGTAGACAACACATTTTGGTTTGGTTGATCTGTAGGCTATTATTCTGGTATGTCTGCTCTGTTGGCATCACATTCTGGTATGGGTGATTTGTAGGTTCCACATTCTGGTTTGGGTGCTCTTTATGCTAGACATTCTGGTACGACTGCTTGGTTGGCAACACATGCTGGTTTGGGTGCTCTGTATGCAACACATTATGGTACGGTTCCTCTGTACGCAGTTCATTCTGTTACAAGTGCTCTGTAGGAAACACATTCTGCTGAGTGCTCAGAAGGCTACACATTCTGATACAGTTTGGTACGGTATCTCTGTATGCAATTTATTCTGGTACGACTGCTCTGTAGACAACACATTCTGCTACTGTAGCTTTGTTGGCAACTCATTCTGGCATGGGTGCCCTGTAGGCTCCACATCCTAGTAAAAGGTACTCGGTAGGCAACACATTCTGCTACGGTTCCTCTGTTGGCAATTAATTCTGTTACGACTGCTCCTTAGGCAACACATTCTGGTATGGGTAACCTATAGTCACCATATTCTGATATCGGTTTTTTGAGGTAACACATTCTGCTACGGCTTCTCTGTAGGTAACACATTCTGATAGGGGTGCTCTGTTGGCAACACATTCTAATACAGCAGCTCTGTAGGCAACACATTCAGGTATGGGTGCTCTGCTTGTTCCACATTCTGGTATGGGTGCTCTATTTGTTCCACATTCTGGTATGCGTGCTCTGTAGGCTCCACATTCTGGTCCAGGTGATCTGTATGCAACACATTCACGTATTGGTGATATGTAGGAAACACATCCTGGTACAGTTCCTCTAGGCAATTAATTCTCGTAGGAATGCTATGTAGGAAAAAACATTCTGGTACGGCTGCTCTGTAGGCAACACATTCTGGTACAAGTGCTCAGTAGTCAATAAATTCTTTAATGGGTGATCTGTGGGCTGCACATATTGGTACGACTGCTCTGTAAGCAACACATTCTGGTATGGGTGCTCTGTAGGCTCCACGTTCTGGTTTGGGTGCTCTGTAGGCACCTCATTCTGGTCCGGGTGATCTTAAAACAACACATTCTGGTATTAGAGATCTCTTGACATTACATTCTGGTATTACTGCTCTGTAGGCAACACATTCTGGTACGGTTGCTTTGTAGGCAACACTTTCTTGTACTGCTGCTCTGTGGGCAACACATTCTGCCATGGGTCCCCTGTAGGCAACACATTCTGGAATGGTTTCTCTTTAGGTAACACATTGTACGTCTGCTCTGTAGGCAACACATTCAAACATGGTACCCTTTAGGCAACACATTCTTGTCCGGGTGATTTTTAGGCAACTCCTTCGGGTATGGGTGCTCTGTAGATAATACATTCTGTTATGGGTGTTCTGTAGGTTCCACATTCTGGTTTGGGTGGTCTTTAGGCTACACATTCTGGCATGGTGGGTAACACATTCTGTTACAGGTGCTCTGTAGGCAAGACATTCTGGTACGGTTCCTCTCTAGCAAATTCATTCTTGTACGTCTGCTATGTAGGAAAGAACATTGTGGTACGGCTGCTCTGTGGGAAACACATTCTGGTACAGGTGCTATGTGGCTCAACATTCTTGTATGGGTGCTCTGTAGGCGACACATTTTGCTATAGGTGATATGTTGGCGCCACATTCTGGAAATAGGTTCTCTGTATGCAACACATTCTAGTACAGATGCTCAGTAGGCAACACATTCTTTTATGGGTGATCTGTAGGCTTTTCATTTTGGTACAATTGCTCTGTTGGCAACACATTCTTGTATGGGTGGTCAGTAGGCAATACATTCTGTTATGACTGCTATGCGGGCTCCACATTCTTGTACGGGTGCTCTGTATGCGCAACATTATGGTATGGGTACTCTGTAGGTGGGACGTTCTGGTACAGGTGATTTGTAGGCAACACATTCTGGTATGGGTGCCCTGTATGCAACACATTCTTGTACAGGTGTTGTGTATGCAATACATTAAGTTATGGTTGCTCTGTATGCTCCACATTATGGTATGGGTGCTCTGTGTGCACCATGTTCTGGTACATGTGATACGTAGGCACGTAGTTGTGTACAGCTGCTCTGTACACAAAAATTCGGGTATAGTTTATCTGTACTTAATTTATTCTTGTGTGATGCTCTGTAGGCAACACATTCTGGTATGTGGGCCCTGTAGGCAACACATTCTGTTATGGGTGCGCTGTGGGCTCCACATTCTGGTACGGGTGCTCTTTATGCTCAACATTGTCGGTTTGGGTGCTCTGTAGGCAGGACGTTCTAGTACGGGGGTGATTTGTAGGCAACACATTCTGGTATGGGTGATCTATAGGCTCCACATTCTGATATGACTGCTCTGTAGACAACACATTCTTTTATGGGTGATGTGTAGGCTTTTTCATTTAGTAGGGTTTTCTGACTGCTTTGAAGGCAACACTGGGTGCCCTGCAGGAAACACATTCTGCTACAGGTGCTCTTCAGGCAACACATTTTGGTATGCCTGCTCTGTATTCTCCACATTCTTGTGTGGGTGCTCTGTAGGCAACACTTTCTGTTATAGTTGATATGTAGGTGCCTCATCCTGGAATAGGTGCACTGAAAGCAACTCATTTTGGTACAGATGCTCTGTAGACAACACATTCTGTTATGGGTAGGCTTTACATTTTGGTAGGGTTCTCTGACTGCTCTGAAGGCAACACATTGTTATATGGGTGCCCTGCAGGAAACACATTCTGCTACAAGTGCTCTTCAGACACCACTTCCTGGTATGGCTTTTCCATGGCCAACACATTCTGGTATGCCTGCATTGTATTCTCCACATTCTTGTGTGGGTGCTCTGTAGGCAACACTTTCTGTTATAGTTGATATGTAGGTGCCTCATCCTGGAATAGGTGCACTGAAAGCAACTCATTTTGGTACAGATGCTCTGTAGGCAACACATTCTTTTATGGGTGATCTGTAGACTTTACATTTTGGTAGGGTTCTCTGACTGCCCTGAAGGCAACACATTGTTATATGGGTGCCCTGCAGGAAACACATTAAGGTATGTGTGCTCTTTAAGCAACACATTTTGGTATGGGTGATTTGTAGGCTGCACATTATCGTTTGTGTGCTCTGTAGGCAACATATTCTGGTATGCGTGCTCTGTACGCAAGACGTTCTATTACGGCTGCTCTGTAGGTAGCACATTCTGTTATGTGTGCTTTGTGAACTCCACATTCTGGTACCGGTGCTCTTTAGGCAACACATCTTGGTATGGCTGCTCCATGGACAACACATTCTGGTATGGTGGCTCTGTATTCTCCACATTCTTGTATGGGTGCTCTGTAGGCACCATGTTTTTGTATGGGCGAATTGTAGGTAACCGATTCTAGTATGGGTGATGTTTAAGCTCCAAATTCTAGTACGACTGCTTGGTAGGCAACACTTGCTGAAATGGGTGGCCTGTAGGCTACAAATTCTGATACAAGTACTCTTTAGGCAAGACATTCTTTAGTGGGTGATCTGTATGCTATACTGTCTGGTATGGGTGATCTTTAGGTACCACATTCTGGTATGGGTGATCTGTAGGCGCAATCATCTGGTTTGGGTGTAATGTATTTACCACGGTTTGAACACGGGAGCTCTGTAGGCAACACATCCTGAAATGGGTTCTTTGTATGCACCTCATTTTTATGCAGGTGCTGCGTAAGCAACACATCCTTGCATGGCTGTTGTGTAGGCTCCACATTCTGTTATTACTGCTCTGTAGGCTCAACATTCTTTTATATGTGCACTGTAGGCAACACATTCTTGTACGAGTGCTCTGTAGGCACCACCACATTTTCGTACGGGTGCTCTGATGGCAACACATTCTCGCATGCATAATATGTAGGATACACAATCTGTTATGGGTGCTCTGTAGGCATCTCATTCTGGTATGGGTAATCTCTAGGCTCCACATTCTGGTATGAGTTCTCTTTCGGCAACACATTCTGATACGGTTGCTGTGTATTCATCATTCAAAAACAGGTGCTCTTTGGCAATAAATTCTGGTACAGGTGCTCGTTAGGCTCTGCATTCTTGTATGGATGCTATGTAGGTAACACATTCTGTTATGGGTGATCTGTAAGCTGACATTCTTGTATGGGTACTCGGTACGCAACACATTCTGATACGGTTCCTTTGTAGGTAATTTATTCTGGTATGACAGCTCTGTAGGAAACACATTCTGGTATGGGTGATCTGTAGTCTTCACATTCTGGCACAACTGCTCTGTAGGCAACACTTTGTGTTATGGTTTATCTTTGGGCTTCACATTTTGGTATGGGTACTCTGTAGGTAACACATTCTGGTACATTTGTTCTATTGCCAACACATGGTGCAATGGGTGCTCTGTAGGCTCCACATTCTGTTAAGTGTGCTCTGTAGCCTCCAAATACTCTGGTATTGGTGCTCTGAGTACTGCTCATTCTGGTGCGGGTTATCTGTAGGCAACACATTCTGATATAGTCAATTTGTAAGGACCACATTCTGCTACATGTGCTCTGTAGGTAACACATTCTGTTATAGTTGCCCAGTAGGCAACACATTCAGGTTTGGGTGCTCTGTAGGCAACATGTTCTGGTTTGGTTGTTCTGTAGGGTATTATTATGGTACCTCTGGTCTGCAGGCATCACTTTCTGTTATGGGTGATCTGTAAGCTGACCTTCTTGTATGGGTACTCTGTACGCAACACATTCTGATACGGTTCCTTTGTAGGTAATTCATTCTGGTAAGGCTGCTCTGTAGGCATCACATTCTGGAATCGTTGCTTTGTTGGCAACGCATTCTTGTATGATTGTTCTGTACGCTATTATTCTGGTACAGCGACTCAGTAAGCATCATATTCTTGTATGGGTGCTCTGTAGATGACACATTCAGTTGCAGGTGCTCTGTAGGTAACACGTTCTGGTAAGGCTGCTCTGTAAGCAACAAATTTTGGTACGGCTGCTCTGTGGACAACACATTCTGATAGGGGTGCCCTGTTTTATACACATACTGATACAGGTGCTCTTTGGGCAAGACATTCTTGTATAGTTGATCTCTACGCTCTACATTCAGGTATGGGTGGTCTGTAGGCAACACATTCTGTGATTGGTGAATTGTAGGCTCCACATTATGGTATAGGTGGTCTGTAGTCATCACATTCTGGTATAGGTGCTCTGTAGGTGAGACATTCTGGTACGGCTGCTGTGTAGGCTACACGTTCTGTTATGGTTGCTCTGTGGGCTCCAAATTCTGATATGGGTGCTTTGTAGGCACCATGTTCTGGTAAGGGTGATTTGTAGGCAACACATTCTGATGTGGGTGATCTCTAGTCTCCTCATTCTGGTATCTGTTCTCTGAAGCAACCATTCTGGTATTGTTTCTTTGGCAATACATTCTGCTACGAATGCTCTCTAGGAAAAATTTTCTGGTATGGGTGCTCTGTAGGCACCACATTTTGGTACGGGTGCTCCCTAGGCAACATATTCTGGCATAGCTGCTGTAGAGGCTCCACATTTTGGTATAATTGCTCTTGTAGGCAACACATTCTGGTATGGGTGATCTGTAGGCAACCATTCTGGTATGTTTCCTTAGGCAATACATTCTGGTACGACTGCTCTCTAGGAAACATTTTCTAGTATGGGTACTTTGTAGGCACCACATTCTGGTACAGGTACTCTGTAGGCAACGCATTCAGGTACATGTTCTCTGTAGGCTATTCATTATTGTATGGTGCTCTGTATGCAACACATTCTGTTATGGGTGCCTTGTGAGCTCCACATTCTGGCATCAGTGTTTTATATGCTCCACATTCATGTATGGGTGCTCTGTAGGTACCACATTCAGGTACGTGTGATTTGTAGTCAATACATTATGGTATGGGGGATCTTTTGTTCTTTAAGCTTGATGTTCTTGTATGACAGCTCTGTAGGCAACACATTCTGATATGTTTGGCCTGTAGGCTACACATTCTGATACGGGTGCTCTTTAGGCAAGACGTTCTGGTATGGGTGATCAGTAGGTTCCACGCTCTGGTATGGGTACTCTGTAGGCAGCACATTCTCTTATGGGTAAATAGTAGGATCAATATTCTGGTAAAGGTGGTCTGTAGACAACAGATTAAAGGTATGGTTCCTCTGTAGCTAATTATTTCTTGTATAATGCTCTGTAGGCAACACAATGTGGTATGGGTGCTCTGTAGGTGTCATTCTTGTACGGCTGCACTGTTGGAAAACACATACTGTTTGGTTGCTCTATGGGCTCCACATTCTGGTATGGGTGCTCTGTATGCACCACATTTTGATATGGGTGCTCTGTAGGCACCACATTTTGGTACGGGTGATTTGTAGGCAACACATTCTGGTATTGTGATCTATAGGTACCACGTTCTGGTATGGGTGCTCTGTAGGTATGACATTCTGGTACGGATTCTCTGTAGGCAACAAATTCTGGCACGGATGTCCTGTAGGCATCACATTTTACAATAGGTGCTCTGTAGGATATACAATCTTGTTTAGGAGATGTGTAGGCACCACATTCTGGTAATAGGTGCTCTATAGGCAACACATTATGTTATGGTTCTTCTGTAGGCAATTAATTCTGTTACGTGACTGCTCCTTAGGCAACACATTCTAGTATGGATGATCTGTAGGCTCATTCTGATACTGCTGCTCTGTGGGCAACACATTCTGGTGTAGGTGCTATGTGAGCTCAACATTCTTGTATAGGTGCTCTGTAGGCTGCACATTTTGGTACGACTGCTCTTTAGGTAGCACATTCTGGTATGGGTGATCTGTAGGCTCCTCATTCTGGTACAGCTGCTCTGTATGCAACACATTCAGGTATGGGTGCTCATTTGTTCCACATTCTGGTATGGGTGCCTTGTAGGCTCCACATTCTGGAATGGTTGCTCTGTAGGCACCTCATTCTGGTATGGGTGCTCTGTATGCAACACATTCTGGTATGGGTAATCTCTAGGCTCCACATTTTGGTATGGCTAGTAGCCTGTAGGCAACACATTCTGGTATGGTTCTTCTGTAGGCACATCATTCTGGTACGTCTGCTCTCTTGGCAACATTTTCTGGTATGAGTGCTCTGTAGGCAACACAGTCTGGTACAGGTGCTCTGTAGGCAACATATTAGGGTACAGGTTCTCTGTAGACAATTCATTCCTGTATGATGCTCTAGAGGCAATACATTCTGGTTTGGGTGCCCTGTAGGCAACACATTCTGTTACAGTAGCTCTGTATGCAACACATTCTTGTACGGTCCCTCTGTAAGCAATTCATTCTGTTACCACTGCTGTGTAGGAAACACATTTAGGTATGGGTGCCCTGTATGCTCCACATTCGGGTATGGGTGCTTTGTATACTCCACATTCGGGTATGAGTGGTCTGTAGGCTCCACATTTTAATATTGGTGCTCTGTGGGCGCCACATTCGGGTCCAGGTGATCAGTAGGCAATGCATTCATGTATTGGTGATTTGTAGGCACTACATTCTGGTACGGTTCCTCTGTAGCAAATTCATTCTCGTACGACTGCTATGTAGGAAAAAAACATTGTGGTACAGCTGCTCTGTGGGAAACACATTCTGGTACAGGTGCTATGTGGCTCAACATTCTTGTATGGGTGCTCTGTAGGCACCACGTTCTTGCACAGGTGAATTGTTGGCAACCAATTCTGGTATGGGTGATATGTAGATTCTCCATTCTGGTACTACTGCTCTGTAGGCAACACGTTTTGTTATGGTTTATCTTTATACTTCACATTCTGGTATTGGTACTCTGTAGGTATCGCATTCGGGTATAGATGTTCCATTGCCAACACATGGTGCAATGGGTGCTCTATAGGCTCCACATTCTGTTAAGTGTGCTTTGTAGGCTACACATGCTCTGGTATGGGTACTATGTGTACTCCTCATTCTGGTGCTGTTGATATGTAGGCAACACATTCTGGTAGCTGTGCTCTTTGGGCAACACATTCTTTTATCGGTTATCTGTAAGCTGCACATTTTAGTAAGACTGCCAGGTAGGAAACACATTCTGATATGGGTGATCTGTAGACTTTACATTCTGCTAATAGGTGGTCTGTAGGCAACACATTCTGGTGAGGGTACCCAGAAGGCTACACATACTAATACGGGTAATCTTTAAGCAATACGTTCTGGTACGACTGCTCTGTAGGCTCCATTTTCTGGTTTGGGAGCCCTGTATGCAACACTTTTTGGTATGGTTCCTCTATATGCAATTGATTCTGGTGCGACTGCTCTGTGGGCAAGACATTCTGGCATGGTTGCCCTGTAGGAACCACATTCTGGTATGGGTTCACTGTAGGATACACATTCTGGTTTAGGTGATATGTAGCCTGCACTATCTGGTAATTGGTGCTCTGTAGATAACACTTACTGGTATGGTTCCTCTGTAGGCAACTCATTCTGGTATGACTGGTCTGTAGGTTCCGCATTCTGATTTGGGTGCTCTGTAAGCAACATGTGTTGGTACGGTTCCTCTGTAGATAATTCATTTTGTTACGACTGTTCTGTAGGAACACATTCTTGTAAGGCTGCTCTGTAGGCAACACATTCTGGTATGGGTGATCTGTAGGCTCCACATTCTGGAATCATTACTTTGTAGGCAACGCATTCTGGTATGGTTGTTCTGTAGGCTATTATTCTGGTACATTGGCTTGGTAGGCATCATATTCTGGTGTGGGTGCTGTGTAGATGACACATTCAGTTGCATGTACTCTGTAGACAACACATTCTGGCATGGGTGCACTGTAGGCAACACATTCTAATATGAGTGTTCTGCAGGCTCTACATTCTGGTAATAGGTGCTCTGTAGGCAATTATTCTAGTATGTTTGCTCCGCAGGCAACACATTCAGGTATGGGTGCTCTGTAGGCAACACATTCTGGTACAGGTGCTCTGTAGACAAAACATTCTGATATGGAACTGTGTGTGCTCCACATTGTGGTGTGTTTGCTCTTCATGCTCCACATTCTGGTATGGGTGATCTATAGGAACTATATTCTAGTATAGGTGATACTTAAACACAACATTCTGGATACGGGTGCTCTATAACCAACACATTCTGATATCGGTGCTCTGTAGGCACCACATTTTTGTACAGGTGCTACGTAAATAACACATTCTGGCATGGGTTCTCTGTAGTCTCAACATTCTGGTATTGTTGCTCTGTAGGCAACACGTTCTAGCACTGTTCTATACACAATTATTCTTGTATGATTGCTCTGTAGGCAACACATCTGGTATGGATGATCTGTAGACTCCACATTCTGGTATGGGTTCTCTGTAATCCACACATTCTGACATGGTCGTTCTGCAGCAATTATCCTGGTACGATTGCTCCGTAGGCAACACATTCTGATATGGGAGCTATGTAGCCAACACATTCAGTTGCAGGTGCTCTATAGTCAACCTAACCTGGTATATGTGCTCTCTAGGCAGCACATTGTGATACGGACGCTCTTTAGGCAACACATTAAGATACAGGTGTGGGTAATCTTTAGGCTCCACATTCTAGTATGACTGATCTGTAGGGAACACATTCTTATACAGGTGTCATGTAGGCATCAAATTCTGATATGGGTGCTCTGTAGGTAAGACTTTCTGGTATGGCGGCTGTGTAGGCAAGACATTCTGTTATGGGTGTTATGTGGGCTCCACATTCTGGTATGGGTGCTCAGTAGGCACCATGTTCTGGTACGGGTGATTAAGTAGGCACCATGTTCTGTTACGAGTGATTAAGTTGGCAACAAATTCTTGTATGGGTGATCTCTAGGTACCACATTCTGGTATGGTTGATCTGTAGGCACAATATTCTGGTATGGGTGATATGTAGGCACCACGTTCTGGATATAGGTGCTATGTAGGCAACACATTCTGATGTGGGTGCTCTGTAGGCGCTACAATTTTGTACAGGTGCACTTTCTGGCATGGCTGCTGTGTAGGCTCCATATCCTGGTATAAGTGCTCTGTAGGCTCCACATTCTTTTATAAGTGCACTATAGGCAACACATTCTGGTACGGGTGCTCTGTAGGCACCACATTTTGGTACAGGTGCTCTTTGGGTAACACATTCTGGCATGTGTGACATGTAGGTTACACATTCTGTTATGGGTGCTCTGTGGGCTTTACATTCTGGCATCGGTGCTTTATATGCTCCACATTCATGTATGGGTGCTATGTAGGTACCACATTCTGGTACGGATGATTTGTAGTCAACACATTATGGTATGGGTGATCTTTTGTTCTTTAGGCTCGACATTGTAGTATGACAGCTCTGTAGGCATCACATTCTGATAGGGTACTCTGTAGGTAACATTTTGGAACGGTTGCTCTGTTGGTAACACATTCTTGTATGGCTACTCTGTTGGCAACACATTCTGGTACAACTATGCTCTAGGCAACACATTCTGGTACCGCTGCGCTGTGTGCAACACATTCTGGTATGGGTGATATTTAGGCTCCACATTCTGGTATGCATTCTGTAGATAACACATTCTGATATGGGTGTACTGTATTCTCCACATTCTGGTTATATGTGCTCTATAGGCAATACATTCTGGTATGGTTCCTCTGTAGGTAATAAATTCTGTTACACTAGTCCTCCTTACTCAACACATTCTGGTATTGATGCCCTGTAGGCTACATTTTCCTTGTAATAGTTGCTCTTTAGGTAACACATTCTGGTACGGTTGCTCTGCTGGAAACACATTCTGGCATGGATGCCCTGTAGGCACCACATTCTTTTACAGCTGCAATGTATGCAACACATTCTCTTATGGGTGATCTTTAGGTGCCACATTCTGGTATGACTGCTCTGTAGACAACACATTCTGCTACTGGTGCTCTGTGGGCAACACATTCTGGCATTGGTGCCCTGTAGGCCCCACATCCTGATAATAGGTACTCTGCAGGCAAAACATTCTGCTACAGTTTCTCTGTTGGCAATTAATTCTGTTACGACTGCTCCTTATGTGACACATTCTGGTACAAGTGCCATGTAGGCTACACATTCTGGTAATAGGTTCTCTGTAGGCAACGCATTCTGGTACATCTGCTCTGTAGGCAACACATTCTGGTATGGTTCATCTGTGGGCAACACATTCAGGCATAGGTTCCTGTAGGCAACACATTCTTGTCCGGGTGCTTTTTAGGCAACTCATTCGGGAATGGGTGCTGTATAGGCAATACATTCTGTTATGGTTCCACATTCTTGTGTGGGTGCTCTGTAGGCAATACATTGTGGTAATTGTGCCCAGTGGGCAACACATTCTGGTTTGAGTGCTCTGTATGCAACATATTTTGGTACCATTCCTTTGTAGGCAATTCATTCTGTTACAAATGCTCTGTAGGGAACACATTCTGGTATGGGTGCCCAGTAGGCTACTCATTTTGATACAGGTGCTCTTTAAGCAAGATATTCTGGTACGGCTGCTCTGTAGGTTCCACGTTGTGGTTTGGGAGCCCTCTATGCAACACTTTTTGGTATGGTTCCTCTGTAGACAATTCATTCTGGTGCAACTGCTCTGTAGGCAACACATTATGCTATGGGTGCTCTGTAGGTGCCACATTGTGGAATGGTTGCTTTGTAGGTAACACATTCTGGTATCCCTGCGCTGTGCACAACAAGTTCTGGTACAATTGCTTAGTAGGCTCCACATTCTGGTACTGTTGCTTTTTAGGCAACACTTTCTTGTACAGCTGCTCTCTCGGCAACACATTCTGGCATGGGTTCCCTGTAGGCAACACATTCTTGTGTGTTTTTTTCTGTATGCAATTTATCCTGGTACGTCTGCTCTGTAGGCAACACATTCCATTTGGGTGCCATGTAGGCAACACATTCTTGTTCAGTTCCTCTGTAGGCAATTCGTTCTGGCACGACTGCTCTGTAGGCTACACATTTTAGTATGGTTGCCCTGCATGCAACACATTCTAATTCGATTGCTCTGTTGGCAACACATTCTGATATGGGTGATTTGTAGGCGCCTCATTCTGTTCCGGTTGATCTTAAGGTAACATATGGTATTAGTGATCTGTTGCCATTACATTCTGGAAATGGGTACACTGAAGGCTACATATTCTGGTACGGGTGCTATATAAGCAAAATATTCTTGTACAGATTCTCTGTAGGCAACACATCCTTTTATTGGTGATCTGTATACTTTACATTTTGGTAGGTTTCTCTGTAGGCACTATATTCTGGTATGACTGCTCTGTAGGCAACACATTGTGGGTGGGTACCCTGCAGGAGACACATTCAGGTAATGGTGTTCTTTGGCAACACATTTTGGTATGGTTGTTCTGTAGGCAATTATTCTTGTATGTTTACGCGGATAGTCAATACATTCTGATATGGGTACTCTGTAGACATCGGATTCAGTTGCAGGTGCTCTGTAGGCAACACAATTTGGTAAATGTGCTCTGTAAGCAACACATTTTGTTACAGTTGTTCTGTAGGCAAATCATTGAGATATGCATGCTCTGAAGACATTACCGTCTGGTACAGGTATTCGGTTGGCTCCACATTCTGGTATGGGAGTTCTGTAAGCAATAGTTTCTGGTATGGGTGATATGTAGGCATCACATTTTGGTACAGGTTCTCTGTAGGCAACACATTCTGTAATGGGTGCTCTGTAGGCACCACATGTTATTATGGGTGCTCTGTAGGCAACACAGTCTGGCATTAGTACTCTGTAGGTAACACATTTATGTACAGGTGGTCTGTAGACAACAATCAGGTACAGGTGCCCGTTAGGCTACAGATTCTGGTACGTCTGCTCTGTAAGCAACACATTCAGGTATGGGTGCTCTGTAGGCGACACATATAGATATAGGTGCTATTGAGGCAATACATTCAGTTGCATATGCTCTCTAGGCAATACTTTATGGTACAGGTGCTCGTTTGGCTCCACATTCTTGTATGGTAGCTTTTTAGGCAACACATTCTGGTTCGGCTGATCTGTGTGCAACAAAATAGTAGCATGGGACTCTATAGAAACCACATTCTGGTATGGGTACTCTGTAGGATACACATTCTGGTTTATGTTATATAAAGGCTCCTCATTCTGGTACGTGTGATTTGTAGGCAACACATTCTGGTATGGATGATCTGTAGGCAATGCATTTTGGTATGGTTGGGCTTTTGGTACCACATTCTCGTATAGGGGATCTGAAGACACAGTATTCTGGTATGGGTGATATGTAGGCACCACATTCTTGATACGGGTGCTCTGTAGGCATCACATTCTGGTATGGGTGCTCTCTAGGCAACACATTACGTTAAAGGTAAACTGTAGGTGACACAATCTGGTATAGGTGCTCTGTAGGGAACACATTGTGTTAATGTTGTTTTGTAAGCAACTCATTCAGGTATGTGTGCCCTGTGGGCATCACATTCTCTTAAAACTACTCTATAGGCAACACATTCTGGTATGGTTGTGCTGTAGGCTCCAAATTCTGGTACGACTGTTCTGTAGGCAACACATACTGGTATTGGTGATCTGTAGGCTCCACATTCTGGTACGAGTACTGTCTAGGCAACACATTCTGGTAGGTTGCACTCAATGCAACACATTCTTGTACAGGTGCTGTGTATGCTCCTCATTCTGGTATTGGTGCTCTGTAGGCACCTCATTCTTGTCCAGGTGATCTTAAGACAACACATTCTGCTATTAGAGATCTGTTAACATCACATTTTGGAATGGGTGCCCTGAAGGCAACATATTCTGGTACAGATGCTCTGTAGGCAACACTTTCTTTTATGGGTGATCTGTAGGCTATACATTTTGGTAGGGTTCTCTGTAGGCCTTTAATATGGTATGACTGCTATGTAGGCAACACATGGTATGGATGCCCTGCAGGAAACACGTTCAGGTAAGGGTGTTCTGAGGTAACACATTTTGGTATGGGTAATTTGTAGGCTCCACATTATAGTATGGGTGCTCTGTAGGCAACACATTCTGGTATTGGAGAACAGTTGGCATCACATTCTGGCATGCGTGACATGAATGTTGCAAATTCTGGTATGGGTGCTCTGTAGGCTCCACATTCTGGTATGGATGCTCTGTTGGCAACACATTCTGTTACAGCTGCGCTGTAGGTAACACATTCTGTTACTGCTGTGCTGTAGGCAACACATTCTGTTACTGCTGTGCTGTAGGCAACACATTCTGTTACGGCTGCACTGTAGGTAATACATTCTGGTACGGCTGCACTATGTGCAATATATTCTGGTGTGGGTGATCTTTTGTCTCCACTTTCTGGTACAATTGCTCTGTAGGCAACACTTTCTGTTATGGCTGTTCTGTAGGATCCACATTCTGGTAATAGGTATTCTGTAGGCAACATATTCTGGTACTGTTCCTCTGTAGACAATTAATTCTGTTACGACTACTTCTTTGGCAACAGATTCTGGCATGGGTGCCCTGTAGGCTACACTTTCTAGTACGACTGCTCTCTAGGCAACACATTCTGATATGGGTGATCTGTAGGCTCCACATTCTTGTAATAGGTACTCTGTAGGGACCACGTTCTTGTACGGGTGAATTGTAGGCAACACATTCTGTTATGGCTGCTGTGTAAGCTCCACATTTTGGTATAATTGCACTGTAAGCAACAAAATCTGATACTGGTGCTCTGTAGACACCACATTTTCGTACAGGTGCATTGTGGGAAACACATTCTCGCATGTGTAACATTTAGGGTACACACTCTGTTATGGATGCTCTGTAGGCAACACATTTTGGTATGGGTAATCTCTAGCCTCCACATTCTGGTATGGGTTCTTTGTTGGCAACACATTCTGGTACGGTTCTTCTGTAGGCAATTTATTCTGGTACGTCTGCTCTCTATGCAACATTTTTTGTTATGGGTGCTCTGTAGGCACCACATTCTGGGACCGGATGCTCTGTAGGCAACAAATTTGGGTACAGATTTCTTGTAGTCAATTCAGTCTTGTGTGATGCTCTCTAGTAAACACATTCTTGCATGCGTACCAGGTAGGAATCACATTCTGGTATGGTTGCTCTTTAGGCTGCTGTTTAGGCAATACATTCTGTTATGGCTACTCTGTGGGCTTCACATTCTGGTAATTGGTATTCTGTAGACAACACATTCTGGTACGGATCCTCAGGCAATTCATTCTGGTACGACTGCTATTTAGGTAACATTTTCTGGTATGGATGCTGTGTAGGCACCACATTTTCGTATGGGTGCTATGTTGGAATTACATTCTGGCATGCTTGACATGTAGGCTATACATTCTGTAATGCGTACTCTTTAGGCAACACATTCTGGCATGGGTGCTCTGTAGACTCTACATTCTGTTAGAATTGCTATGTATGCTCCACATTCTCTTATAAGTGCTCTGTATACAACACATTCTGATACGGGTGCTCTGTAGGCACCACATTTTCATACGGGTGCTGTGTGGGCAACACGTTCTGGCATGCGTGACATGTAGGCTACACATTCTGTTATGGGTGCTCTGGAGACAGCACATTCTGTTATGGGTAATCTCTATGCTCCACATTCTAGTATGGGTTATCTGCAGGCAACACATTCTGGTATGTTTCCTCTATAGGCAATACGTTCTGCTGCAGTAACTCTGCAGGCTCCGCATTCTGATATGGTTGCTTTGTAGCAACACTTTTTTGTATGGCTGCTCTGTGGGCACTACATTCTGGCATGGGTGCCCTGTGGGCAAAACATTCTGGAATGGTTGCTGTTTAGGTAACACATTCTAGTACATCTCCTTTGTAGGCAACACATTCTAGTATGGCTGTGCTGTGTACAACACATTCTTTGATGGGTGATCTTCAGGCTCCACATTCTGCTAATAGGTACTCTGTAGGGACCACGTTCCTGTACAGGTGAACTGTAGGAAACACATTCTGATATGGGCGATGTTTCGGCTCCACATTCTAGTACGACTGCTCATTAGGCAACACATTCTGATATGGGTGCCTATAGGCTAAACATTCTGATACAGGTGTTCTTTAGGCAAGACATTCTGGTATGGGTGATCTATGTACCACATTCTGGAATGGGTGTTCTGTAGGCACAATATTCTGGTATGGGTGATCTGTAGACACCACGTTCTGGATACGGGTACTCTGTACGCAACACATTTTTGTACAGGTGCTCCATAGGCTACACATCCCTGCATGTCTGCTGTGTAGGCTCCACATTCTGGTGTAAGTGCTCTGTAGGCTACACATTCTTTTATAAGTGCACTCTAGGCATCACATTCTGGTATGGGTGATCTGTAGGCACAATATTCTGGTATGGGTGATATGTAGGCGCCACGTTCTGATTACGGGTGCTCTGTAGACAACACCTTATGATATGGGTGCCCTGTAGGCACCAAATTTTTGTACAGGTGCTCCGTAGGCAACACACTCTGGCATTGCTGCTGTGTAGGCTCCACATTCTTCTATATGTGCACTGTAGGCAACACATTTTGATGTGGTTGCGCTGTAGGCACCACATTTTCGTACTGGTGCTCTGTAGGCAACACATTCTGGCATGCGTGACATGTAGGCTACACATTTTGTTATGGCTGCTCTGTAGGCAACACATTCTGGAATGGATATTCTAGGCTCCACATTCTGGTATGGGTTCTCTGTACGCAACCATTCTGGTATGTTTCCTTAGGCAATTTATTCTGTTAGGACTGCACTCTAGGCAACATTGTCTGGTATGGTTGCTCTGTAGGCACCACATTCTGGTACAGGTACTCTAGGCGATACATTCAGGTACATGTTCTCTGTAGGCAATACATTAATGTATAATACTCTGTAGGCAACACATTCTGTTATGGGTGCTCTGTGGCCTCCACATTCTGGTATCAGTGCTCTGTATGCTCCATATTCATGTATGGGTGCTCTGTAGGCACCATATTCTGGTATGGGTGATTTGTAGTCATTGCATTCTGGTAGGGGTGATCTTTAGGTTCCACATTCTAGTATATTTGCTCTGTAGGTCACACATTCTGATATGGATGCCCTGTAGGCTACACATTCTGAAATGGGTGCTCTTTAGGCAACACATTCTGGCATATGTGCTCTGTAGTATCCACATTCTTGAATGGATGCTCTTTAGGCAACAAATTCTGGTACATCTTCTTGGTAGGCAACACATTCTGGTATGAGTGCTCTGTAGGTAACACATTCTGGTATGGCTGCACTGTGAGCAACATATTATGGTATGGGTGATCTTTACGCTCCACATTCTCGTACGACTGCTCTGTAGGCAACACGTTCTGATATGGGTGCTCTGTAGGCTACACATTCTGATACAGGTGGTCTTTTGGCAAGACATTCTGGTATAGGTGATCTGTAAGCACATCATTCTGGTATGGGTGATCTGTAGGTACCACATTCTGGTATGGGTTTTCTGTAGTCACAATATTCTGGTATGGGTGATCTGTAGGCACCACATTCTGGCAGAGCTACGGTGTAGGCTACACATTCTGGCATAAGTGCTCTGTAGGCTCCACATTCTTTTATAAGAGCACTGTAGGAAACACTCTGGTATGGGTGATTTTCGTACGGGTGATCTGTAGGCATCACATTCTGGTTTGGGTGATCGGTAGGCTGAAAAGTTGGGTAATGGGTGATATGCAGGCACTACGTTCTCGATATGGGTGCTCTGTAGGCGACATATTATGGTACGGGTGCTGTGTGGGTAACCCATTGTGGTGCTGGTGCTCTGTAGACTCCATGTTCTGGTATTGGTGCTCTGTAGGCAAGACATTTTGGTACAGTTGCTCTGTAGGCAATTAATCTAGTATTATTGTGCTGTAGGCAACACATTCTGGCATGGGTAGTCTCTAGGCTCCACATTCCACATTCTGGTATTGGTTCTCAATAGGCAACACATTCTGGTATGGTTCCTTTGTAGGCTATTTATTCCTGTACGACTGCTCCCTATGCAACATTTTCTCATACGGCTGTTCTGTAGGCACCAATTCTGGTATTTGTGCTCTGTAGGCAACACATTCATGTACAGGTTCTCTGTAGATGATTCCTTCTTGTATGATGCTTTGTAATCAACACATTCTGGTATGGAAGGCCATTAGGCAATACATTCTGTAACAGAGGTGCTCTGTAGGCAGAACATTCTGGTATGGTAAACTCTAGGCTTCACATA
Organism: Dryococelus australis; assembly: GCA_029891345.1. Lineage (NCBI taxonomy): Eukaryota > Metazoa > Arthropoda > Insecta > Phasmatodea > Phasmatidae > Dryococelus > Dryococelus australis. The sequence continues at coordinate 175,159,721 of CM056995.1, forward strand.
TTTTAATGGGTTCTCTGTAGGCAACACATTCTGGTATGGGTTCCCTGTAGGCAACACATTCTCGTATATGGATGATCTGTATGGTCCACATTCTTTTATTGGTGCTCTGTATGCTCCACATTCTGGTATGGGTATTCTTTAGGCAACATATTCTGGTACAGTTACTTTGTAGACAATTATTCTCTATCGACTGCTCTGTAATCAATTATTCTTCTATGACTGCTCTGTAGGCATCACTTGCAGGTGCTCTGTAGGTAACGGTATCTAGTACAGGTACTCTGTAGGCAACACATTATGTTACGGTTGCTCTGTAGGCATCCACATTCAAAAACAGGTGCTCTGTAGGAAATACATTCTGGTACAGGTCCTCGGTAGGCTATACATTCTGGTATGGCTGCTCTGTAGGTAACACATTCTTGTACGGCTGCTCTGTAGGCAACACATTCTTGTACGGGTGCCCTGTAGGCCTAACATTCTGCTATGTGCGCTTTGTAGGCTGTACATTCAGGTGCAGGTGCTCTGTATGCACCACATTCTAATACGGCTGCTCTGTTGGCAACACATTCTGGTACAGCTCCTCTCTAGGCAACACATTCAGGCAAGGGTGCTTTGTAGGCAACACATTCTGGTAGGGGTGCGCAGTGGGCAACACATCCAGGTACTTGTGCTCTGTAGGCAATACATTCTGGCACAGGTGCTCGGTAGGCATCACATTCTGCTACGGGTGCTCTGTATGGAACACATTCTGATATGGGTGCTCTGTAGGCCTCACATTCAGGTGCAAGTGCTCTGTAGGCAACACAATGTGTTACAGGTCCCTTGTAGGCAACACGTTCTGTAACTGTTGCTCTGTAGGCAATTTATTCTGGTATGACTGCTCTGTAGACAACAAATTATTGTATGGGTGCTCTGTAGGCAACACATTCTTATACGGGTGCTCTGTTGGCAACACATTCTGGTATGGGCACTCTGTTGGCAACACATTCTGGTATGGGTGCTTTGTATGCAACATATTCTCATATAAGTGCTCTGTTTCCACTATATTCTATTTCTAGTGCTCTGTAGGAAACACATTCATTCATGTTGGAATGAGATCATTATGGAACTTGTTTTGACTTTCACTTGATGGGTTGATATCTTTGATTTCTGTTTTATATAAGCTGAGCTCTTTAGAAGAAAAAATTATGAAATACCACTATATTTGTTTAGCCATCAGTAAAAATACATTATCTTGAGATTGAATGTAGAGACATGTTGCAGTTAATGTAATTAATTAATTGTAAATATATTTAATGTACTTATTTAAATATAATATGTATCTATCCATAAAAGGTCAAGTGTTATGTTTATACTGAAATATAAAGGATAAGGCAAGCTACTAAACAACTGTAGTGTCATTTTAAACACATAAGGCAAGCTACTAAACAACTGTAGTGTCATTTTAATCACTTTGTTTTTATTTTAGAACGCAGCAAGTTGTAGCAGTGATAATGTACTGTACTTTATTATCCGGGAGAATTTTTAATTTAAATTTCTGTATTGCCATTGTGATTTTAATTCTCTGTGGTTTTCCAAAATTGCACCTGGAAAATAGTGGGGTGATTTCGTACTACAAGCGTAGGCCATTTCCTTTCCGAGCCCAGCTTTCCAGTTACTGGTTCTGTGTGCAATAACAGTGCTGTTGGAGGAATGATGTGCCACAATCATTCATTCATTCATTATTCCATCGCTCCCATAAGTTATCACATGTATACACCCACACATACATCCACCTATCTATCTATCCATGAATTAGAGTATCCATTTTGAAAGCTGAAATGAGCTGTAAATGATAGATGCAAGTACAGTGAGTGAAAGTGAGTGTTGACTATCACTTGAGAGGGACATTTGTTGCTGCATGATTGATTGTCAGGAATGTTGCAGTTGTGTGTGCACAGGTTCAGCTGCCCGTACACGATGCAGGTGTGCCGTGAGACATCTTATGAAGACCTCCAGAAGTTGATCCTTAAGGAGATGAACACCATCCTGCATGACGACGTGCTCGTCAACTCCCAGGACGTGAGTACATTCCCCTTTTAGGTCATATTCTTGTGCTGGTACTGCACGTAGTGCGCACATGGCACTGTAATAATGTGTATATACAGTGCTTCTTAAGGCATTGTCATCATCCCCCGTATGATGGGTCATTCAATCTATGGTCACAGGCAACCATATGCTCTTGAGGAGCAACATGGATCCAGGCCTCACAGCAGTGGAGTGCAAGGACAGGGAACCTAAGAGTTGCACGACAAAAACCTATCGGTATCATCCATCACATAAACCAACAAAGGCCTAACATTGGGAGTTTTTCGTAACAGCTTAATAGCAAGTCAGCAAGAGTCAATAAGAATGAAATGAAATATAGTTGGAGCAGTGGTAGAATGCAAAGGCAGGGGAAACTGGAACTTCCAATTAAAAAGTCTAGGTGACTATGCTAAGAAACATAGGTGACTACGCTGTGAAATCTGGTTTATGTTGGTGGGAAACGAGTACTGAATTCAGACTACTACAGGACTGCAGACCCAACACACTTGCTGTTACATACTTCACTTTTTATGTAAGCACATGCTTGACCTCACTTTCATCATGGAGTTTCATTGTAACTGGGATATATTAAGGATAACAAATAATGTTTGCAAACTACTCTGGCGGTCAGGAGGGCACAAGTGACTGTAGAATCCTCTTGGTCTTGCAGCCGATATCTTGTGGTGGTGTTGATGGGGTATAACACCAGGAATAAATACCAGGAGAGAGTACAGCAAGTATTGAAGTAGGATCTTCTCTTACTTATCAAGAAATAAAGTTTTCCCTGTTTAAAACTTTGCGAAAACTGCGAGGAGGGGATGGGTCTAGGGGGAATCAATAGTGCTCTGAGGAGAGAGGGGGCGAGTCATGGTTGCCGACCCCTCCACTCCCTCCACTTCTGGGGCATAGGGGATTTTTTGCAATAAAAAGTGTGTGTGGATATACCATAATTATGGTATGCAAGTCAACCAACCAATACATTTTGTACCATAATCATGGTTCGGCATACCACAACTTTTGAAATTCATACAATAATTTAAAAAGCATACCATAATTATATTTGCATACTTTGCGCATTCCAACACACCTATTCATTTTGTCATAAGTCCTATGGTTTGCGATATATTAACAGCAACTTTTATATGATTACCATAATTTTCTCTGCAACCCGCAAGCATTCTGAAGTATGTAAGTTCATATATTATGTTGAACTTAAGGTGGTTGTTTAAGCCGCCAACAGATATGTAATCGGGAATACGTTTTTCGGCCGCCATTTATTAACCGTTTGAGATACAGTATTTGTACTTGGTACATAAATTTGTTATATTGCGCCGTTGGGGCTTAGTGTCACATTTAGAAACTTTCATGGCTTCATGTGAGTGACTTTCCTGGCTTCATGCGAATCTACCATCTCCATGGCGACTTGGCACTTTCCTTGGCTACCATCTTCATGGTGACTTGGCACTTTCCTTGGCTACCATCTTCATGGCGACTTGGCACTTTCCTTGGTAACCTGCTCCTTCCTCCCCTCTTTGCTTGCATCATAAGGGGTTTGTGAAATTATATAAGGCCATGCGCACCTAGTTTTGCCCTTACTCTTCTTCTTCTGGTTCAGTTCATTGCTTAGTCTGGTTTAACTTCTCGGCCATCAGTCTATAGCCTCTGTTGATTGATGATGAATACGATGGGTTTATTTTACCAGTATGTGTGCTTGGTCTGAGCTATGCCCGATACCTTTCAATTTGCATGATAAAGCTTATTTGCCATGATTGCAACCACAGCCAAAAGTAAGTCGTGGTGTGATGCAAGTATTAGCTGACAGTTTAATGATTTATTGGCCGTAAAGTGTTAGGGTGGATCAGTGGCTTGACTAGTCATTCGAAATTATGTTTCGGTGGCCGCAGTTGTAAAAATTCTGTTTGGATTAAAAGTTAACTGTGCCCTCTTCCCCTTATATAAAATGCTTGTGAGATGTGTTCATGAGTTCAAATGGGTCTGCACGACACAACAACTTGCTTGATAGAAAAAAAGTAATATTCACAATAGAATTCTGGTATCCTTGGTCATGAATGACTTTGTTTGTGTGCTTGTTGTTTTGGTAACACAGCAGTGTTAAAAGTTTTTGTGTATACTGGTTCAATATTTTCTTAAAGCCATGGCTCTTGTATATTTTAATTGCTAAGGTTTAATCATTAATCAGCCTTCGGGAATATTTCACTTGTCTTTTATAATTGTGTGTAAATTGAGACACATGCACTGCGCATATAAAGTTGGTGAGAACCAGGTGCAAAATTTATGTGTTGCATGTATTATAATAAATTTTTAAGAAATCCTTTTAGTAAGTTGATGCATGACGTCTATCACAATATTAATAAAGGAATGCTACTCATTAGTGCAACTGCATCCCTGGCGTTTGTCTACAGAGTTGAGTTACCACCGCCGCCACCTGCAAGAGTGTTGTATCTACCGGGCCGGGACAGACGTCCTAATAATAATATTTATTTTCGCCAGGTGAGGCACCGGGACCATGCAAGAGGCCCGTGATGAGTACAGCAGTGTGCCGCAGGATGCCACCACAAGTGAGATGTATAGATCCCACTGCTATCCACTACGCTGCTCACACCAAGGATCTAGGCTCTGGACTTGCACCTGCTGACTGCCTGTCCAGACGCCTCATGCCATTGAAGGAATGGATGGCCGAGGAGTATAAAAGGAGATGCATCCTGGCCTCTGGAGCATCAGTTCTGCTTCACTTCTCGATCTAGTCTTCTGACTCCTCTCCTGAGCTCTCACCGCTCGAACTATTGGTGCCGAGGCTCACACCTATCCGAATGCTTCACCGCTCACCTCGTAGGGCCGAAAATCCTCTCCTACGCTACCTAAGGAAGAACCAGCAGCATCACTAGATCCACACTGAGACATGTCCAGTCCCTTACGAACACACAGAGAGTAGGGCTCACCCCGAGGACATATCGTACTCAACACGCACTAGCTACAGTCTCCTCCTATAGATTTGCACAGGGCACCTTCCCCTGTTTACGATAGGGTGTTCACCTTCCGCCTAGCCCATGTGGTTTTAGGAGATAGTACTTCCACCATATGTGTTTATTTCCTTAGGGTGAATAAACACTGATCTTACCAGATCTCTTGACTTTCACTCCGAGTTCCTTCCTTGTGTCATTGTCAGAGCTAAAGAAATCGGCAGGAAACCAGGTTTGAACGTACCGAACTTACACATACAACACAACAGAATATCCTTGGAAGGCCACCCATTCTCTGCCCCAGCAGTGAACGGTAGAGCCACGACATTAGGATACCGTCCCTTGAAAGTTGGCTTACCAGCTCCACCCCGGTGGAGGAGTCAAGAGTGAGGTGGTGTTTGCTGCAGTAATTGATACCCACACTTGAACACACACACATCACCTGCCTACCTCCTGCAGCCCCGACTTTTGTGCATAATGCCTTACACTCTTATGGGTGGAGTTAAGTGACGGGCCAAGAAGGCGAGAGCTATCTCTCAAAATTCACAGGGGCTACGTATCCTTCCTAGTGAGTTCGGACTGCTGAATCCACGTGAACAGGTTGCACTGCCGAGACGTCTCACCATACCTGTACCAACTGTCACGTCAGTGGATTTGTTTGAAACACCTACGAAAGTTGCGGAAGGGTAACACCCTATAGTGCAGAAAACACTGTTTGGTGAGAGGTCCACCAGTACACCAGAACTACAACCTAGCACCTCACCCCTTAGTCGAGTGCCACCCAGGTAGTGGGAACAGGGGCAGTACAGCTACCTAACGAACAGTCCTGCTGCCCCACTGCACGAGAACCTAAACCCGCTCCACGCCGGGTGAAACTCGTCAAACCAGACTTTGTGCCCAGTCTACGGCTAACGAGGAGGGTGTTGTACACCGGGTGGGCCGAAGTGCTGAGAGACTAATTGCTACCTTCAGATGCGTATCGCCTAGCGTCGAGTAAGTCGTCCGAGATAGGGACAGTCAACCAGCCTGGACTGTCACGTGTCAAAGTAAAAGAATTCCCGTTGAAATAGTACGTTATACATGTGGTATATTGACTGAAACAATCACTGTTAATCCTCTCATGTTGAGAATATTGTACATATTAGGGTTTTACGTAAATTGTAGAATGGTAAAACATCTGGATGCATCGCAGGTCTAGTGTGTGGTGCTCTGAATTTTTGCCAGGTATTAAACACTTTGGTCAATCAAATTGTGTCACCGCTGACAAGACTAGCAGCTTACGTCAGTCGCAGACTGAAAAAAATAGACTGAAATTGATTGAGGCCAAACCTTACGAAAGGTAATTATTATATGCATATTCGTAGCCTGTTATTAATTGCTATATATATATATATATATATATATATATATATATATATAATATTATATATAATATATATAATATATATATATATATATATATATATATATATATATATATATATATATATATATATATATATATATATATAGTGTGTGTGCATGTGTGTATGCGCATGCCCACATGCATGCATGCGTGCATGTGTGTGTGCGCATGCCCACACACACACACAACTTACTTGTATGATTAAACAACGTATAGACCCAGAAGACTTTTATTTATACATATATATATAATCAATAAATAATATTCGACTTGTGGTTGTGTGAAAATTAAATCTTACAAAGAGCTTAACTTACGACGTGTCTTCTGAATGAATAATAATAAATTTTTTTTTTTTTTTTTTTTTTTCCCAAATAAACTAATGAGAGTTTAAATAACCATAAAAGAGAGAACGCAATACAACATTAAAAACCAGTCCTCTAGTATGAAAGCCACGAAACTTGACGATAAATCTGTTTAAATCACATTATGATTCAGTGATTAATAACTAGAACATTAAAACAAAATATTAAAATAATTAATACTGTCTGTCTTGACACAAAATTGATGCCCAATTTCAAAATAGAAATTATTCCACTTAATGAGGCTGATAAGTATTAGAATGAGGCCCCTGGGATGTATCACTAACAACTAATGATGGACAATTATATGAAATTGAAAAGGTTATTATGCAATACAAATAAAGAGATATGAAGTGAAACTGGTTGTTTACAAATTGAAATTAATCACAAAATATACAATGAAACAGTTTTACATTATCTTGTCATTACATACATGTGATAATATTTAATAATGTAAGAGAAATTTCATAGGTAAAGTCCCGTGGTCACTTAGATGTATGATAACTGTCTAATTTATGGGAACAATGAAGTTATATCCCTTCCAAGAAGATTACATAGTTCGCTATCGAACAATCAGGATGGAGGAAATTAACTTGGCTACGTCGCCACTAACAAAGAAAGGGAGGTGGCGTACAGAAGAGTTCCCAAGATGATAAGAAAATTTAGCCAGCACTTGTAGAAATGTTAGGCCCAAGCATACAGTAAATCTTAGGATGGCACGTGCAGTAAAGACAAACCTGCCACTTGAACTCTCACTGAAACAAAATGACCAAAATTTTAGTGAGTAAAAATTGTTTTTGCAAACACAAAGAGAGTTACTATAAATGAAACTGGAGTATTACTCACTAAAGAGGGAAAATAGAAAATATCCAGACTACATGTTTGTGTAACTTACCAAATAAACACCAACAAACACATATACCACAAAATGAAATTTAAAAAATCTATTGAAGACTACATTGCTATCATAGCAATGTAACTATAACATTAAAAAAATAATAATCTCAAGTTCCCAAGAACACAGCCACCAAAGCTGGGCGACACGCCATCTCAACTCTGTGACTGGACAGAAAGTCAGAGAAGAAGCTCCTGGATCACACAGAAATAAAAAACAAAAGCTGAACGCAAGCTCAGATTTACGATGCTAGATGTCACAATCTTTCCAGAATAGGCTAAGTGTGCTGAAGTGCACAGAGGTGAGAGAACATAGCACGTGAACAAAGGAGCATTTTTTATGTGAAATCATGTTTCAAGCAGCAGGGTTGTGCAGAGAAAATGTGCAAGAACTGTAGCTGCAGGAAAGTGAGTGTAAGGGGTAGCCTCAGAACTTGCATCACAGCATTGCATATCCGGTTGATAGAGAAACAATCTCTCATTAACCATGGGTCTGTAGGCAACATTGGATTAAAAATGTAACTTTCAAAGTACACATCAAAATTAATCAAAATCTAAATTATGAAAAAAAATATGTAATTGATAAAATAATAATAAACAATTATTAAAATAACTTAAATACATTAAGAACGCATTGTATATGCTTCAATAAAAATATCATGACGTTATATCTTAACACTAGACAAATAGACAATATTAAATAAACAAATAAATTGCAGATACCCAAATGGATAATGAAAGCATAAGTTATCATATTTATTAAATACCAAAGGTAATAAAACCATTATATATTACTCTCAATCATGTTTACTGAATTAAATACCAAAAATTAGATTTGAAAACTATTTAAAAATACAACACTAGCAGTGACACAACAGTAAAAGGGTATTTTAAAACGGCACAGTAAGCATACACGGTGTGCAACTACGTGCGTAAAGGCATTGAGAGATGCAGCATCCTGCAGAGTGATGTAATATGGCTACAGACACAGTGTCGTAGCACCATTTGAAAACATGCCACCATTTGCAACAGAGGAAACCTGCCTCGCTTTGATGTGTGACGCTTATTCTGACTATACTAAATACAACTTTGCCTCTTTTGAACATGCCTTCATGCAACCGCTGGCGGTGTTTGAACTACAGTACAACTAGCTGCCCCTTGTTTGCGGGGGCACTTATGGACTCTTCGACCAAGCTTGTTTTGTTCGCCCAATGTCATATGTCACACCAACCCCGCTAGTGTGAATGAACCACCAGCCAAGCCTGCATCCCCGAACCACATAGTTTGAAAGTGAACCAAGGGATGGTGCTAGAACCCAGCTCCCTCCAGGAGGCAGAGCTCATTACCCCCCCCCCCCCCCTCCTGTGCTTGCCAGATGAGAGCCTGCAGGCAGGCAGTGCACCACCAACAAATGGCAGTTTGTCTCCAGCAGCTCGCTCCATCACTTCTTGTGTTGGAGCTCTCTGCCTACCCAGCATCCTAGCGACTTACCAGGAGATCTTCAACAACTTCACCAGTGACCTTGCAAAAGCTCTTTGACACCTGTTCCGACAACCCCTGAAGAAGTCTTCAACACCTCTTGCCTTGCCAATACCCTCTTGGTAACAGTAACCACACTGCTCTTCTTGTAGTGGCCTCCGAAGGTTCCTTATGGACAACAGTTTAGAAATACTCAGGGTCAGTTATTTTCATAGCTACCTAGCCGCATTGCATTGTTCAGTTTAGGAACAGGTCTCCTTCACCTGGCATACGTAGTCTAACATGTGTAAAGTTCCTGTTAGTTAGGGAGTAGTACGGGCCACCGTATTTATTCCTCATGGAATAATAATTCTTTTTTCTCAAACCTGTTCGTACTATTTTCTGGGTGACTGTTGAAACCTGTGTAGACACCAACCCACCAGAACAAAGCTGGAGACTACATAATTTACTGTTAGTTTACAGAACCTAATGTAGGAATGCCGGCTCCCGTACACAGGCACACGTATGTCAGAAAACACACCCAGTCGACGGCCACCTGTACTGTATATCTGATGTGCAGTAAGGAAGAGCCACAACCACTAGAAACACAACTTAAGAGTCGTCAGACAGCTAGTGCAGCCGACCCACTTCATCCACCGCGCTGTACTGTCACCAGAGGGAGTGATTAACTGGTTCTGGAGGTCTGCCGACAGTTTAATCCACACCCACTGTTGTCAGATGCTTAGGGTAACCCACCGCTTCAACCACCGCGCTGCTGTGTTGCCGGTTGTAGTACACGGATGTACCTTGGGGTTAGCTTGACTTCAGCCTTGGTCTTACACCTAGCCAGGAACCTCGTTGCCTGCTCTCCTCTCGTGAGGTCACCAGTTGTACCTACCCTGGAGTGGTACCAGGTGGCAAGAAAGGAAGGCAGCTACTGCCACCGACGACAACGGGAGCTGTAACCCAGCCCCAACTGCACTTTGCATCAAACCCCCCTGGAACGAGGTCAAGCCGTCCGCCAGTTGGAGAGACCTCAACCCCCAGCTCACTCTCGAACCTTACTTCAGTCTCCTTTCAAGACCTCACCCAGTAGTCACTGACTTCCTTCAGGGATGTGACGTACCGCTGGGACTTGCCAAATCCTGGTTCCAGTGTCGTCAAGTCAGCAACCCTCAACAACAACAACTCCAGCCGACAGCCACCGCACCAGCGGCATATCAAGGAGCTACCCCAGGCCGCATCAAGCACAGGTATACCAGTGGCAATTTGCCAGCCCATCCGCCGGACCACCAAATCCCTGACTGGCTTCATACGGTGCCGCCAAGCCACGCGCATGATATTCTATACTGGCCAGGGCCCAATCAGCCGACAGTAAGGTCAGTAATTTGAACTCGCCCGTGCCTCTGATCGGCATGATAAAACCTTGTCCGGCCATAATGTCGTCATTTGCCACCCAACATCACAATTCGTGTGATGTATCATGATCCAAAGCCACAATGGGTGGAATGTTGTTTGCGGTATTGTGAAGCTGACATGCTGTTTGCACAGCACGGAGACTGTTTGTTTCATTTTAAGTTGGGCCATTCTAAGTCCTGCTACACATAAGCCATAATTATCTAGTACATTACGTACATTTATAACATTTCACGTACTTTGGGTTGAGTTAACTTTTCTTGACTTCTTGGAAAAAAAAGCCATTTTGATACAGACTGCAATACAATAAAAATTATATTACTTTGTAACATGTTTGTATTCATGGAATGAAGTTGAGAACTGTAGCTTATACTGGATTATCCTGACTTCATTCAAGCTAAGTGAGATAGGTGATTGGTTAGGAAAATTGAATAGAAATCAATATACAGTCTGTATGACTTACATACATTATTATTAAAGGGAAAAGAACATGTCCTTGAAAATTGGGAAGTAAAATTTTTTGTTTACAAAATGTTGGAAACTACTGATGTAGCTGAAAATAATAATTTTGTAAATATTATCTGTACTTCTGTATAGCACGATCTTGTGTATGTAGTCAACGATGACTTTAGCAGTAACTTGTAGGAAAAGTTTTTTTTTTCCTTAATGAAATTGCACCAATAATTTATGGTGTCCTGTTGAGTAAGTGTGTAAGAAATGTTTCTCTTCATTTGTATGTGATGGTTGAGATCATCTTGGAAAATACTTCAATTAATTAACTGGTGTGCTTAAAGCCAAAAAATGTGAAATGCTGTAAAGTCATGATGATGTGAAGGGCCACTTACCTTTTTTCTTGCTTTCACTTTTATGCAGAGACATATGTAGGCATGTGACTCCCTTCTTCCCCTCCTTGTGGGTTGTCTGTTCTGTTACATATGCAAAACAAAGAAAATTTAGAGAAGTATTGTTCTGCAACAGCGGGCCAAGGGAGAGGAAACACAAACAGGTGGGAAATCTCCGCTTTGTACCCAGGAGGGGAAGTGAGTGACTGCTGTGGGTACAGAAGCTGGGCTAGTGTTACTGACTAACTGACAAGTAATCTTGACACCAGACATAAAAATAATTTTTTTTTCCCATTGTTTTTGGACCCACAGATGTCATCAAATCGCCAAGTTGCTACGTGGTTTCCAATTTCTTCTGCGTACATTGTGATTGGCAACTTAGGCTTCGCATTGTAAGAAGACTTACAGCGTCCATCATAACACTTCTTTTTGCTCGTGTGTTGCAGAAGCACTGGCGGGAAACACTGGCAACAGGTAGATAAGGACAGGGTCGCTTGTACAACTGCTCACCTTCGTTTGATTGTTTTGTCATTTTTATGGATAGCGTGCACCCCAGAGTTCTTTATTCTTGAAAAGGATGGTACGCTATACTAGACTATGTATATACAATAGTGTTGGCTTGCTTTGTTGTCTGCCTTCTGTGGGTATTTGGCAGGTGAAAACATCACCCATCATTAGGACATTAGCATTGCAATGACTGTAGTCCATTCACGGTTTCTTCCAATGTTTTGAAGCATACTGACGTGTGATGCTTTTTCAACAATGATGATTTAACAACTTCAGCTCATTCCTTCGCATAGCTTTGCTTTTTGAGTGCAAGAAGTTTTTATTGCCATTAATCCTGCCACGTGAATTTGTACTGTTGACCATTTAGGATGTAAGTTCTAGATAAGGTAGATTGTTTTATTCACTGGCCAACTGTAACTATGTATCTAGAGCAACTAGTACTTTCGCCCGCCGCTAGATAGCACTACTAGTATTGTTTCATCGCTCACTTGTCTACCTTCCAACTGGCCGGTTCCTTTACGCCCCACCCGAGGGTGAATCCTGTCACATCCTGCTTAGTCAACGTAGTACTGTCCCAGTTACACCATTCCATTGTCTACATACTAGACACAGCGGCCCTCTCTGGGCATCAATAGGATCCAGCGATAGCTAGTTATAAGTTGTTCTCACAGCACTAGCATACCCTTTCCTCATTGTTAGTTCAGCACAGATCACCTCTATTTGGCATTGCATACTTACCTTCCTAGCAGACACTCTTGCCGACATAGCAGGTAGTGTGCTATCATGGGATATTTCTCTTTTAAGGAAATAAATTGTGTGTTTTGCGGTAATCCTGAGTGCCACACTTCCTGTAGACTTGCACCATCCCAGTTGCCTTCATTAAAGCAGGTAGAACCCAGGTGATCCTGGGAATATACTCAATCGAGCAAAAACACATTGTTACTATCCACACATATCTAATACAGCCACCCATTCCATCTATGCCATAGGTAGAACTGGAGAGTCCACACAGCAACACTGCTCTCAGACCAGCTTGTTTGTTTGGTACTCACATCTTTTCCACTGCATTTCCGTGCCAGGAAAAGGGGTTTTCCCTAGACTGGGAAGACTCGGTCGAACAACACCCACGCAGTGACCCTTGACAGCAAGGCCTGACTTGCAACACACACTGCACATCCACGCCAGGTGTTAAAATAAGGTGTCCGCCTAGTCAACAGCCTATGCATGGTCTGACACGCTATAAAGATCACAAGGAACCTGCCTTGCCTTACTGACACAAAGGATGTGTGTTTCTTCCAATTACCTACTCCAAGCGGCATATTCTGAAGGAGCACGTAAAACTGACCATATTGACCTCTGAACGTCTGCATGAGCTAACTCTGCCTTAGTAGCTTCGACTGCTAAACTCAACCTCAGGGAACAAACTCAGGCACTTTGTTACTTGCAAGACCCCATCGAAGCAGAGGTGCCCATGGATTTATTTCCTGAACCAGTACGTGTTAACTCAGAAGTGCACCCGTGGCTTACTGCCTACCTCAACCAGCCAGACCCACAGCCTTCTGAAACCATCACCTTCCTTATTCCAGCTGTACTAGTGCCAGTTACACAGCCTACAATCAAACAACCCTTCTCACACACACCTGCTGCTAAGGTGCCCAATGCCAGACCCATCTAACAATCATGTCCGTCGCCCAGGTATATCCTTGAAGGCATACTTTGTGCCCTGCCACAAAGCTACCAGGCTAGTCCTGTATAACGGACGTGCCCCAGCACCTCACCAGGACTAGTCACGCAAGACCCCCAGCATATAAGGGTGCGCTTGACACCGCATCCGCACAAAAACCAGTCTCACTACACGTAAGTCTTCCATCCAACAGGTTTGAAAATTCACCCTTGTAGTAACATGTCAACCTGTTTTTTAAATAACTCCGAAGTATTGTAGTCTTGAATAAATAAAACTTTAACTTAGTATCTTCTATAACTTGTAATGTTTATTTTGTATTCACTGTTAATTAAAAACAGTGAGAGCAAGTGATGTGTTAACATCGGCTAGTAAGAAATAGTTCACAGTTAAAATATTGTTGGTATGCTATTTGTAAATTAAACGTTTGACTTTTAACTTTTTAAAATTTTTAGGTAGCACTGAAGGCAACATATTTAATTGTTACAGTTAAAAATATTAATGCAAATTATGGTGCATAAGGCTAATGATATGGTGTTTTTTGTCAAGCTCTCTTTCTCTCTCTCAGGAAGTTTCGCACCACTAGTAGCAGCAGAAAAATTTTGCATGTTTTCAATTTTAGCATATTTCATACTTATTACAAGAAAAATAATGATATTTGAATTTGTAATTTACAATTGAAAAAAAATTGTATTGTTTGAATATTTATTATGATATACAGTCGAACGCAGTTTTAACATTTCTCAGTGGCCCCAAGAAATGTCAGCCTTGTATAAGGGAAAACTTTATAAGAAGATAATTTTGTATTGAAAAACATGTTTGTGGACCAAGAGAAGGCAGCTTATTAAGCAGGAAAATGTTATATGACGGGATGTTATAACACGGTTCCACTGTATTTATATGTGTTGGCGGGACTGTTACACATTTGAAGGTGGCAGAATTGGCAATTGGCTTCAAAACATGGCGTGTTGCTAAATGAAGCATTAATTTGTGTTCTTGTGAAAAATACTTTAAATTACCACATCACGTTTGAACACGTTGACACATCATGCTTATTCTGACGTTTATAAACAAAACTTTGCAAAATGTGTGCATATTCATCACGTTACTCCAGACGGGGTTTGAACCACGACACGTCTTGTTACGAGAGCCTACAAGTATGCCCCTAGTTGCAGGGCATCCATGGACATGTCAGCCTTGATTGTTCACCTGTATGTCAGATGTAACTCCTTTACCTCATGTGAGATTGAGGCTAGCCAAGCAGCTGAGTTATGCACCTAAGGTTGCCCATTCAAGACAACCCAGCATTATAGAGCCACATAGTTCAACAACGGACCGCGGGATCGTGCTAGAGAGTGTAGCTCCAGCCAGGAGGTGAAGCTCGCCGCCTGCACCCCCTCATCCCAGACAAGCCGGCGGGCAGGTAAAATATATGCCTGTGCACCGCGGCAAAACCCAGTTGTTCTCCAGCTCCAGCAGCTTGCTTCACCACCTTGTTGTGCTGAGGCAACCTACCAGAAGCTCTAGCAGGCCTTCACCAGCAACCCCCGAAGTCTTCGACCCCCATGAACAGGCAACACCCTTCTGATAATGGGAAGCACGCTACCCTTCTGGTAGTGGCCCCAACGTCCGTTCTGGACTACTGCATTAAGATAGTTAGGGACAGTTGTAATAGCTGCCTAGCCGCATCTGCTTTGTTCAGGTCAGATCAAGTAAATACGTAAACCAGATGAAGGGCACCTTCATCTGGTTTACATATTTACTTCCAGTCAGTTCTTAATTAGTTAGGAGGTATTACAAACCACCGTGTTTATTCATGGAATAAAAACATTTTTTTCTTAAATCTCTGAGTACTAATTTCTAACGTGACTGATTTTATCCTCTGTAAACATCACACCACCAGGGTAAAGCAGGATATTGCATCTTCTACAAACCCATTACCGAACCTAGTGTAGGTCTGCTGGCTCTCTTAACTGGTCGTACATACATCATAAACACACCCAGTCGACAGCCACCCATATTGTGCACCTGGTGTGCAGTAAGGTAGAGCTACAACCACTACTGGCAACACAATCCACAAAGCGGTTAGTCAGCCAGCCCATCCTTCACTCTGTCCACCATGCTGAACTGTCGCCACAGCGAGTGCTAGACTGGTTCTGGAGGTCTGCCCACCTTTGGACCCACACCCGACATCGTTGTTGGACACTCAGAGTAAACCCACCTCTCTAACTACTGCACCTCATGTCGTCAGGTGAAGTAAGTGGTACAGCTCTGGGTTAGCTCAGCCTCAGCTTTGGTTCTACACCTAGCTAGGGACCATCGTCACCTGCTTCCCCCTGATGAGGCCGACTGTTTTACCCACCCGTTAATGTTGTATACACATAAGAGTGGTACGAGGTGGCAAGACAGGAAGGCAGCCGCCGCCTCCAACATCAATGGGAGCTAGGTAAATAGCCCGCCCCAGGTTGGGGTACCAGTTCTGTCCAACTACAGCAGCTGCAGCCGTAGGGTCAGCAGGTACCTTGCGCTACTTCCAACACAAGTAAACCCATGGCTGAATGCCACCCAGTACGCTGGAGGGTTAAGTCCTCGTCTGGTTTTGTGTCGTGCTGTCAAGCAACGTGCTCAGTATTATACAGAGTCGACTCTTGATCTATTGTTATTCAGGGGATTGCTAAAAAATTTCCATACATGCGGGATTTCAGTAGAAGAGGTTTCTGACATGTACATCAATAAAATACAACTTCTAACCTTATACAACTTTATATTGAGTATAGAAAGAGCTGTATATTATCTGTGAATAAAGTTTAGTTAAAAAACATTTCACCTAAATTACTTTAAATAAAGAAATTAACGTCTCAATATACCATATATATTTGATTGTAATCGGACACCAAATGCAAGCTGACCTAAAACATTCAAACCCTCTGAAAATGAAAATAATATGACATTGAATGCAAGTCACACTCTATCAGCTGAGAGCGGACGGAGAAGTTATCGATCGGGCTGTGTGTTCACGATGGCTGGGGTAGGGGGGTGGAGATCTCCCCTCCATGCCCCAACATGTTGCTGACACCTTGCGCCCGTGGCAAATGCCTGTCTTTTAATGTAATTAATTATTTTACTGCAAAGAATACTTCTAATTTTGAGACAGAAATGAATAAATAAAGCCATTTTAATTGACTTCTTCACTTTCTGTAATAATTAATCATTCAAAACCACGTCCTCTGACTTTCCCTGTCATGAGTTACACTGCACTCGGCTCGGTGCTTACCTACCCATTATTAGATGTGAAAAGGTGTCGAATATGCCCTTACATTTTATTAGTTTGTTCCAAAGACACGTCTCTATTGAAATAAATTAATATAAATCTTCCGATTTTCCCACAAGAAGTTAATGAAAATGAAATTAACAATTTTAATTCAAGTTGCTCAATTACAATTATAATACAAGTCACTCAATGTTCAAACAATATTTGTTGACAAGGGGAGGTCAAGTATATGCTTCTGGGCATATAATTTTATTTGCGAGGATGCTGCACCTTGAGTTAAATAAATATTTCATTTTAAAATCATGTTCATTTTACGCCAGATACAATGAAACACCAACCTTATGGGAAAAAAGACCTTTAATTGCAAAAGAAAACATCTTTGCAAGTAATAATTCCTCGTTAAAATGTTTTGCATAACTTTTTCAGGTGAAACTATTTTCTTTGAAATACAAGTGATGATAGGTGCAACTATTTTGAGTTACGCATAATTTCTACATTTGCTCTAGGCAGGCCCGTTCAGTCAAGAGACATGTTTTTTCCTTTTGCTAGGCAACAGCTTCTCCTCTCGATGGCATGTGAGGGGAGGAAGGAAGGTGGGCGGCTGAGAGAGAGAGAAATAATGGTGGGGGAGAGAGGACGCTAGATCATCACACTCATTGCTATAGGTAACCACTTCCCCTCTTGGAGGCATGTAAAGGGAAGTAGCAAGCCAGTCTTTCACACTGCACCATGCTGCAGTTTCAACAGGCGTGTTGGGAAGATAAAATACTAGACAAAGCGCAGTAGAGCAGTTATAAACGGCAGCGAGCGTAACATATTTCACATCCAGTTACTAGACATTTGCTTAAACAACCAGCTTAAAAACTATATTTGCGGGAAATCTTAGGTAAAGGGACTGACCTGAAATGCACTTTCATCGACGACGCACCATGCAATAAATGATACAAGCGGTTTATGTTAACATTATTTACATAGAAATTTTGCCAGGACCGCGAAAAAATTGTTGGTGAATGTGGTTTATCGGTACATGCAATAACGATACATCAAGAGACTACTGTAAACTAGCCAAAGCCCGGTCAGTCATTAGAAAGCCAATTTAATTACCTGTCTCTGACTGTCATGTTGCTGTCAGCCACCCAACATCACATGTCAACATTATGCAAGTTACAATGTTGTCATAAATCTATTTTCCTTGGCAGGAATAAATTTTCTTTAACATATGTCATGACAGCTGTGTGAAAGATTATTATTGGTCGTTTTAGTTGATGCTTTTTGCGTAGCTGGCAATACACTATATGTACATCTACGACTTCAACTCAGCCCTTAGGAAGCCACGACACCCTTACCGGGGGACAAACATGGAGTGCTATGCCTGAGAGATGAATACTATCCACCATTGTCAGTGGCAATAAAATATGCACTTCAGTCATGTCATCTGAACAGAGCCGGCCTACCCCTAAGTGAGTGTCGTGATACCACCCATAACACCAAGCTACTCCGCTTACAACCCTTGCCAACAGAGCGTAGCAGGGGATGACGCCACCCACTCAGGGAGGAGCCAGCTGGCCGAAGATATATGAAGAAAGCCAAAGGAATACACCAGTTTGTATTTAGGGCCGGACGAGCCCCCAGAATACCAGTTGATGTTGAGTTTTCATCACATTGGCAGCACCTCGCTCTACCACTGCTGTGCTAGGGCCCTCTGCCGCAACCGATCTACTACCAGTGATGCTTGCTTCAACTCCTGAGACACACACTCTACCTGGAGTGTTACACCCCATTCCTTCAAGACTACACTAGGTGACAGTAGGGTCTGAGTCATTCTCACGACTACTTTATTAGTTGCTGTGGGCTTGCTCTCGCTCTTAACAGGTTCCCTTTACTTGTTCATAACATAACTTCCGCCAGTTGCTTGGTAAACACAAAAGCCTAGGAGCTAGTATGGGTCACCATGTTTATTCTCCCAAGAATACGTTCAAATCGACACACTGCATTATAAATCAAAGGGTGATATTTACCTCTCAACTCCCCTAAAATGTGCATTACCTCCCCCCCCCCCCACTCCAAGAGAGCTGTAGGTGACTGGTATTGTCAAACTATTGCCGATACTAGGGTAGGACTGTGGGCTCCCTTAACTGGTTAGTTTGTACGTCGCAAAAACACCACATGATTCACCAGCCACCCATACTGTGGACCCAGTATGCAAAGGCACTTAGCACAAAGTATGATAGAGCCCCTACTAGATACATTCCATGAGGAAGCAACTGGACCACACAAGTCACCTAAGCCACTCCATCCACTGCATGCAACTTGCCGGTTGGAGCACCAGGCCTGATGAGTTGTGATTTTATCGCATCTGGGTACTCTTAACTAGGGAATCACTGTCACCTGCCCCTTGCTTGTTGTGATGACCCATAGCACCTAACCCAATGCCATTCACCAGACGAGGAGGGATAAAGTGAGCCAATACGAATGCATCTATGGCTCCTACAGCCAACCACTTGCCAAGTTACCCATCCCAGTCGGCCTTCAGTCTTTCCTCCACTCTGTATCAGGCACGAGCCAAGTGCAGACTGCAGGAGCCTCAATCCTCAGTTCTCCCTAGTTACTTGTTAGAACCAGCCCGGAAGATGGCCGGCACACCGTATCATGTCATCGTCCGCCTGTGGCTCGGACTTCTTGTAGGACTGGGCCTAGCCAGCACCATCTACTAGAACCAGCACCCGCCACCGTGCTGCCGCTTCCTGGAGCCCAGTAGCCCCTGGACCAGTCGCACACCAGCAACCCTTGGACGGAGCCTAGAGATTCGTCCGCAGCAGTCTGTCAGCGGTTAGCTACAATGCCATTGTACAGGCGCCTAAGTCACCTATGTAGCTTGCCATCACCCAACCAGGTTGACTCTGTACACCTGCTCACTCCGAGCTAAGATGCACCCATGATTATCGGCCCATAAGACCACCCAGGGTTCTCAACCTAAACCCACATAAAAGAACCCTTCCCCCGTAGGGTGACGTGCCAAGCTTCCCAGCTTTAATGTGTCAACGGTATAGGGTAAATCTTTTTGTGGTGCCCAACATGGGCATTAATTTGTTCTTGAGAAAACAAGGCAAGAGCCATGGCAGCGTAATGTTGAGAGGGAGCCGTGGGAACCAGCTAGCCGACCCAGAAACTTTGGGGAATCAGGAAACACCCTGTGGTGCCCAGTAAACACCCAGTAATGACTGAATTCAACCTGAACCTATGTAAGAATTACATCGCACTGGGATAGGAAGACATCCCAGTGACCGAAAGATGCCACGTCGCCAAGGCCGTGGAATGGGGCAACACGTGATATATTGTGCCCACTTTGATAACAGTTTTTTTTTACTATACCTGCATAAGTTGGGTAGATGAGCCAAGGCTTACAGACGGCCTCAAATTCAAATGTGAAGAATGCTGTACACCTCAAAACACTTATTGTGCATGGATAATCTGCAGTGCACGAGGGGTAAACACTGTCAGGTGGGTGATGTGCGCCCAAACTTTTCACCACCTTTGCATTGGGTAGCCTGATGAGCACGTAACATGCCCAGGATTAGTTTACCAGTGCGGAGTTTGCTGGCCAGCCGAGAAATACCAGCCCAGTAACTCTGGACACAACCACAGGATGGCCTCAAGTAGTAGTTTGGATGGGCCCCAGCTGCCGGAGTTCATAGGTAGACCACAAGAACACCCCTTGGCATTCACACAAGAATGTGAAAACAAATTTAAGAACAAGGTAGTCCCTCCCAACTAATGGGTCACGAAGGCCAGGAAACAACTAGCAGGGAAGGCATTAAAATGGTGGAACAAGTACAGAGAGTTTGTCAAGGACTGGTCCCATTTTTGTTCCTGTCTCACCATACAATTTTCCGGGGAGGGGTCCTCACTTGACTCGTGTCCAAATTTCACAGTAGAATCCAAACCAGCAAGGAATAAGTGGCAATTTTCATCTGGAGGAAAACCCATATCTACTGCTGTATTTTCCCTGAAGGAGATGAGCAGAGCTACGTGCATTCCATTACACGCATGCTCCTGCCAAATCTAGAAATTTGGGAGTAATACCGCAAATCCAGTCAGTCAAAGAGTTGGTGGAACATGCAAGAGAAAGCGAAAGGAATTACAAAGTGCAGGCCACGTTAGACCACGGTAAGGGGAGCAAGAGGAAGGAGGAAGTGAAACTGATAGGCCATGCGCCCTCCCCTACTCCTCCTTAACTCCTATCAGCTTTTCATACGACCCCAGCCCTCCTGCGGTGCTGACACTTCCCGGGTTGGCTATTTAACAGTGACTGCCCAAAGCCTGCCACCTTCAAGGAAATGAAAGAGAAGGAAGCGAAAGCAGGAAGCACACCTGAACCCGGAGCTCCTGAACGAAAGAAAAGCAAACCACACTTGGGAAATGCCAACACCAAGGTGCGAAGCAGACCATCAATACCACTGGAAATCATGGGCCCGTCAATGTCCAGACGTTAAGCTTAGAACCAAACCAGTCTGAAGCCCCTACAATCAAAGTAGAATTAAACAAACAACTCACAACTACCTTACTCAATTAAGCGGCCACTGGAAATTCTATAAGGTAAGAATTCTCATGCAAATACAATTAAAGGAGCTTTCTCCCCAGAACCACCAAATTCACATCGCCAGTGCTGTACATGTTGTGCAAGTCGAAGGGATAACTACACTCACTGTAATATTAATTTGCTACGAAATCCCTACTAAGTTTATGTGTTATCAGATATCACAGAGAAAGTGATCCAGGGGCAGCTATGTCTACAACAACAACATTGTATCATGAACTGCAGCCTATGCAACTGGCTGAGGGAGTTAGTACCAGACATTGCCCAGCTGCTGGAGCTCTGAACACCAGGCCACCTTCCAAAGCTTGAAAGACTGCTTCTGGAATATCGAGCTTCTCCACCGACCACAACAGGGAAAGCCGCTCATCTTGCAAACTGACGCCTGTCAAGACAGTCTGGGTGCTGTTTTATACCAGGACAACCCGGAAAGACACTCCCAGGTGATATCATACACAAGCACGTGTGACTGAACGCCACAGAGCAACGTTACTACATTAATGAACAGGAGTGCCTCGCAGCAATATGGCCCATTCTGTGGTGGACGCTAGGGGCCGCACATGACTGGTTAAGGTAGCATGGATTGTACATTTTGTGCAAGCCTCCTGTGGCCAAAACACGCGTCAATTGACCCACTGCTGGCCACTGTAAAGGGTGAGTGTGCTGCCCCCCTTCCCCTACCCCTCCCCCATTCCCAGGCTGACATGCGTGTGAGACCGAAGAACGGCGTGAAGTTATCGGAGCGACAGCAAAGACGAGGGCATCTCGATTTCTAGGTCTGGAGGAGCTCAGGCCATGCATCAGTCTTCAGTTTGTGTTTGTATCGTCTTACTGAGGAGAAGAAGTGACGTGAGCCTAAGTGATGGAAGGAATATCACTGGCCTAGGTTAACCTATGTCACATATAACTTGCCTGCCATACAACCCGTAGGAGTGGTCACAGAGCAAGGTCCTTGGTTAGCACGCCTTCAGCATCACGGCAGGTACATCTAGAACCTTACACACCCATTGTGAGTTGGGGTTAGAAAACACTCCTCGTTTCTTTCAGTGCTAAATACAAGTAGATGCATGTATTTGCATTTTTCCAGGTCAAACTGTATTACCTAATATAGAGTAACCACAGCCCTCAGCTTTTCTGTGTGAGCTCTCAAGTTTTTTAGTATTTAAGCGGGCCCTCGCCTCACCCAACCACCACAGGGAAACCTGGCCGCCACGCCTTAGCCTGAAAGAACACACAGAAGAGCGGGAGCTACAGAAGGCAACATCAGAGACTTCCAGTGACAGTTCTACGTCACTGCAGCTCCACGGTTCCGCGAGCCGAGTTTATATTTTAAAGGAGGGGGGAGGACGGGAAAATTAACACATGATGCATAGCTGGCAATGCACTATGTATGCATTTATGACTTCAATTCAGCCCATGGGAACCCACGACATCTTTACCGGAAGATGAACACAGACTGCTACGCCTGAGAGATGAATATTACCCACTGTTGCCAGTAGCAGTAAAATATGCACGTCAGTCATGCGCCTCCGCCTCGCCACGTGAACAGAGCCAGACAAGCCCCTAAAATTCCAGTTGATGTCAAGTTATCATCGCATTGGTTTCCTCTGCATTGGCAACTCAGCAGCTTGCTAGGGCCCTCTGCCACAACCGATTTACTACCAGTGTAGCTTGCTTCAAGACCACACTAGGCAACCGTAGGGTCTGAGTCATTCTCACGACTACTTTATTAGTTGCTCTAAGTTTGTTCTTGCTCTAACAGGTCCCCTTCATCTGTTCATAATGTAACTTTCGCTGGATGCTTGTTAACTATGAAAGCCTAGGAGTTAGTACTTTTCACTGTATTTATTCTCCCGAGATTAAATATGTTCAAGTCGACACACTGCATTCTAATTCCAAAGGTGATTTGTACCTGTCACCCTCACTGTAAACGCCGTCCCCGAAGGGAGTGGCAGGTGACCGGCTCTTGCCAAACCATTGCAGATACAAGGGTAGGACTGTGGGCTCCCTTAACTGGTTAGTTTGTATGTCGCAAAAACACCATACTATTCACCAGCCTCTCGTACTGTGGGCCAGTGCGTAAAAGCACTTGGTGCACAAGAAAGCAACTAGACCACCAGAATCACCTAAACCATTCCATCCACCACGTGCAACTCACCAGTTGGAGCCTGTGTGACCTGGTAGCCACTGAACAGCTCATGACGAAACTTTAGTGCTACCCAAGTCAACTAACCTGCTCCATCCACCACGTGCGATTCGCCAGTTGGTGCACCAGGCCTGACGAGGTGTGACATTATCGTATCTGGGAAAATTTATACATTTTAATTGTGATGTGTTTTTATAAAGAAATTAATTTTTGAAAGTCACTTGTATATATTTACTACAAAATTGTAACTTTGCACAAGGTGTTTGATGCACAATTGTGTAACGTACTTATGTTCCTGTGATTTGAACGTTTGCCACAATCCAAACAAAATACTTACCCCAGCCAGTTAAATTTAAGTAAATAATGGAATAAACCTAGAAAACAGTATTTACCAGTGCATAGAACTATGAGCAGAATAAATGTTATTGTAGGCCTATTTATATGCATGTTCACCACTGTCTTTTAAGTTTGTCACTGATACATACAAAATATAAGCTACACGAGTTATGTGCTTGAATTTACTGGGTCTTTTCATTGGACTGGTTGTTCCTTCGTTAATATTTATTCCAACTGATGCCGTCCTTTTAACAAAATAACACAAAACATATCAATAACAAGAGGTTAAATACTACAGTTCTTTTTTCCCCCCGTAAGAACTATCAATACAGACATTGTTAAAAAGCCATAAAGCATTAAGCTGACCTAAATGCGGTTATAATCCTAAATTGTAAACATTTGTAAGAAATGGCTTTTGAAATATGACAGGATTCTTCGAACAGCTGAAAACAGTAAACAAAGTATTTGACAGTCAAAATGTTGAAGTCTCATGGCAGTCTTTATGTTTACATGTAATGAAAGGATACATAATCGGTAACCAAAAGTAGAACTTTAGCAGGGCTTCAGAAAAGTTTGAAGTAACCGTGAATGAGCTATAGGATGGCAAGCAAGACATGTTTTATACCTTGCTAGCAACCCCCTACGGCGCCATTTCAAAAGTGTTGTGTTTCCTCGAGTATTGTTTTCCTGATAGTGTTACACCATAGGTAGCATATTGTGTAATGTGTGTGTGCTGGTTGACAAGTGCTAGACTGTGAGTACTTTAATTCCTGTCCTTTTATATATTTTGTTTACCAATTTGTTATTTTTGCTGACCTATCTCGTGACATTTTGCAAATAAGTACTTACTTTTATTTTCTAATTTTCAAAGGTATGTATTAGATGATATATCATAAGATGTTTTCGACTTAATTTACCATCACATATTATCTCACAAGTTTGAATGAAGCTTTGAGGATAATCATGTATATGCCATGCGTGAGGTAGGGCAGTAAAGTGGTCTTGTGGTTATAGCACAGTGTAGTGTATAGGGAGCCATGTTGTGTTGTGTGCATTGCAGATCCCGCTGTTCCGCATGCGCGTGGTGGACGGGCTCGACATGTACCTGGACCCAACGCTTGACCACCCGCTCTACATGGAGGCAGTGGAGCAGGCGCTGGCGCTGTGCGAGGAAGCCGCCGGCCCTCAGCACCTGAAGCTGCTGCTAGAGTGGGACCTGCAGGCCAAGGAGAGGTGATACGTCCTGCTTGCTAGCTGGTGTACTACACTCTGACTATCGTGGATTGTAACATGGAGTTCTTGCCGTAATGGTGCTGGGAGGTGGGAAATATCTACACCAGATACAAAAATACTCTTAACAACATTCTTGTCACTTTTACTGCACGTACAACAGACAGATGTGTGTTGCACTTCATGAATTAAATTTAATAAGTAAACATTTACAGAGTATATTTACACACGTATGTTTTAAAATAATTGAATGGCTTCCTCCGATTATGATTGCATATTAACACACTTTTAATTCTTCAAATTATTTTGTTGACAAAGTATGGTCAGATCGTTTTTAAAAAGCACAAATCTTTTATCCTCATTTATTGTATATAAAAGAAATGTTTAGTTACAATGGTCTTGCATTCATGGTGCAGTGTATTAAAAACAACCTCTTGATTGTGTTGGAAAATACCTGTACTCTTAGTTATGTGAAAATGTTCAACAGTTGCACAAAAAATAGCACATATAAACTACCTTATTTTATCACTTAATGGTAGATCCTCACTCTTACAATAAATAAATTGATCTGATTTCAAGTTTAAAATTTCACCATTTCATCACAAAAATATTTTCATTTCGTCAAATAAATTTTATAGCGACAAAATACTTGCATTATTATTAGAACATGAATCTGTTGTTGTTGTTGTAAAAATTTGGCTCAAACTAATGGGAATTAGTTATTCCTTCTTTTAATAGGTACATATTTAAGTGGAAAACGTTCAAAAATATCTAACAATAATGATTAAAGGACAACCTTACGAGAGCGAGAGCACACTTGTCGTGTAACACACTGACGCGTGACACTTCAGGACTGTGAGGATCGTCACAAGAACAAAAAGAGGTCTTTTGTTGTATGCTAATCCAGGCGCACCCGTCTGGCGGGTTTAACGGGTTTTTCTCTAGTCTATATGCAGCACTGGTGTGAGTCCAGTGTATATAACTGGCTTGGTAGCTTTGCTGAAGGCACAAAATCAGGTTCGAGCAGCGAGATCTTAAGTTTCAGGTTCTTTGACGTGATACCTGAGCAACGCGTAACCTCAGGTGTAGGCTTGACCTTGACGATTTCAGTAGGTTGTACGTGGGCCGCTGGCAGGTACGTGTTCTGTGTTGGGCAAGCCTGAGGAGGCTAAGCAGTGGGTTCAAGTCTGAAGTAGGCATTAGAAATTACTGCTGGCTGTTCATGCTGACTAAGGTATTTGACGAACCATTTGGCTTCTTCGTTCAGATGTGTAGGTGTTGTAAACATGTCCTTCGGGATCTCCGGAGTGATGGGTACCAGAGGTAGATGCAATGCCTGAGCTTGTTCCCTGGGTGTGAGCTGGTTGAGAACTATGATGAGGGAAGGCATAAGTTTAAGTACACCACAATGGGAATAAGGCATAAGGAATGAGAGCACACTCTCATGTCCGTGAGAAAATCGCAGGGTGCGTGTAGTCCTACTGGTGTAAAAACATGTGGAGTGTCGGCCTACTTAACTGTCACTAATGTTAACACACCAAAATGTAAACTAATGTTAACACACCAAAATCACCCTTACCACCTAGTGGAAATAAGACCTTGACCTTTAGCCGGATCTATTTCAACAATATTAACATTAACAGGAGCTATTAAATTTTTCCAACAAGGATCATATACTATATTAATATTAGGTGTTACAATAACAACTATAATTATAATTCAATGATGACGGGATGTAGTTCGTGAGGGAACATACCAAGGATTACACACCAAAACAGTAATTAAAGGACTATGATGAGGAATAATTTTATTTATTGTATCTGAAGTTTTTTTCTTCATTTCATTCTTTTGAGCATTCTTTCATAGAAGATTATCTCCAGCAGTACAAGTAGGATCTATTTGACCCCCAATAGGAATTATATCATTTAACCCCATACAAATTCCATTATTAAACACAATAATTTTATTAACTTCAGGAGTTACAGTAACATGAGCACATCATAGATTGTTAAACAACAACATAAAAGCCGATACCAATTAACCAGCCAATACCACAGCCGTCGGCATCGGCGACATCTAGACATCATTTGCAGATTATTATTCACTAATTAGTAGCACTAATTTGTTTAACACATTGTTAAATAAACCTGCATGCTACGTCTCGAAGAGCATTAATTTACCGCATCCATCAATTTGATATTCTGACCGAAACCCCAAATATAATCATAACAATTTTTTTTCCGATGATTTGTTTCCATTGTTTATGTTTTACCCTATTTCCAGGTGGTACATTCACCAAAAACTGTGTGCATCATTCGTTTTTGTACACTACGTGAATGCAAAACAATGGGGATAATCGACAACTTCTGCTATTGATAGTATTAATTACATCCCGCAATTTTTTTGTGTTCTATTTTCTTATTACGTTTTTACTACATTCGTAGGTTGGCAGCAATGAGAAAGCAACCTGTATTCTTATTCTTCTTATATGTTTACTGTACTCGTAGCCAGGTTGACAACAACAAAAAGAATCAAAGAGTCCATTCACGCTTTCTTCAGCCTTTTGGAATTGAACCTTTGAAAAATCACTGTGCGTAATATGTCAACCTGTTTGTTCACTCACTTGTATTCAACAAATACATAAAACTGGGATAAACTCTAAAGTACTGTATTTTTGAATAAATGAAACTTTTGTTAATATCTTTTATAACTTGTAATGTTTATTTCGTATTATATACTAATTAAAAGCAGCGAGGCAGTGGTTAATTGGCAACGGCTATTAAGAAATAGTTCTCAGTTTGAATATTGTTTCAACATAGTTTTTTGGTATGCTATTTGTATGTTAAATATTGCTATTGAAATTATTCAATATTTAGGTAGCCTCGATTGAAACATATTTCATCATTGCAGTTAAAAATAATGTATGTAGGCCATAGTGATGTGGTTTTGGTTTTTTCGGCCGACAAAACTGGTGGCTGGTTTTTAAATGGACTTATGACTGAGAGTAATGTGGTGACATGTCTATGATACAGCATGTTTCTTAATAAAGCATCAAGTTCGTACTCATGTTTTTTAAACATCCTAGGCAAGTTACAATGTTGTGATAAATAGTGTGTTTCCACAGCAGAGTGAAAGGTGTTGTGATAGTTGCGCGGTTGTGTGTTGATTTCAAATATGTGCAAAATTTTTAAGTTTTAACCATGAATTGATGTTATGATGAAGTTAATTATTTACATTCACGTCTGTTTATCACAATGTTGTACCTTTGCGCTAGGTGTTTGAAAAACAGTTGTGTAACGAGCTTACGTTTCTGTGATTTAAATGTCTGCAACAATCACAACGAAATACTATGCCCACCCAGATAAATTAAAATTAATAGTAAAATTAGCCTACAAACCAGTAAGTACCAATGCATGTAAATATTAGCGGAATAAATGTTACAGTATGCATTTGTGTTTGCATGTTGACCACTATTTTTTACCTTTGTTGATGTATAATAAATAAGTGACACGAGTTACGTGCTTGAATTTACTGCATCGTTTTGTTGAACTGGTTGTCCCTTCATTTTAATTTTTATTCCAAACACATATTAATAACAACAGGTTAAATACTACTGTTGTTTTCGCCACAGTTGTAATAAACACCTTTGTGGCAAAATATTAATGTGTATTATGTACAACATGCTATATCGTGTGTAACAGACAGTTATAAAGCTGACCTAAATATTCTTACAGGCCTAAATTTTGAACATTCGTAGGAAATGGTTTCTGCAATATGACATAATTCTTTGAACAGCTGTAAACGGTAACCAACGCATTTCACAGTTATAAAAGTTGAAGTCACATGGCAGTGTTTATGTTTATGTGTAGCGGAAGGATACGTAATCAGTAACCGAAAGTAGAAATTTAGCAGTGCTTCAGAAAAGGCCAAAGTTATTGTGAATCAACTATACATTCTATGACACTATTCAACGACCTGTGATGGTGTTTGTTATTGTAAATTGAAAGCAGTGTCATGTAGTGGGTTTTTTAACAGGGTAAGCAATATAATAGCCCCACATATTTGAGTGTTTTAGATAACATTTGCTAGTGCCGGGCTGTGGTTCCATTTTCAATTTCTACTATCAAACGCAACTTCAAACTTTGTGTACCCTCCAATGAATTTACCATTTTATATAATACTGAACATTAGTTATAAAAACGGAAACGAAATGAATGTAATAATTAAACTGAATATTATTTAGAGAGCATATTACAAATTATAAGAAAACTCCAGTTTTCCCTAACACTTTCAACCAATTTTTCCAAGGAAAATGATGACTGGAGAATGCAAACAGAACAACTCCTTACCCTGCCGAAGGAACATGACTGGGTAACTTGCTTGCAAGTTTGATTAATCGCTAGTCGCTCCAGTGTGTGAAAATAAATACTAGATAGCAGCACTATGCATGTACAGTAAGGGAGTTATGAAAACTCTCTTTCTCAAATTGGAAACAGGAAACTCAGATTTAAATGTGTTTAAATTTAAAGGTGAGGCAAAAACTATAGTGTCAAACATTTCCAATATGTATAGGGTAAGCATTGCTTACCTTGAATCTATGGAATAAACACCACTGATTGAAAGTGAAAGGCCCTGGCATTATTTTGACGGGCGTAGTTCGTATTGGAAACTGTAGATTTCAGTTTTGGTTAGAATTTAAAGGTCTGAATAAGGCTCGGCAAGTAATAATTGGCAAAAATTGTCGGGAATAAATCAGTTGCTATCATTTTAACCGAGGAATTGAGTAGGCCTCTGACACGGCCGACGAATGAACACAAGGCGAAAAATTAATATCAATAAAAATGAAATTTTGCTTAACTTGAGGTGAATTGATTTCAATAAATTCTTTTTAATGACAACTTTAGGCTGCTGGTTCAAACAAACATGCATTTTGAGGTTATGTGTGATATTTCTTAGGTCTAAAAGACAAGTCCACATCAGATTGCCTGAAATTTTGAAGGTTATCTTTAATGAACTGAGTTTGTTATGAATGCTGTATTGTCTGATTACAGTTTTTCCTTGACTAAGTCACTTATTTACCCTGTTAAATTGTCTATCTTTATCATTTATTATTAAAATTAGTGTTGTATTTCATTCCTATGCTATTGACACCTAATGCAAAGTGCTTAAAGTGTTCACATAACCGAAGACTTACAGTTAAGTAATATAAAAGTATTTGTAAATATTGGGAGTGGGGAATGATTGTGCTCATCAAAATGGTATTGACATCGCTATAATCGGTGGCATCTGCAGCTAAGAATCAGTATCATTGGTATTGGCCCATCCTTAGCCAAAACACGGTGAGCAAAGGGAGTCATGCCTCGTTGTCAAAAGTCCCTGCACGTGCGTATATGCCTCAAGTTCAGTCTTCCCATCTCAGGAATGACCCCTCTGGCACCAAAACGTGATGGACAGGACGAGCACCGAATCAACAGGCTGTCCTATGAGAACGAGTACCTGTACCATTGCACCTACCGTGGTATGCAGGAGGGTTGGTCGATGCTAGTGTGTGTGGGTATTTGGTAGTAGTGCACTGGCTCGTCGAGTAACTTACCCAGGTCACCTGCGTTCCCCTCAAAGGCGTGAAGTAAACTAGGAAAGTTGCTATGTCAACAGAAAAGGAGTACTCGGGAGTCAGTTCAACTCTTGTTTATTCTGTCTGGCTGGAAATAAACATGTGTCGCACTACTTCCTAACATTTGCACAAGCTAAAGGAAGCTTAACCCTACATTAAGACAGGTAGAGGTGGTCTGCTTCTAGACTAGCAAGGGCAGGGTAGACGAGCGCTGTGAAAACAACTGAGGGTGTAGACGAGATGGCTCCGGCGATGAGCGTGGGGGAGACCAAGGAGTAGGTTATTCCTTTGGCACTAAGAGTGCAGTGAAAGAAGGAAGGTAGAGCTAGGAGTGTAGCTGAGCAAGCTGGTCAGTGTCCGGCAATAAGTGTGGTGGATGACTGTAGACTGGTGTCGTTTGAGTGTCGCAGCCTGCTATGTCTACTTCTTGAGTCGACTTCCTCTGCTGTCATTGGCTGATGATTATGTGGGTGAGGGGTTGCAAGCTGGAGAGGAGGAGTGACGATAGCATAGCTGCTTGGAGGTGTGATGTCACCGGCCGGCTTGGAGATGAAGAGGCAGTGAAGTGATACTGGTGTAGCCATCGAGCGGCGTGCAGTTGAACTCAGTGTCTTCAATGCATAGTCTCAGTTGGCTGGTGAATAATAAAATCCCGCATGTTGAAACATCCATTATTGCTGTTGTCGATGGTACAATTTATTAACGTCACATGGCAGTCAACAATACAAACTCCTTTGTAATCAGGTGCATAGCTATGCTTTCTGATGAGCTGAAGTTTGTAAAATACAACTGTTGCAAAGACGTCATGCATCAATACATTGTCGCATCATAATAATTAAGACATTTAAAACAGAACAAGAACATTCACTAGCATTTGGATTTTTCAGGATTTTTACAAGACTTGGTGAGCTAGACATTTACGCATCCTTAATTATTTTAATTTTGAGTTTGGAGCTCAATAACAAACCTAACCTTTTACTGCGGAATAAGTGTGAGTGGGCCGAACCTCTCAGGATCACAGCGCCTGCAAAGGCTATAGTCTTCTAAGACATACTGGGATTCCTGGGAGTGTCTCGTACGCCTGCGCTTGCCTGCGTTACCATTCCGACTTGAGCCTATGGCAGTTAGGGTAGGAGTGAGACCAACCAGTACATTAATGAAAGGAGCCTCCGCTAGAGAGAAAGAAGCCTTGCTATATAACGTTAATTTGTAACAGTTAATGTTCATAAATTTAGATGACTGAAAAGGGAGAAGGACTGCTTAGCAGAAAGTTTCGTTGAGCTCGAAGGGCACTTCAGAGAGACCTATCGCAGTCTGGTGGCGCACCGCCAGTTGACTCCACTGTCGACACTGCACCTCCACCTCCCCTACCATAAGTCACTACTCCTCCACTAAGTCCAATTTCACCCTATATAGCTTGCGAACACGAATCCGAACTAGAGTCTAAACTAGGCATCTGTTGGCCATGGCCAAGCTACGAATACGTTAGCATTTTCAGTCCGTCTAACCCCGCACAGATTGCGATGCCACTTGACTCACCCCAAGTTAACAACACTGCACCACCAAAGACGTATACGATCCGAACGGCAGCCGGGAAGGTTATTAAACTTGCCATACCTCTCAAAGTTACACCAAAATTCCAGATAGCTTTCCCTCCACACAACTTAGTTCCTTCTTGTAAGCCTACGAGGCCAGTCCATTTCAGACGTTTAGTAAGTGAACGAAACCCCAAGTAGGAACTATCTGAGGAAAGTCAGATTCATTTCCATTCCATTATCATCTCCAACCAAACTCGCAGTATTTCATTCTTTTTGGACAGCTGGCGTCCCATATTTTGGCAACCTTTGCAGTGAGGAAGGTCGCACTCCCTTGGGGGGAGTAGTTTTTAATCTAGTTCACCTTAGGGTTTGGTTCCCCTCCCTTCTAATGTATGCCTTCCCCTAGGCAGTATCCCCATAAGGACCCCAACATGGGACCAACCCCGACCCGCCAGGCAAAGGAACACTTGTTAGAAACCTATATCCCCCGAAGGGCCCCCTTATAACCACCCGGACGGAAATCGGCACTTCTAACTATCCACCCCAACGATAAGTGCACCTCCAGTGAGGAGCCCCCGTAACGAGGTGAGAGGCAGTGTTGGTAGGGAGCATCAAGGTATATGCCGGGTACCTCCTACCGTCACAACAGGGTGCGTCAAGCTCATCCCTTATTCCGCCTGTGAACAAGCGCCATAGCAATTCAACTAAATATACAATCAACTCTCATTGTACCATAAACGCATGTACTGATAATTTGTATCCATAGTTACTTGTTAGTGGTCCCAACAAAACTGCTATAGAAATAATTGTAAAGATTACAGCGTGTATCGTTTATTGTATGTTGCATCAATCAAAGTATATTTCGGTCCCATCGCCTAATATCTCCCACAACTATTGTTTTTTAAGCTGGTTGTTTATGCAGATGTCTAGTAACTGGATGTACAGTATGTCATGCATGCCACCGTTTATCATTGCTCTGCAGCACGTTATCTGTTTTCCCAACATGTCTGCCGTCAACAGCATGGTGAAACATGCAAGTCTGGCTTGCTACTTCCTCTTACATGCCTGACGAGAAGGGAAGTGGTTACCTAGCAACCAGCATGTCGACCTAGTGTCCTCTCTCTCTCCTTTCTGTCTCTCTCAGCAGCGGACCTTCCTCCCTCCCCTACCTACCATCGCGAGGAGGGGAAGTTGTTGCCTAGCAAAAGAAAAAGTGCATCATCTCTCTCAAGTGTTATCCTTTTCACGTCTGCCTGCAGTAGAAGTAAAGTGCGCCTAGCAATTGTACAAATTTTATCAAGGTTTTCTGTCGCTCAAAAACTTGCACCTATCATCATTAGTATTTCAAAGTGCATGGTTTTGTCTGAAAATGTTACGCAATACAATTTAATAAGAAATTATTATTTGCAAAGATGTTTTCTTTTGTGATTAAAGGTTGTTTTTTTCCCATAATGTTTGTGTTTAATTGTATCTGGCTTAAAATCTACATGATTTGAAAACAGAATAGTAATAATTTAACTCAGAATCTTTGCAATTAAAATTATATCCTTAGACGCACATACTTGACCTTCCCTTGTTGCCAAAAATTGAATGAATTTCAAGTGACTTGTATTACCAAGTGTAAAGTTCATTGTCTGCAACTTCCTACGGGAAAATCAGAGGATTTAAGTTATTTTATATCATTATAGGCTGTTCATGGTAAAGTGAGCACTCAGAAATAATAACCAATAAATATATTTCATTGTGGCCTTGGATTTCTGGTTTTGGGTATGGCGAATGTATACACTGTATTAATTACTCAGGGTTTACATTAGCAAGTGGCCGAAAGATATAAATTGGTTAAAAGATAGAAGTAACAAGGGCTTCAAAAGTACTCACTTTACCATGAACTGCCTATAGACGTGCATCTTTTGAACAAACTGATATCCTGTAAGAGTCTACAGTAATCGACACCGTTTGCTGTCTAATAATGGGTAAGCACCAAGCCCAAGTACTGAGGACTTAGTTTTGAATGATTGATTATTAAAAACTGTGGAGAAATAAACTTTAATCACCTTATTTATTTATTTCTGAATCACAATTAAATTTTTTTGCAGTGAAATATAATTTTTAAAAAAGACATTTTCCACGTGTGCAAAGTTTCACCAACATGCGGTGGAGGGGAGAGCTAATTCTGTAACCTCTCCCGCCGCTTCCCCTTCGCCATCATGCCCGTCGCAAACACACGGTCCTATTGAATATAATTTGTCAGTCTTTTGCATTATTTTGCTGAACAAAAAAATTGGTGAGGGGAGGATGTGGAAACAAGTTACAGGTAAAGGTAGCCAAGGACGTTCAAATTGATTTAGCTTCCCTTACAAAGGATGGAAATTTGACTGCGTGTAGAGGCTACCTGCCTCTTACCAGATAATGTAGAGAGGGAGTATGCAATAACACCACACCAGTTACTGGACAACAGCTTTACTTCTCGCCGCATGTGTAAGAATGATGCTCACTCTGTTGGGTCTTGTGGCTAGTGGGCGACGTCAAGGATCTTCCCGCCCAGATGACTGAAAAGCTGGAGTCGCTGCTGTGATGGGGTTATTCTTGGGTCCTGCGGTAGTGGTTTTAACAACCTCAATTACCCTGCCCTGGCCTTCGGAATGTGTACTAGCGAGCATGAGTCAAGTAGGCACACGTGTCGGGGACGGAGGTGTATCCTAGCGTGATGTTAAAAGACGCTTGACCTCCTTGTCAGCACAGGCAGATGGAGCGAAGGTGGTTGGATTCTTCGGCGGGGTTGGCAGTAGTAGCACGTGCCAGATGACAGATGAGGCGCTGTGACACCCTGGGAATGCTGGTGGCTGGCCCTCCCTGGCGAGCAGCTTGTTCCATCTTCCAGGAGTACACCCAGTTCACACCTAGATCTGTACTCTCCAGGACTCCAGCCAGGGTTAACCCCTGCTTAGCTGCTTTCCCCTGCACAGCCCTATGATGAGTCATAAGGGGGGTGACGTTACAGAGGTGGATAGCAGGTGTACAATATGGGTAGGCACGGGCTAATGGAAATAAGGAGAAGGCTGTTGGAATGGTGGGTAGCCTGTACTACTGGCCTTCAGTCTAGTGGCTTGACAAGCAGGAGGTCGCCGGTGGACCCAAGTACCAGACAGATAAGGGTGTCCGTTCTCATGTCTACTTAGGGAGTGGGACATTGCTGGCGGACCCAAGCATATACTGGAGGGGGTGATAGTCCAAGGAAGTAACTACTCTCATGTTCCCCAGGAAGGCAAGCTTCATAAGCTCCACGTTGAGACAGTTCTTCAGAGGGCTGAGGTAAAGAATGAAGGTTCTGTCTCATGACTACTCCTGTGAGAATGTAAAAGTGTATGTTGATAAAGCAGGAGATAGCGAGAGTAAGTTAGAAAGAATTTTAATGCACTCGGAGTGACAATGCAACCAAGTTTGGATTATGTTTGTTTATTGACTTGTCATTAAATACATAAACCAGTCTGTACTGTGACTATGGCCTGAAGGACTGAACTTAAGTATGTTCCCTAGTCTCGGAAGATGCTGCACTCAGTGATACTATATGGCTGATGTACAAGGTAGCTAGAAGTGTGATGGCTAGCAGTGTAGTGGTGTCGTGACTGATGCAAGACAGCCTTGAACTATGGGCTGTGAGCTCTATTTATACAAGCACACAGGGCCAGTGTGGGGGTAGCAGAGAGAGCAGTGGATATCCGGTGGAGATGGCCAAAGGCGGCGGATTGTAGATGGAGGGGTAGAGAGCTACGTCATGGAGTGAAGCGGGTTGTGGTCCAGCAGGATGCAGTGCCAACCCTAGGTTTCTAGGCGAGCTGTGGCATGTGCGGCGTAACTGCTCTTCTAAGAAGTGGGCCGCGGCTGTGGTGAGGCTGGATCGGGTGAATGATGACGTGCGTGGCGCTTCAAGAGGAGGAAACAAGATTGCATTGTACCATCTGCTGAGTGACAGCAAAGAGGAGAGGAGGGCACAAGGGTTGCCGAGTTTGTTGATAGTCGGTACACTGTCTGTTACCGGACATTAAACAATTTTAGAGAGAATGGATCTCAAGCACAGATGGGGAACATAATCACAGTTACTTACACTGCTGAAATACACTGTTAATAAATGTTAGTAAAGTCTCTTATCAACGATTCACATAATTGTCACACCCCAAATTTTCAAGGAATTTTAAATACAAAATGTGCACCTATTATGCAGTATAATATGGTAGTTATTCAAAATGTATATTTACTGAATGCAGTGTATATGTACCAGCTTAAAAAATGGGTACTTACCGTTACTTGTACACAGCAGATTCGTTGTGACCATGTGTGACAGTTCACGAGCACTTCTGGTGTGCTTATGACCTGAGGTCATTTGGTTTAACATTCACTGTGTGTAGCAAGTACTCTTTCATTTCAGTTGACTCATGTCACACTCCTGCGAATTGCACATGCTATCTCTACTTTTTGACTTTGCCCCATCATACATTTGATAATATAGAGGCAAGTCACACGCTGGCAGGCAATAAATTTGGTGCCTACATGATTGATACAAGCATTACAGACAACTATAGTCACGTGGATAAAATATTTTGTACTGCCCACTCAAAAGACTATATGCGGTCGTCCACCCACGCCTAAGAAATAGATTTACCCACCGAGCCACCGACACACAAAAGCAAGAGAAGCTAGTTGGCAAGGATGCTGCAAGAGAGCAGCATCCTTCGCCTCTTCGCCTCGTGGAGAGGTGGTAAATATGTCATCAGCCTCCAGACAGGAAGATAAGAAATGGTGGTGTTGTGCACTATCCTAATTTAAACAACCCCTGCGAAACGAGGCTAGCAACCCCCGCACCCCCTGCGCAGCCTACAAAGAGAAATTTTCTCTATATAAGGATATGCAAAACTGCAACTCAGTAGTTCCGTCCGCCCACCAACCTGAGTAAAGATAGAGTGCTCCAGTCTGCATAAGACTCTCCTTTCAGTCTACGGAAGACTTTCCACCTGAAGAAGTAACCACTACTGCCCCGGAGGAGACTGCATAAGCTCTTATCTTCGACCAAGGAACTCACAGAGAAAAGCCGCTAGAGATTTGAACGATCTCTCACGATGCCAATGCAGTGAAGCGCTCATGACAACTCCAGTAGCCAGAGGTATACTGACGTCCCACACCGATTCCTTTTACTTTGAGTTACTCCTTCTAACTCCATGGTAGCAGGTCATACCGTCGTCATCCCTTCTGGACTGCCACTCCTCGACAAGCAAATTAATTTTTTTACATTTTAGTAAATTTAAATTTTATTAATTTTACTCTCACCCACAGGTTCGCCTTCACCTGCATTATCT
Organism: Dryococelus australis; assembly: GCA_029891345.1. NCBI lineage: Eukaryota > Metazoa > Arthropoda > Insecta > Phasmatodea > Phasmatidae > Dryococelus > Dryococelus australis. Next base: position 175,197,408 of record CM056995.1, read on the forward strand.
TAAAATATTTTTAAATTATTATTTATGTACAGAGCTATACACCCCAATGCTTTACTACAGTACTAAATTAATTATGTTTGTGTTAAATTGAATCTCACGTTATTTAATTATTTTATCCCCAATTCATAAATAATTTAGAATAAATATAAACATACATGTTGTCATGTATTAATGTGGCTGTTTTAGTAAAGCGACTGCTCCTGGTTAGAGCAAGTGGGCTGAACGTGCTTGGGACTCTTGATGCTTGAAGAAGGCTATAGTCTAAATAAGATGTGGGAGCACCTGAGCATTGTCTGGAAAGCCTGCGCCTTACAAGAGATCCTCTCCTGACTATCAAGATTTTCCGAACGCTCATTACCTTGGATCATCTGAGGAAGACCGAACCCAGGAGGGCTTGAGCAACACTGGGTAAACCAGGGTTGCCACTGATCTTGAAATTTACATCCTAAGCAACACCCTCAGAAATCTTGAAAAATTCTGATTACGCAAATAAAAATATGTTCATCTTTAGCAAATTAAAAATTACTATTGCACCAAAAATCTACTAATTTTTATTGTAAAAAAGACGAATATTGTTTGAAATGAAAAATAAATTCTTGAAATATAAATTCACATAATGTTCCCACTCACTCAATCAGATATAACAATAAAAACTACACTCAAAACAAATATTGTCAAGAAAACCTACTCTCGAAATAAATAGGCTTAAGGCACTTCTATCAGGAAATAGCATTTGCAAATTAAATTCTGATAGCAAAAAAAAAAATACTGTTCAAGCAAATATTTCAGCAAGATTGTTTTTGAGTAAAAATTTGAAATGGGTCGAATTTCGAACCGAACCCGAACTTTAAGGTTATGTTAAGGTTCGGTTCGAAATTTATTGCCATGTAAAAGATAGATTCTAGTTCAGTTAGAAAAATTTACACAAGTTCGTGTTCGGTTCGAAAATGTGCTAGAAAAGAACATTATTAGCGAACTTTGAAAAGAACTTAAATATTTACTCATGTATAGCGCACCCATTTTTTCCCAAAAGAAAGGAAAACACTGGGGGAAGAAGGGAAGTGGCAACACGTTTGTTTTAGAGAAGGGTAGTGTCACATTCCACCACAGCAGAAAAAAGGACCAGCACAACAAAAAAAGAACCAGCATGTCTGCCTAAAAGAAGCAAAAGAAAGAAAGAAGGCCGCCCATGGTAGTTGAAGTTTCTCTTATAGCGACTGGCACTGCATAAAAGAAGCAAAAAAAAAAAAAGGAAGCCAGCCGCCCACCTCAGTTGTTTACATTCTTCCTTTGACTATATGGTTACAGTGACCTACAGAGTGCCACAATGTTTTGGCTATTAGTCCCATTAGTTATTTAATTAAAATATTTTCCAAATATATTGCAATTACGACAAATGAATTTAAAATAAAAGAATATTTTGTTACATACTTACTAACAAGGTGCCACAAATTGTTAGTGCAATTTTAGTAAAAGAAATGTTTTTCTGGGAACTTGTTGCAAAAATCATGGTGCATACTATACACTAGTAAGTAGGGTACTTCACTTCAAAGAAGTTGAAAATAACAATACAATACAACAAAAATTATCAAACATGTCATATTTGATTATTGTTTTTGTAGCAGTAATGACAGAATTATATCTTGAACTGTATAGTGTGTAAAACCAGGTGCTATTCTTTATTTAAATTATTATACACAAAATAAGTGATTTGCTTGAGTTTTTGAAAAATGACATTTTCAATTAACTTTTTTTTTTGTGTTGCTAATTTGTGGTTTTCAAATACGTCTAAAACTACTAGAAATATATATTTCTCAGTGTTATGATAAATTATCATATCAATCGAATCCATAAAAACCATATGTTATATTGTGTTAATTTTATACCTCTTTTATACTTACGAAAAAATTTGGCCACTACATTTTGGAACTATTAGTGGTGGAAGTGTGCAGGTTGTGTGTGTGTATGTATGTGTTATGCGTGTGTGTGTGCATGTGTCTGTATGTATACACACACACACCAATATAGGGCTGAACTATGAAGGCATGTGTGCGAGAATAAGGCTTTTTTTGAAGTTCGGTTCAAGTTCGGTTCGTGTACATATTTAAAGGTTCAATTTAAGTTCAGTTTGATAAAAATATTCTATTGTAAATTCTAGTTCCGTTCAGTTCCAAAATCTGGGTTCCTCCCACCTCTAGTAAAAATATTCGGTATGCAAGACTAGGTAATTAAAAATGAAACGGATTCCAGCAAAGTTTGTTTCTATGTCATTGAGCCATTTAATAAAAAAAATTACGTTTTAAATTTTTTTGCTTTCTTCCTCATTTGAAGAGTAGGCGACATACAAAGATACTAATGTTTGTAAACAGTATAAACACGTGTAATCATAAGTGAAAAAGTAGATGTGGCAGCCGTGAAATCTTCTGCATATCTGGTAACACTGTCCGACATTCTTTGCTTTGTGTAGAGTAGCTGCACCATGGCGCCAGCTGGTAAACTGCTCTGTTATATGCTCGTTGCCACTCCATTCCATGTCCCCGTTTTGTTAACATTGCTGTGAAGTTTAAAATTAACGTGAATTTTACCAAATGTGTGGTTGTTTCGCAAACAATTATTATATGTAAGTTTTTTTTAAGTCGCAATTCACACTATTAAGTGTAAAACGAAAGGCTATACATCTTGCTACATAGTTGAGATTATCATTGCATGTGAAGAGAGCTATACTAATGAAAGTAAATTGGGAAACCGGTTCAACCTTAGCTCGTAAACACTTTTCACAATTTATTTTTAAATATCAAAGTGTGCGCGTGTTTTGTGTTGCACTGTGTTTTTGTTTTCGCTTACTACCGGTACCGCTGCGTGTAGTTTAATAAACACGTTGATAATTGCTATTCCAAACGACTAGGTGTTATTTAATTAAAATTTCTGTGGTAGGCAATTCTAATGCCAAAACCAGATTAAAAGGAAAAATTCTATCTTATATTTTAATTTGTTATTCACTTGCACTACGGTGTGTGAGGTGGCAATCCTGCTGCGCTTACTCTGTCTGTAGGCGGCCATGTTGTGTTTACATTTTACAGTAATCATCCACCTGTGGACTGTTTGGTAACGTTTGCGTATTTCTTAAATTGACTCATGTCGGTAATCACTTTTAGTAAACAGTAGCCTTTTGCAATAAGCTACAATTCCCTATATATAAGTATATACATAGGTAACAAATATCCCTTCCCTCAATAAATCTCGTTAACCAGTTTTTTTTGTGCACAGGTGAATATCTGTGAAATTTCTTTAAATTCCACGAATCCGTCTAATGGTATAATAATCCATAAATACAGACAAAATCCGCATAATCAGCAGCCCTGGGATAAACCAAGAGCATGCCATTTTGGTTGAGATTAATAATTGTGAGCCATTTGTATTCTGTTTTGTTCTGCTTAAATATCAATGTTTCTAATTCCACGAAAGAGTGGAGAAAGCAGTAGCCAGATTCACAGTTTTAGCCCGACAGGCATTACAAAGAAAGTTAGCCCCATCTGTAACGACAGTCGCTTCCAATGTGTCCATCAAAATATTACAGGACTTTCAACATACAGAACTCCGTAGCGAACCTCACAAGGAACCACTCCCTATAACAGCGGACTGTAGTTCATATCTTGATTATTTACTGGGTATTTGTTGGCTTTGGCCCGACCTAGATTATCTAAGCCACCTAGAGAATCGAGAAGCGGATCCCGAACCTAACCCCCTAGCACAGTCGTGTACTAACCCAGGTGAACCAACCCATATGTGTACAATACGTACTGCAACTGGGAAACTGATAGTTATCCAGGTCGCACCTAAAACAAATTGGCCATGTAAGGTGACAAATATTATCCTGGTCTTTGTCCCCACTAGAAAGCCAACTAGGCCTGCCTCTTATAAATGCCCGGGAAACCCCCCGAGAACGCAATTAAGAATTACCGGGAGCATTTAAGTTGTCTCATTTCGTTGGTCACAGTATACCCGGTATTTCACCTCTTTTTCTTTATTTATTTTGTGACAACTGGCATTACACATTTTGGCAGCCTTCATGGTGAGCAAGGTCAAACTCCCTGGGAGGGAGGTTTATGTGGTCAAACTCACCCTGGGGTTTGATTCCCCCCCCTGCAATTAAAGATCCTCCAATGAGAAAGTGTCCCCCAAGATTTCCCAACGTGTGCAGATCTGCGACCCTGCCAGGCATTACAAATTCTGAACACGGCACCACTTCAGGAGGAAGTTCATGTAATCCACTATAGAAGAGAGAATCAGCAGTCAAACACACCTGATATCATTTACCTCGACTAATACCTCAACTTGGCTGTATCTTTTCCCCTAAGGAGTAAAGAGTGCAATGAGGCTTCTTTACGTTGGTAGAGGAGACACTGAGGTAAGGAGAGTGTGTCAAGTGGCGCTAACGTGGGGCGTAAGCATCTTATAGCCGAAGGTAGAAACAAGAGTGCGTCACAGTTTACATGAAATTAGTTCATCTTTCTATCAGCAAGGTCATGATTCCAGTTTTATCCTCTTTACAAGTCCTACCTGATCGCTTCATCAAATTGTTTATTCCAAACATTGATTTCTGTGGCATTATTTATTTTTTGGTTAAAGAATATCAGCCAAGTAATTATACATGAAATGAAATTTCCAGAAGTTCTGAGCAGAACTTGCTGCCTGCCTGCCTGCCTTCCTTCACCGTGAACTTTAATTCACATATATTTGTGAAATGTAATTTTGTAAACTTTAATTTTACTGAGAATATTTCAATATGTGAAACACAAGTAAAATTCATAACTAAGCAGAACAAATTTGTACTCCCGTAATCATTCAAGTAGAATCTCTAGCACAAAGTGATCAAATGGTTCTTGCATAAACCATTTTATAATTATAGAAATTGGGTATTTGATATACTTTAAAATACAGCTGCATGGCACTTCCTATACATTATTCTTTTTTTGAAGTATATACATATGACTTCCAGACCATTCCAAATGGCTGGTACTTGTGTTAACATTAGAGCCAATATTTTATGGTATTAATTTGATAAAAATTATATCATTAAAATTGTAGATTTCATCTGTATGGTCATAAAATATTTACTATGTGTGCATTAATACGTACCTGCCTAATTTAGTTGTGATGATTTTGGGTTACTACAGTAAGTGATTATTGGGAAAATATTTTAGCTCAACTTGATATTAAAAATTTATTATTTTCTTATCATAGTTGATGCGTGACACTATCTGTGCTTTTACGTAGCGCACTTTACTTGCTACTGTATCCCACCTTGGAATACAATAATCCTTATGGGCCAGTCCAAAACCACAGATGAAGGAAGAAACTGAGATGGGACACATGTCTGCACGAGCACCTTGGGAACAGCCCCCATATGGCCAGATCACATCATCAGCTCGCAGCTTTGCGGCGAGCGCCACAGAGATAAGAATCCAGTCGCCTGTGCGTGAAGTCACAAGACCAACCCTAAAGAGGGGGGAGCTTGCTTACCCCTCACCCTTCGGAGCACCCCCGAACTGAAATGATCAGTATGAAAAAGGCAGCAAGCAGGATCTGGGCTCAGGGCAGTCTACTGCACCTCCACCGATGTCATAGGCCACAGCCCTGCAAATGTAAGCACTAGTCGGAGGCCACGAGGCATGTCTAACAGGGAACGCTAGATGTTCAATCTTTTCACGCCATGTCGGTAGTCTCAAGATTATAGACGGTCCTTGATTTCAATGTCCACCAGCATCTCCGGAGAACCCACCAGCAGTCCAGAGGGTCTTCCACCTCTTCGGGATCTCCAACTTCAGAAATCTTCTGGATGCTGACGCCACCAGAGGGTCTACGAACGAAGTCAACCCCTTACCTTCCTTGGGCTCTCGTTATTGATGACGTTCCTTCCGGTGGATCCCCAACAGCCGCCACACTTTTTCAGCATCCTTCTGGTGCCACTTAATTAGGTTCTTTCAGAACACGTCCAAAATTAAATTTTAATTCATTTCATTTTATTTAGAGTGGCTACTACCAATCCCATAAAATATTCACACACACAATTATTATTAACTTAGTTCAGGACTCCTCCTCCTGAGTTAGCTTCAACCTTTTCTTTTGACGTGTATTTTGAATATATTTTTAGGAGAGTGGGTCCTCATTGTTCAAGTAGCTTTTTAATAAAAGCTCATAACATTGAATTAAATTTTTTATTTCTAGTGAATAATGGTTACCTAAATTTCATTAAGTCCACAAGGCATTGCTATGTATATTTTATAATATTTGGCTTTATTCTATTCAGGTCCGTCTGGCCAGTAATCAATCTTCCATAAAGGAATAGCAGGCACCTCATGTAAGACAGCCACCAAGACAGGTTAACACTTTTCACATGTGGGAGTCATTGCTCTGAGTTCATCCCTACTTCCCCTCACTGCTATAAAAGGCTGAAGGAGAGGTGAGAGGATTGCTCTGACCTCTGGACCCACAGTGAAACATTACCAGTCACTACTACCCTGCAAGCGTCATTTAGGCACCGTACTTTCCACCCACCGCATTAAAAAAATCAGGGCAGGAACATCGGTGTATGTGAACTTGTGGAAAGTAAATTGTTCAACACTACACGGCAGGAGGACATGATACACCAGCTATCTCCTATTATTTTGTTAATGACGTTCCAATGCCGTACAACTGTAAAGGTGGTATAAAACATAAACAGAGTGTCGATGTACAAACCCTGGTGAATTAAATTCTAGGATTTGTTGAGAAACAATTAGACACTCTAGCACCCTTATTCGAACCACCTACTCAGAAATGTGGTAAACCTCACCTAATACACAGGTTGATTACTCAGTACCAAAATTCTTCATTAGGTTATGACCGTATTCTCGCCGCATATCCTCCCCAATTTGTACCATTCTTTAGCTTGGACTACTATCTGAGCACGACTTAACTGCAGCCAGCATTGACTGTTGTTCAGCTGCCACCACCTGCAAGTTGCCAGTCTCCACCAGGTAGAGCTCTGCGCCCAGGAATATCCAAGGTAAGGCATCTCTCTAGTATTGTTTTATCCACACCTGACTTTGTACCCCCACACAAACCTTCATGCCCACATATTTACTCAGGTAAAGGACCGCAGCATGATGCTCCCTTATAATTACTGTTTGACGTTACTTGAATATCCTTCATGACGCTCACATCGCGATGGTCGATGTACACTTCTTCCATTACTAAACAAACCACTCGCAGATCTGCAGTACGTTGCCAATTAAATTAGCATTGATGCTTAGGGTCAGGAGTTTAACTCCCCAAGCAGCCGTCAACAAACCTTCTCTACCGCAGCCCCAACATGGCCGACACTACACGCCTTAGCAGGCATCTTAAACCAACACGACGGGCTTGTGACTTGGCTGCGACCTTAGCTACCGTGTGCATTTATGTATTGCTGTGGAGCCCCTTTTAAGAAGGGAGACTAAGTACTCAAAACGGGGTTACGAGTAAGAAAAGGAAGGTAGAGCACTTTCATATAAAACACTACTTTTATTGACAGTTATTCTAGTACAACTCAAGATTCTCCAAAGGCGTTACATTTACCCTATTACTTCAATCTTTGGAAGCCATTACTTTAAGTTAAAAGCAAAGCTATATTCAGTTAAAGATACTGTTGCTGTTATGTAGCACTTATTTCAGCCTTCGCCTATCCGGTCACCTCACATAACCCACGGCGCCCAAACGGGAATTATATTTACCCTGAGGAATACGGTGGTGGCAACATGGAGGCTCTCTTGACAGCGGCGTAGACCGGCATCGTCAGGCATCAATCCAGGACCACAAGGTACGGTGGTCCTGGCAGCAGCTCTCCAGGCAGGGCCTATGGTGACGGAACAAGATGACCACGAGCTACCATTACTCTCAGTGTATATACGTATGGGCCCGACCTTGTTCGCATTCTCCTTTGGCTGTTGACATAACTAGGAAGCCGGGCTGCCGAGGCCACGTTCCCTCCGGCGTTAGCGCTTGGCCTGGCAACCCTTGCTATGTTGATCACAGCATGGCCCTTCGTCTTTGGAGACTCATGCATCCTCGCATGAGAAGACCTGGGATCCAGGCGATGTTGGGGGAATGCACCAGTAAGGCCAAGCCAATGTGCTGCCAGAGAGAGCCTTTCTTCCGCGCTGAAGACAACAGTGTAGTAAAATTAGTAGTGTCCTTCACACACTTGTTTTGATTATAACCGTAGAGTATTGTTAGTTACATGAGGCTAGGGATAGCATTACATTTAGACTTTAAAACATATTTAAGAACAGATCGTAGGACGAACTTGTGTCTTTGTGAGTACATTTAAAATATTTTACTTATAAGGAGCAATTGAACCTATAGAACATGTTTGTGTGCTATGAGAAATAATTCTATAATACTACGGTATATACATCTGATGATGCTGTAAGCATTTCATGCTTGCCTACAAAGAATTTTTGTACATAGTAATATTGGAAACATGTTGAATGTCTATTATCTAATAGTGCATCTCTCTTTGAGGTGTTAATGTACTTACCTAAAGACTGTTAGTTTTGTGCTTGAAGTTATTGACAGTATATACATAGAATTATTACAAACTTTTGTATTGTGTTTGTACCGGCACAACATTAATTAACTAGGAAGCCGACTATTGCTTCCTGTTGACCATAGATGGGTTAGGAGCATGTTTGGCACTGATAGATAATCCCCCAAAAATGTAATAAATGACAAATTCTGGGGCCGACCACTGAGGTATAGGATTGGGGATTGCCGGTGCACCAAATTTTGGTCAACAGTCCGCAATAGGACTACCATTAAGTGATATGCTTACTAGTCGTGATATAGTGTGCTGATTTACTGCTATATTGAAATGTACATACATGACAATTAGAAAATTTAAAACTAAAAATTGGATAAAATTATGATTATCAGTCTCAATTCTTTGAACATATTGTGAAACCCTGTTGAGAAGTTCTCACTTAAGAAGTTTTTCTGCTTAATGAGTTGAATAATTTTGCACCTTGTTTATATGCACATGTGTAATTGGACCCATTTAAGAAGATTTCTTGGTTAATAAGTATTTATTTTCCAGTCCCTTCAAAAACTTCTTAACAGAGTTTTACTGTATTAGCAATTTATGGGCAATCCAGTAGCATTAAAGAGTACTTAAAAGATACAAAGGTATCTAGTAATGAATTTAAAAGGTAATCGCGTTTTCGCAGCATGGAGTTTTTCTGCCTATAACTGCTCTCTTAGAGCTAAAACAATGAACTGGTTACGGTAGTGCTTGTACGCTACTGCCCTCTAAGGCGCGAACTTCCACACATTGCTGCCTACGCATGCTGATGCGTGAGCACATTCTGTCCCTAGCTGCAAGAGCGAGCTACCAGTTCTGCTTTGTGCAGAAATTCATGCGTGCCAACTTTTGATGCTAACTGCAAACCAAGCAGGAGGCTATATGTACTATGCATGATGAGCCATATGTTATCTGTGATTATCATATTGATGCGTGTCCGATTATCTAAGGCTGGATCACGGTCGTGTGGCTTTGGTTGCACTTAGGTAGGTTGTGCGTGCGGGTTAGCTTATGCTTACTTACGGCTAGATATAGCGGTCGGGCACGTGGCCTTACAAGTTGGTACAACGTTCTCGATTTTACGGTTTACTAGCCCCTTGGATGGGTCTGACTTGATACTCGTTTTGGAGCTAGTCATGGTCGATGACAGGCGGGAGGTGCTAGGGGATGGTGCTTTCTCGGTTTGCGGTCGAGGGGTAGCAGGATAAAGCTGATTACGTCACTCGTCTTCAGCTCGGGCGGTAGTTAGGACACGACATGAGACAAAGCAGAACTCGTCGTTCCAGTCCTCTGATGTACTGCTCCAGAAGTTACTATTAGAAACGCCTAGCCGGTTCTCGGTCTTGTTCAGTAACTCTCTTACCACTGTATGACAGGTCGGGTGTGTACGTAACAGTGCTGACAGGAAAGTAGCTGGTATAATGGCAGTCGTCGTAGGTGGTGCCAGTGACCAAAGTAAGGCGGCACAATCTCGTTCGGCTCGTCGGCTGGCTGTAAGTAGGGTTAGACCAGCCAGTTGTCTGGCAGCAAGGCGCGAAACTCTTTGCTCCTCTCTCCTGGTGAAGTGGCTCACCTTGAATGGCATAGACAGGATATAACTACGGAGAACCTAGAAAGGAGCACCACGGACGCGGATAGCCTTAACTCATTGTTGTCTGACAACAGTCTTGCTGATGCGAGCTCCAGTGCTTCAGAAGATCCCCCACTGTTGCGGGCTAATCAGAAGCATTGGAGCTGTGTGGGTTGCCAAGACTATCACTGGGTGTGGGATCCCAACCAAGGCCAAGCCATAGCACCTAAGCAAATACCCCCGCCAGCACCCAGGGGCTCCGGTAGGGATACATCTCAGATGTACCATCTCTCCCTGATTGAGAAATGTTGCTAGTGGTCGTGGCTCGTCTATTCTACTCCTTCAATACCTGTATACTTGGTAGGAATAGAATAGTTGGCCGCCTAAAGGGTGTGTTTTCAACTTGGAGCCGCCTTAGGGGGAGTCTCCAGTTGTAGCTAATTTTGGAATAAGAATACTTTCCCATTTCCAGTCGACGGTACTCAGCTCGAGGTTCTCCCAGTAGTTGGTGACAGATTACCCTATGAATGAGGCTCGAGGGTAAGAGAAACAAAGCCGTGTTTATTACAAACTTATTAAACACGGTGACCCGTGCTCTCCTGCCAGGCAGACTGGTGGTTGGAAGTAATCCTATGGTATCCAGGTGTAGGTGACCTGGTCCTAAGCTAGTTGGGGAAGTGAAATGAAAACTATTGAAAATTACTTAGATACAAACCTAACTCTAAATGGGGGTGTCTGTAGGAGACAAAGAAGAATTACGTGTGGTATGTATAATGCTACAGAAAGCTTCTGGTAGTTATTGGCGTCGCTGGAGCGTCCAGTAGCGGGGCTGCAGAGCTCTTAACGGCGACGTCAATGGTGGCAGCCTCTGATGGCTGCTGAAGACTGTTAGGTAGTTGGCAACAGCCTTTGGAAGGGCTGTTGAAGGTCTCGTAGTAATCTAGACTCCAGCACCCAGGTACTCGGAGAAGACTGCAGGAACAACTGGTGAGGACTGCAGCGCACTGCCTTATATAGCGAGGCAGCGTGTGTCGTGGCGGCCGCGGGGGAGGGGGTGTGACATCCCTCAGGTGTGGAGGCCAGAGTGGGGGTGTACCCTCTGGTTATCTCTCGGCCTTCGGGTATCCTCAGTGGCGCTCGTGCATGGCCCGAGGTGGCTTATGGCTTGTTTGCTCTCAGCACTAGGGAGGGGGGGTGACGTAGTGCTGTCTTTCGCAACCCTTTGTATCCACGTGTCTGGCCGCCCTCCAGGATTGTGGCAGACCGTCACTTCCATGTATGAAATGGAGCGGGGTTTGAATCTCACATGTGTAGAAGTAGTACACTAGGGTTGCAGTGAGAGGAGTCGTAATTGTTTGTAGTCAATTGGTATAAGTGGCATGCGTCAATATTCCTTAATATTGTACAAAATCTTATGATTATTATGTAATTTGCATTAGCAGGAAATGATTCTAATTACCGCTTGATACCGAGCTGGGTTATTGGGTAGCTATTTACGTCATTGTAATATCTCGCAGCCCAAACGTGTGCGGGATTTGTGAGAAAAATGGCTGGGTCCCCTTATTAACTACCTGTTTGCCAAAGGCCTGCAACCATTGAGTTCACTTACATATTTTATGCCTCTTGGACTGCCTTACTTAATAAAATTGCAATATGACTTAACTTATAGTACATCCACTCAATGGTGACAGTAATACCTATAATGATTGCTGAACTTATATAGTTAAAATGTTCTTGTGGAAGAACCGTAAATACACGTGTTTGCATTGGAGTAGGATTACTGGCAATACACTCTATCGTCGGGAGCTCCGCATGCAAAACATTCCACTTGTGTTTCATGCTGTCATTTACTGAGTAGAACGCTATTCCATTGTCAAGCTTGAGTTGCTTAGTTTCAAAATTATTTGCCTTCAACCAATGGATTGGTATTACTGCATGTGAATTTGCTAGTGTTGGGCTTCTTACGTCACAGATGTAAGAGTACAGCCACATGGAACGTTAACTTCAATACTGCCAATTTATGTTTTGGGAATAACTTTAATGAGTGTTGTGTTTATGCATCATAGTATTAACGTGCTGAAAGCATTCATGATCACACATTGGTGTGGTTTTATGGCATTAACAAATAAAGGCTTACCTGTTACACACTTAAATTTACAATTTTGGTACACCTGGTTAATACTATGTAATTGGATTACTGCTTTGAGACAGTTTACCTGTGGACTATCGGCTATGTGTTGGGAAATAGAATAAACCTCATTTACCTGATGTGGTGTGTTGGTGACGTGATACTATTCCTGCGTCTTTTTATCAATGGCTATTAAGTTGCTAGGGGTTTCAATGTTGCAGGTTTCGTTTTGAAATATGTACGGTACTTTTGTTGTACGAAAGAATTGCCAATAGTTAATATTTTGAACTCGAACTTGAATTTTCAACAAGATTTGGAATGGCAATATCATACACACAGTTATGGGCATCGTATAATATTTTATGATTTCCTGGATTGGAATACTGAATCTTAAATTGAGTTCTCTAAGTGTTGTTTGTGACTTTTGTAACCCTACTGTCAAAGTCTTATGTGAAACAGCTTGCATATGTTGATGATTGTTTTGACATTGCTGAATGTACGTACCAATTCTAATCTCATTAATAACGTATTTTGTTTATTCCAACATCATACTTGTCAACATCTGCCCATGAATTTATGCAATTTCTACCTCATATTGTTGTTTATTTACCTGATCAGCCATTGAATTAATTGAATGTGTCATAGAATTAATCTGAACTTCTACTTGTGTTTTTATCTCTGCAATGCTATGAATGGTGAGATTTAAATTTCTATTTTACAGTATGGCATTATTTTCACTTTGTTCACTTGTAGAGCTAGCATTTCATTATTTGATATAGAGGATTTAAGGTGACGGGAGGTGAGGATATTGCAACACCAGTTTGCAACATCCCCAAGGAAGGATATACCACGTTTAATACGATTAGACTTCAATTCGTTCAAGAATTAATCAACAATATTGGTTGTAATTTCACTAAAAATTTTATGCAATTGCTCTGCATTTTCGCAGACAGTGCTGTTCCTCTTGGCGCATGCGCTGTGGAACTACGTCTCAAGGTTGGTAGGCATGCTGGGCTGTAGGAGAGGAATGCTGTACATTAACAGGAACGTTTCTTCGTAGTAGAGGCTGAGGGACAGACGCCAGCGTGCGTCCTATACAGCTGTATCCCTCGGCACCTAGGTTTAATAGCAGCACAATTGGTATCGTGCTGGCTTTTGGGCGTCCCATTCTACATACGGAATACCTGATACATAAGGGTTAAGATTCACGACGAACATTGGTGAGTTTTACATTTCTCATGCTAACCATTCCAATTTTTGTTTGGTCTTGTTTATGGACTTCAATGACAATGGTAGACGGGCCTAGGATATCGTGAACGTGATAAGGGCCGTGGTACTTAAACGTGAGGGCATTCTGTCTTGTGTGGTTCTTAAGCCACACGAATTGTCCTATTTTAAGATCATTTTTCCTAAACTTCAGATCAAAGAGTTCTTTTTGTTTTTCCTTTGTTGTTATCAAATTAATTCTGACTTGTTCACGCTCTAGCTTTAATTTCTTACGCCATTGATTTCCACATTCGGAATATTCATGTGTTATGACGTGCGACGATTGGACAGCCTTAACACCATGTAGGAGGAAAAAGGGGATATACTTCATGCTTCTGTTGACTGTTGTGTTGTAATTAAATATGATATACGGGACATACTCGTTCCAGTGTATGGGGTCTTCATTTGCGCATGACGTGAGCTGTTGGGAAAGGACTTTATTTATTTGCTCCATCAACCCATTACTAGAGGGATTGTATGCAGTTGTTTGAAGTTTCTTTATTTGGAGTTTTTTCAAAAGTTCTGCTATCATTTCATTATTGAAAGAAGTACCTCTATCTGTCAGTATAGGTTTGGGCTGCCGAATCAAAGTTGGCACAAATTAGGATGTCAATCGACTTGACTGGTTGGGCGATGGCATAGCAAGTAAAAAATTCCGTCATAACTAATTTATTTCTTATAGTCCTTAGCTGACGTCTGCAAAGGCCCTTTGGCATTGAATGTATGAGGGGAGTGGGATGGGCATCATCTGATCAATGGGTTTCTGGTTGGGGGCCTTAATTTTCTGGCAGACCAGACAGTTTATAATGTATTCTTTGACGTCTTTATTAATTGTGTCTCAATAATATGCAGTTTTTATTTTTTTCTAATGTTTTAAATTGCCCGGAGTGTCCGCCTAGGAGTGCGTCATGGTGGGCGGTTATTATCTTAGGTACATAATACTGTGCAACGAGTCATTTTTTCTTGCCCACTTGTGTATGTAGTTTCGTATAGATCTTGCCGTTGCCAGCAATGGTGTTGTATCTCGCTAAACTGCGATATCTGGAGGGTTGCTTTGACAGGTTCAGTGAGGGAAAGTTTTATTAGATGAATATGAGGATCATTTGCATATTCATTTAAAAAGGGGGAGGTGGTGTTTTGAATAAGAGGAGCTATTAATAAATGTTAGTCATCCTCAATTTTGATATACTCTTGTTCATTTAAATATGTGGGGAGGTAGTGTGGTGTATTGTTTAGGGGTTTTATGATGATCTGGCAATGTAAACGTGGATCGACACATGTTGTTTTAATTTTGTTTTCATGCTCGTTTATGGTGATCTCAACATTTACCTGGTATGTGGTAGTGATGATTTTGGCAATAGCCTGTAAGGGTAAATACTCCTCGTTTATAACCATTTTGGCCACGTGAGCCATATCTATTGTGTATAGTGTATTCTTAAGGAGTGGTTTTATGTCAGGCCAATTGTTAGTGATGTGCTTTGCAATAGCTGATTTTATTTCTTTATGTTTGTTTACATTCTGATCTAGTGTTTCAGCTAAGGCTTTGTAGAGTGATGTGCAATTCAGTAATTCCTTTTTGATGGTGTAATTTGTGTCATTTACTGATATTGATGTTGTTGCCCTGTGGTGGGTTATCGACTCATGGCGTCCACTAGTATGTTTAATTTGCCCTTGACTATTTTTGCTTCTGTGCAATAGCCATTTTTTGTATTGTGATGTTATGCTTGGCCATTGTTTTTAAACAGCGGAGACTGGCATTGTCCTTTTAATAACAAATTTCCGGCCATATAAATATTGTTTAAAGTAAGTCACAAAGTACTTAACTGATAGTTTTCTTGACAGAAACGCAATGCTGGCGCGTTCTTTTGACCCTGGTATTTCCTGCATTAACACCGCGCCAATCGCTGTTTGTGACGTGTTGCAAGCTAAGATTTTTCGTCTGTTCTCATTGAATTTGGCTAAAACTGGGAAATTGCTTATAGCTATTTTTAACTTGTTAAATGCCTCTTGCTTGTGTGACGTCCATTTGAACGGTACGTTGTCCTTGGTAAGTTCTGATAACTGTTCTGCTATTCCACTAGATGCGCGTAATCGTGTATATATTGGCAGAAGTATGATGTGAGCCCCAGAAATGTACCTAATTCCTTCACATTTTTAGGTGTTATCATTTGTTGTATTGTGTAAATTTTTTCTGGGTCAGTTTGTATGCCAGCTGGTGTGAGGTAATGTCAGAGTATTTAATTTCTTCCTGAGCAAAAGAGCATTTCTCTGTGTTCATTTTTGCATTGAATTTTCTGAGATGTTCCGTTATCTTTTTTATGTTGTTTAGATGTTCCTGGAAAGTGCTGCCGATGATGAATATGTCATATATGTACGCCACCGTGGAATTCATCCGTAAGGGACCAAGCATTAAATCTATGAAATTTGATTATCTCAGAGCAGGAGGCATGTCCCTTCCTCCCTGCTGTCCTGGAGTGACAATCTGTCAGTTTAGTGCTTGGAATAACGGAAATTGCTGACTAAAAAATGCAGTAGTTAAGCCTCTCTTACTCCAACATTACCACCCTATCATCCACTGGTTTAATGGAAAATATCAAGTCTCAGTATTGGCTTAAAATAAAATCGGTTCGGATGGCTGATAGTACTAGTATCTGCAGATTTTTTGACATTGGGTATCAGTATCGGCTTAGCACTATTTGTATGTGTTGTGTACGTGTGTGTCATGAAATGAATAAATTAGTGCTGCGTTTTGTTGTGTGGGTGAAGTGTTGTGTGGGTGAAGTCTATTAAATCCGTACTCTCACTGGGTAACTTGGGGTGTTGTTCGTACTTTTCCTCTAATGTGCGCTAAGTATCGTTAATATTGAGTGTCACTGTTTTAGCTAGTTTCTTGAGTGATTTGGTCACAGATTTCCCCTGTTTGCTCATGTCTGCATGTCAGTGTAAAATTATCTAATGTAGCCTTAATAACTAACGTGCACACACTGAAAGCATTTTTCTCCACTTAGCGCACACTTAAGTTGAAGAATTTGCGTAAGCAAAAGCAAGACACCCTAAAGAGCGGTGCCATGATAATTCATGCATTAACT
Source organism: Dryococelus australis (assembly GCA_029891345.1). Lineage (NCBI taxonomy): Eukaryota > Metazoa > Arthropoda > Insecta > Phasmatodea > Phasmatidae > Dryococelus > Dryococelus australis. The sequence continues at coordinate 175,214,060 of CM056995.1, forward strand.
TTACGACAGCAGAAACGTACACACACGTTCTACACTACAGGACAATGGGCTGTTGTCCGGTCACATTTTCGCCAACGTAGCAACTGTGCTCGCATACTCCTGAGCTACTGTTTACTACGGGGTATTGCACTGTGCTTTTATGAGTTACGTTAAATCGTAGGTTAAAAGAGAATGCTAACCCTTGGAAGAGGTGTGAAATGTGAGAAGCCTCCACCAATTGCTGTGGCGTCCCTTTTAAGAAGGGAGGCCAAGCACTCAAAATGGGGTTAAGCATAAACAAAGGAAGGTAGAGCACTTTCATATAAAACACTACTTTTACTGACAGTTATTCTAGTACAACTCAAGATTCGCCAAAGGCATTACATTACAGTATTACTTGAATCTCTGGAAGTCATTACTTTAACTTAAAAGCAAAGCTATATTCATTTAAAGGTACTGTTCCTCTTATGGAGCACTTATGTCAGCCTTCGCATATCCGGTCACCTCACGTAACCTACAGCGCCCAAACAGGAATTATATTTACCCTTAGGAATATGGAGGCGGCAACGTGGAAGCTCTCTTGACAGTGGCGTAGACCAGCATTGTCAGGTGTCGACCCAGGACTACAAGGTACGATGGTCCTCCTGGCAGCAGCTCTCCGGGCAGGACCTACGGCGGCGGCAGAACAAGATCGCCGCGAACTACCATTGCTCTCAGCTTATATACGCATGGGCCTGACCTTGTTCTCATTCTCCTTTGGCTGTTGACATAACTAGGAAGCCTGGGCCGAGGACGCGTTCCCTCCTGCATTAGCGCTTGACCTGGCAATCCTTGCTGGTGTTGATCACAGCAGAATGTAGATTTTTGTGCAGTGTTAGTTCCTTTTAAGGCCCTGCTAAATTTTTACTTTCTAGTTATTTCTACCTTTCCGCCACTTTTTAATGTGAACATTGCAATATGACTAATAAACACAATTGTTTATATATTTCATCAATCTCGAAAGTTTTAACGTTTGAAACTGCAATAAAATATATTTATTAAGGGCTAATACCTTTTGGGAGGGCTTAAAAAGTGCTTACTTTACCGTGAACAGGCTATAAACAAGAATGAGCATCTATGTATTTGAACTAAAAGAAAATAATCACATTTCACAGTTGAAGTTCTTTCTTACACAGAACTTGAATTTTCCACAGAATGTGAATTTTTGTGTTGTTATTACCTCACAAGATTATTTTGAATATAATTTATTGATAAAATCTTTTATTGAAACAAAAAATATTGTTCTAATTACTTTTCCAATTTTGCGTGTCTTATTTAATAGAATATAATTTTAGTCACATCTGCACAGCATCTGATTCATGCATTCTAGATGCTAGCAACCTAGAAAAAATATATCTATATTTATATTCCCCATCCCCCAATATGTAAAACATCTTTGAGATAAAATTTTACATTATTTTTCCTAGCGCACAGTTTAAATTTAGAGTTATGTTGTTCAGTAGTGGGTTGTTGTTGGTGTGGGGGTTTTTTTTTTTCTTGGCATTATTTCATTTAATTTAGTTTTTTAACATAAATTTGGTGTTACATGGTGTTAACTTGAATTTTAGTATTGGCTTGTATTTACTTTAATTTTTTTTTTCTGCTTTTATTTCTATTCACTATATAATCTTTACTTTAGTTATCATATATCTTTTCACTACCTTGTTAAAGGTAATAGGAATTTGTATTTAATTTTACCATTTTGTTAGCAATCCATGTACCCAGATATATTTGTGCAACCCACTGGAATAAACCTGTGTGTGTGGATGGGTGCCAGCGTGTACAAGGGAAATTATGAATTAGATGATGAATGCATAAGTGCAGAAATACACAAAGTTTGTACATTAAAAAATGAATTTTTAAGAGGTAAAGAAATCATGGAGATTCATAAATTGTGTGGTTGTTTTGGCCTCAAAAGTAAGTTGCAGTAAAAGAAGCATGCCAGTGAGTTAAGAGAGTAACCAAGAAGATTATTGCAAATTAAATGGTTACAGTTTATTAATTGATAGGGATGTGTGACTATTAAAAAATTTGAATACAGTCGAACCCATACAAGACGAGTACGGGATAAGACGATAAAATGGCTGTAACAACAGTATTTTAATGCACCATCAATTTCCCTTTGTGCCGTAAATAAGTGGCGCAAGGCATTCAAAGGTCATGAACAATTTTATTGTCCTATGTATTTCTTGTGTTACACTTACACTGGTACACAATGATTTGAGTAACGATTGATTTCATAGACAATATTTTCCAAAAAATTATGTGTTTCATTTATTTACAAAATGAACATCCTAAAAACAAGGAACAATCTCCCCAAAAATTTCTCCCACTCTGGATGAATGATTAAATAAAAATTCAGCTTATGTACTATGAACATTAAAAATAATGAGGCTGACTTCTCAAATATACAGACATATTAATTCCCACTTAGGCAAAACCAGTAAAGAGAAGTAGTACATACGGACTGATTAAACTATGCAAAAGGGGTCATTTAAAGCAATTTAAAGATTATATTAAAAATGGCCTTAAAACAACTTGACATTCATTTCCACCATAATAATCTGGATTCCTAATAAAAATCACTCTTGGAATTATTGTAAAAATTATCCCGCTTCTAATAAAACTTATAGAATAACCACAATCAAATATTCATTGAACATTCAGGTATACTTGCACTGAGGCTGTTTTCCAATTAACAAAGCAGGATGTCACCTGATTTTTCCACAATTTGGGAATCATAAATAATTCTCACACATATTCCTAAAACGAGCCCATATAAAAGAATATTCATGTACAGCCATTATTCACACATCTTAGCAAAATACTGAATCTCACGTGTTCCAGAACTACATATTACACACATTTAATAAAATACTCAAAACAGGCCCACCAACACAGTATGAATGTACCTTGCAAAAATTATTACTGTGGCTTAAATCAAGCTGCCAAAATGGTGACTTAGCTCTATCACAATGAGCCACCATAAATTTGATTCACTTGACCAATTAAGACATTCCTCTCCTTTATGAAATATTATCTTACTCATCAAAACTGACAGAACCGAGAGCTTGTTACACATTCAAAATGACAGTTAGTTGACCATTTATTGGGAAAAGTGATTGTGTGTTCAAAAATTTTATTAATGTTTACACAGTCAGGTGAGACACGAGATGAACAATGACACAAATACTTACTGGTAATATGGGTGCCAGCAGTGCTTCCCAATCACTGCACTTTTGAGACTCAGGGTTCTCAGGGATGCTGTGGGTTCTGTATGTCTGTCTCACCCGTTCGTTCTTACAAACACGTAAGCAATACTAAACTTTTACTAAACATCGCTTTGAAAATAAGCACTGAATAAAATACATGTGGCTAGGACACTGTCACTAGTGAATAAAAGAGGTAAGTTCACTGCAGACTTGCTTTTATTGTTACTATGCGTACACATCAACGTGCCAACAAAATTATCATCTCAGTCAGGACTAGCCAATTCCGCTTGGGTGTTCCCCAGCCCGCAATTAATCTAGCCCACGCCTAGATGGATGATCTCACCGAGGTGCGTGAAAGCACAATCTTCACAAGGGAAGAAGGCTGACAGCTGCTAGGGTGGACTGACGGATTTTCCCTGAAGACAGGACACTGTGAATTACAAATGAAAACACTTTATGAAACATATTAACACGTGTGACTACTCTGCATCACTAACGCAAACTCGTCTGTGGTCGCCCGCCAGCATGTGAGTAGTGTGGTGATGGCCAATACACAGAGCCGGCTAGGACGGAAGTAATTGCTCCATACACAAATTGCAAAAATTACACAGACTACATAAAGACTCTTAAAAGATGATTGGGCATGAGATGAGTATTCACAATAAACACACACATGTGAAAACAAGTGTAGGTAGCGTGGATGCCGCTGGATAATGTTTGTAGGGGACCACGTGGTGCAGATGGCATTGCAATATTTCTTTGTGAAAACTGCAAATTAAATTTCAACAAAATATTATTCTGATACAGAAAATTATTCTCTTTGCGATTGAAGTGATTACAGGCTTGTAGCATACCTGATGGCTGAAAAATCATACATGAAAGTGACAGCGTGGTCAAACACAAAAAGCATCAATTTACGTGAAAATTACACAGAACCCTGACAAAAATTTAACATAGAACCCTCAATAAAATATTGCAAATACAATATTACATAAATAAGCGCTCAAAACCAAATGATGGCTTAGAAATATACTTTGCATAGGTTAACCACGTGGTTGTACATGAAATTGCCATAAAATATTCAAACATGAAAATACCTTAAAATACGTACATAAAAACAAAGCCCTTAAAATTGTGCGTAACAATAATACAGAAATTACACTGGAACACCACTAACATAGGCGGATGGCACCTGATTCATGTTGCATGGGTCATGTGATCTCTCCATCTTTCTCCTCTCTCCCCGATTAAGTTTGAAAAATACTACAAGGGCGAATAAATTAGTTAAACGGAAGCATAATGCTCGGGAAAATGTCTGGCAAAACGTACGCAAGCAAAGGTTAACCGGTTTACTCAAATTGCTATTGAAATCTACATCAGTGAACGAATGGTTGTAGTGCGTACGTGACAGTGTTTTACCTCACCAGCTCTCCTCGACAGACTGTCCAGAGGCAAGCGTCGCACGGACCTACCATGGCTGCGTACGGGATTCACATTAGCGGAAGTGCTATGCACGCAGAGTAAAATATTTTATTATAGATATTAAAGTGGCGCAAATGAAATATTGTTTTACATTTTATAATTTTCTTATAAATTTTTCATATTAATTCAGTGTCTCTTTATGATGGCATTCATGCCAGAATATTAGTGTTCTTAATATTGGTGTCGCGGGCACTTTGAATTTCATAACTAAACAATTTAAAAATAACAACAAGCACTTTAAAACATTTTAAGACATATTAAACTCTGAAAATACAAATATAAAACACATTTTACACTGAGAAATAGTATTTATGTGAAAGTTCAAAATATTGGCCTCTTTGCGCACGTGCAGGACACGTGACATGTGCGTGGTGAGCGCTGTCATGGGTTCAAGCGCTGCTGGCTGTTTGCCAGCGTCAGTGTGAAAAATAACTAATTCCATGCAGCACATGAATTCTTTCACTTGAAATCTGCAACCTCTTGCCAACCAAGAGAACATTGATTCACAGCACCATGTCAGCAGTTAAGTAGCGTGACCAATGCGTCAATACCAAACCTCAGCTTATGCATTTATTAAACTTGGTAAAACCAGCAAATTCATTTGTTTACAAAACTGGGACAAAATCTGGCCAGTGTAAATCTTATTCAAAATTCTAACTTAAAAAATATCCTGCATTAAATCCTGGCGGACGTATCTGCAACGTGGCATATAATGATTTACCCAGAATTTCTAAAGTATTAAAGCTTTTGAAAAATTAGTTGTTTCACTGCTTCCAATGCTCCAAAACATGGGCATCAAAGCCGATCCCATGCCAGTAATAGCGGGCAACATTTAATACCCTTTCATAGCCACTAAATCCTTACATGGAGTTTCCCCGGCTGGTCTCAAAATAGACGTTTGAGTTTTCTCAAAAATCGATTAACTTGAATTAACATAAAAATTGAGTAGGAAAAGCACAATAGAAACACTGGTCAGACTCGATCCACGAGACAGTTCAGTCAAATGGGATACCGGCCGCACATCACAACCACATTTAATGCATATGACAGCCAGCACACAAAGGCATTAATCAGCCCTAACCAGCCATACCATCAACCACTACCCAGCTGTCACAAGCCGCACATTTTACTAACTGACAAACTAAATTACTTGAATGAATTCTCTGACTGGTTGTCCTGACTCATCGGCATATTTGTTTGATGTGCAGTCTCTTCACTGAAAAAACAAAGTCACAACAGCAAGTTGTTTCCACCACATTGCTAGCCCAATGCTAGCTAAAATCATTGCCTTCATGTCATCACCTGACGTTGAGGTGCACTGCCAGTAGGAGAACCATCACAACTGTCTGAAAGCCCAAGAAGATGTCTAATGTATCAGATTAGGCAAAGAAGAGGAAGAAGGAAGAGAGAGGAAATGGACGGGCTTGTATAGTCCTGACCAGGAGGGAAAAGAAGGGGAAATAAGAGAGGTGATTGAAGGAAGACGAGGGTAGGGAATGAGTTGGCAGAGGAGCGCGCTTAATATCCAGCAAGCACTTAACTGTTTGGCGACAGAACACTGTTGCACTTTTTTAATTTTGTTTAAAATTTGTTTAAAACCATACACTTCATGGTCATGCACGCAGTAACAAGAGAAAAGCTCTAATGTGCATAACATTACATTTCCCAATCATGTTTTGTAAACAACTGGTGGTGCACTCTTGTCGTGTATCTGGGAAACGAATGTCTGAGAGTTGCGAGAGAGTATTCATATTGCGCACCGAGACATCACAGTAGTTTGATAGTGTGTGCTGAGTCAGCTGGCTTGCGTTGTTCATGCACGTGCTGAAAGGGGACGGCTGAAGCATCATGAGTTCAGTCTACTTCGTCTCTGGCTTTAGTTGTTTGTGCATGTGCGTACTTTGTCAGCAATGGGGGTGAAATTAAGCAGAAAACATTTGATCTCCAAAATAAGCATCTGATAAGCTTCTGATAATTTGTGAATGCAAAGCAGGTGATGTGTGTAAGAGTGAAATAGGTATGCAGTACAATCTTAAATCATCAATGCTCTTCATTATTGTGAAGGACATAGAAAAAATAAAAACTGTGATTCTTTAGAAAAATGTGTCGGCATGATACAGAAAGTTACTTGCTACAGAGCGTGCCGATGTGGAAACAGCACTGTACGAATGCTTTAGCCAACTATCAGCAGTAACAATAGATTGTGTAGGCCTTATAAATTGCATGTAATACTAATGTGTGTAATTGATAGTATTACTTGCTAACACTGTTGAGTTTTTAGAAGTAAAAAATTTGAAACACATTAATAAAACTTACAGAGGCCTTGTAAATGTATCTTTCTTGGGTAGTTAATAAAATTTGATGATGTTTATTTATAATCTCTACACTTCCACTAAAGCAGTTATTTCCTGTACCACAGCTGTGCAGGTAATTAAAGGGGTGTACATTTTGATAAACGTACCCACCTTACAACGCTGTTTCAAGTGTGTTGGCTTTTCTTTGTAAGTTGAGCTGACTCCTTCGCTGTGTCACTGCCGAAACCACTCCTTTAACATTCAAGTTCTGCACTTTTACTCAACAGAATTGTTTTCCAATTTTCCATGGCTTTATTTAATTGGCAGTCGACATTAAACTTGCAGAGTTCATTTTGATACACCACGGGCGACATCACATTCTGCTCTAATTTTTGAAGAGCCATAGCCGCTACATGCCACAGTGTGCATTGAACGAGGTTACAGAAGTGCCGTATTATCTCCTGTCAGCCCACAACTTGCTCGATGCCGAGGGCCTGCCTTCCTCTCCAGCCAGGAAGCTAAGGGGAAGCGAGTCGCCATCCCTGCCACCTTCGCTTCAAGTCTCTCTCTCCTGTCCTCTATGCCGCTACTCCCGTGCCCCCCGCACTGGCCTTGTGACCCAGGTATATATAATACTCACAGTCCTCAATTCGAGACTGACTCATGCAGCATGCTCACAAAATGTCACGCTCAGACGCACTCCAACACCGCTAGCATCTTGCTCTAGACGAATCACTGTGCATTGGTAGTATTCGTTCGCCATCATCCAGCTACATCTACGAACAAGCCAAACAGTTGTTTCCACAGCTCACCTCGCATCCAGTCAGTACAAGTCAGAGTATTCGTTGACTTGGGATCACCCTCACCTCCCGCGCCACCGCATCTACCTTGACAAGCGACCGCAACTTGGTTGGCATCCTAGGTCAGCCCGTTAGGCCACAGTCAGGATAGAGGCTGGCTCATGTATGTTTATTACTTCAACAATAAACAGGCATAAACTAAGCTGGTTTTGTTGTCCTTTCCACACACTTTCTTTCTGCACCTAGTTCCTGCTGTTTCCTGTTTTGCTCCATTTCCACTTATACTCTTTAGGAGCAGGTACATGCCAAACCCCTGAAACCTATCCAACTCCGCTAGGTACCTCCATCTCCGTGGAGTGGAGGTTCATGCTCGGCTGTTGCCATGTTTCTGTGGGTGTTTAGGTCTCCCGGTGACTTTCCACCAGCCAAGTTTCTTGTCTGGAGACCAGCAGTTGGGCCTACCTCATGATCACACCCTTCACTTCCTGTTTCCTCCAGTCTACCTACCTCTACTGGATACCCACTATCACCCTTTCTATACTATGCCCTTATGACATGCCACAGGGCTGGGTGGGATAAGGTGACCAAGCAGGTTTTGGCCTTCGTTGGGGACCTAGTAGAGGAAGGGCAGGGTGCTACAGGGTGTACACCTGGAAACGAGAATAGGCTGCTATAGAGAGGGGAACACCGCATAGTGCTACCAGCCGGGACCACAGCTTATAGTTTGATTTGTTGTGGCATATACCACAAGCTGAATCCCCTCTGCCACGTATGCCTCCCAAGAAGACTGTTGTCACACCAAGACCACTAACTGCAGCACAAATAGCCTGCCGAATAGACATTACTCCTAGTTACATCCCAGTTCGCACGCAGACCAGACCAGGACCTCCTTCAGCACCTCGACTTGAACCACGGGCTGAAGTCAGACAGCCAACATCAGCCTGTCCTGCACCAGTCAATAACCCCATTAAGTTGGCGGTGCCAGTTTACCTGCCATCTGAGGGGAATAAAGCTGCAGAAATCCACCCACACACAATACGCCTAAGGTGATGTGACAACTGTTTTTTTTCCATTCTTGGTGCCCAATGTGGGGCCATTGAGCAATTAGGGACAGTCAAGTAATTGGGAGAGCTGGAGCAACTGACACTCAGGACTGGGAAGCCCCTGAAAAAGCTCTTGGGACTCCGCATCAGAGTACCGAACTGCCTTCAGGGTGTTGAAAGCAAAACACCTCGTGGTGCCCATACACAAAAGTCAAAGTGATTACTACTGAGAATACCGAAGAAAGAGCTGGTCAAACCTGCACAGTAGATGAGTGCCCAGGTAACGGGCCGATATCTCATTGCCTGTGCGCACTGCAGAGCAATTTACCACTATGTCTGTCTAGGATGGGATGACACTGAGAGGAATACAGAAGGTCTAGAGTACAACTGTCAGGGTGAACTGTATAGTGAAGTACAGAAGGACAACAAGGAAGCCAAACTCTTAATTCGTCATAAAGCACTGATGTTTCAGCATGAGTACCTAGGCCGTGAAGAGCTTGATACAGCCGAAGTGATTACTGCTATGACCAGACGTGCAAGCACACCTCCGTAACCCAGAGTCCCAAGCCATTTAGGAGCTCGTCAGGAGAGCCCACATATGAGAGGGAGACGTAGCTGATATTTGGCGAGAGCAAGCGAAAGTAAAGACTGCCACCCCATCGGTGGGGAGAACCGTTACCTCCTATGCTCAAGTGCGAAGTAAACCAACACCACGGCCTCCAGCCACAACCGGAAGTATACTTCCAAAATGCTGGCATTGCCCCACCATGCATTTTCACTGTGACTCCGGCAGCAGACACAGAGTTGGCAGGCAAAACCGCCCAAGCAGGGCGACAACTGAAAGAAGGGAGAAATATCTGGTAGCAACCCTGCTCCCAGAAACCAGAGAAACGACAAGGTAGTAAGGTCCAAAAAGGTCAGGGCCCTGGCACTGTAAGGGAGGAGACCCCACAGGTAGTAGTGGTACAGGAGAAGGTGACATGAGAATCCTCGTACATAAAAATACTACCGGGACAACAGAAATTCCAGCCACCCATGACACTGCTGCCAACATCAACTTTATCAGGAAAGATCTGGTACCTCAAGAATACTGGGAACACATAGAACCAGCCCAGGACACCCAGATATACATGGCACACAGAAGGTCTTGCCTCAAAACAAAGGGCAAACTGATATTAACACTTATGTTCGCTAACAAGGCTGTACCAACTTAATGTCATGTGGCCGAAGTCATAGCAAGAGCCATGATCCTCGGACAACCATGGTTGACAGAACATTAAGCAATCCTTGACTGCCAACAAGGGCGTATGTATTTAGGCGTAAGTATCATGTGTCGAAGACTCGTTGAATCAGAACCCCAACAACCAATCACAGGTGAAGAGTTGAACCACCAGCTGCAGGGAGAAGCAGAGGATTAACTGACCCAGATCCTTCAGGAACATCGTCGCGTGTTTGAGCAAAGCAGTACATTGCATCAGACTGCCACAATCACACACAAAATGCACCTGACCAGACTCCAGGTCATTGATAATCAACAAGGGGAAGTGTCCACCAAGTGATGCGCCATCTTAGAACAGCAAATAGAAGATATGCAACAGTTGGACATCATTGAGCCTTCCGACTGCCTACTATACTCTACTTGTCTTCATACTGAAGAAAAGCGGCGCACTAAGGTACTGTGCAAATTACTACGATCTAAAGTAGATCACCCAGCCAGTAGTTCCCTCATCATTTATCTTGGATCATACGCTAAAGGCGCTTCGGGAAGCCAGGGTCTTCAGCTCACAGATGCCAGTACAACTGCAGTTGAGACCATACACTACCTTCACAGCTTCAGATGGGGAAACCTACCGGTTCGAGGTCTGGTCCTTTGGCCTCAAGAATGCACCCACCATATTTCAACATCTAATGGCTACCTCAGTCCTCAACTGCTTCATCGGCAAATTTTGAAAAGAGTACTTGGACGACGTTATAATCATTTCAAAAAACTGGCACAAACACCTGCACCACCTCATGTTAGTTTTGGAACAATTCATAATCCATGGTCTACTTGCTGCCTATCCAAGTGCCACTTCGGAAAAACACACATAGACTTTTTGGGGCACCAATCACTTCCAAAGGCAACTTTGCGCAGACTGAGCAGATTCATGTGATAACACAAGCAACTTCTCCATGGAACAAGGAAAAATTGTGCTAGTTCTTGGGACTCTGCAATTGGCTTTGCAACTTCATCATCGCCGAACTCAAGGGACAGTTAAATGTCCTCCTACATAACCACCAAGGCTGGAAATGGACAGAGAAGGAGGAAGTCAGATTCCAGGAACTCGAGCAGCAGTTCGCACAGCCAGACATGCTGTGTCGGGCGCTCCCTGACCTTCCCCTGATCCTCCAGACAGACGCCAGCGAAATAGGGCTTGGGCCCGTACTCTGCCAGGAAACTCCGGAAGGAAGCCAACAGGTGATTAGCAATGCAAGCATCCTCCTAACAAATACGGAAATGAGGTACCCCTCTAGCAAACAGAAGTGCTTGGCCATTACATGGGCCCTCAAGAAGTTCCATTACCATCTGGAAGATACAGCTTTCATCCTACGGACCAACAACCATGTCTTAACCTGTTTGCATACTGTCAGCGCAAACAAATCAAAGCTAGGCCACTGGGCTTTGTTACTACAGGAATTTAGCTTCGCTATTCAGCACAGCCCAGGGAAGCTGAACAAGCTACCTTACGCTCTGTCAAGCGAGCCTAACCCCCACCAGAAGGCAGAGAACCTGGAAGAATGCTATCGCTGTAGTATACTCTGTTTCATAAAAGTACCACCGTAGACATAGTTCAGCTATTAGAGGCACAAACTAGCAGAGCAGTGTTCGCGGAACACCACTATACTAATCCCGAGATACATGAGTTACTCACAAAGTACCCTAAATAGTTCAAAGAAGAGCAAGGGTACGTTTGGGCATGCCCTCACACTAATACAGAAGACGAAGTTGTGGGTGCCGCACAGCGTCCGAGCCAACCTACGTTATTATTACCACCAGCACCCCCATGCAGGACACCCAAGAGTAAAGGAAAAACTCTGCCAAATGAACCAGAGGTTCACCTGGTAAGGATAAAACCGGGATGTGGAAGCCTATGTCCAACAATGCCACGTCTGTGTTAGCACCAGGGCACATGGGACCACAAACATCTCACGATGACCAATGCAAGCATGGTCGCAAATTACAGTCAATCTGATGGGGCTCTACCGCTACACCCAGAAGGATAAACAGTACATACTGGTGGTGACAGACCTATTTTCTAGGTGGCTTGAGGCTTACCCCCTTGTGAAAGCCAACACCAGAAACAATATTCGCCTTGGAAAGGGAGCTATTCACCCGCTTGGTATATCCCCGCTGCATCCTAACCAACAATGGTCCGCAATTTAGAGGGACAGCATGGGGAAACGCCTGCGACAGACGGGGAGTCCAGCCCTGGACCACACCCAGCTACCACCCACAAGGTAACCCAACAGAAAGGAGAAACCAGGAGATTAAGAAAGGCCTCAGAATCAGAAAGGCGAGGGATTCACCGGAATTGGGACACGTATCTTCCGGACATCCTGTTTAATCTCCGCTGTCAACACGAGGCATCGTGAGCATCACCCATCGAGTTACTTCTTGTCCGCCCTCTACAGCACTTCAAGGAATGGGACTGTGAAGCAGAGCTTAAGGAAATCCCGCAAGCTGAGAAAATACGCTGGGAAAATATGAAGTGAATGGCCCCTTCACACGGCACCAGTCAAGCCCACTATATTAAACAGAAAACCCAGAAATTATAAAAAGGCCTTGAGAAACCATATGAGAAGGGTAAGACGTATGGGTAAAGATACGTCCCCTCAGCTAGAACGCTGCACACTTCCTTGCCTTTCACCCAAAATGGGGCAGGCCATAAAAGGTTGCAAAGCGGGGAAGCAGGGAAACACCCTGTGGGTGCGTGATACGGTAATGTAAAGTGTCAAAAAAGCTTACAGCCCCAAGATTGAACAAGGAACTACAAGCAGCACGCCGCCACCACCACCAGAGGATCCAGAGCATGGTCGCGTGATCATATATGAGCACACAGACTTCATGGTGTCAGCCACAAGCCACGCTGCACCCCACACATGTGCTCTTTCTCCTACTGCACTGCCGCCGACTGCAGAGCTACAGCACCTGCCCTCACTGGGGCCGATGCCAACCAGGGAAAGAAGAGACAACTCATAGCCACCCTTAGCGGCCCAATCAGCACACAGGGAGCAGCCAGTGCTGACCTCTCCACAGCTAACTCCACCCTCTGCGCCCATCACAGCTGAGGTGGGGATGCAGCCAGCTGCTTGCCACCCTTTCAGCCAGCCAGCTGAACCTGGATGCTCTAGACTTCATGCAGCAGATCGCTTGACCCCTGGCCTAGTGACCCAGTGCCACCTGCACTGCCAGTTGAGCCTCGCTACATCCCACCGCAGCACCAAGAGCATCCTTGGTGAGCCTGTTGTTCGAGTGTCAAGCGGAGGCCCAGGCGTTAACAGGGAAACACACCTTGGCACTGCCCTCCCACCTACAACTGGCCGACACTGCACCATAGACTCTTTATGAAGAGAGTGCCTTTGCACCCCTCACCTGTTCAGAGCCTCCACCTTGCAGTGAGTAATGCGCCGCTCACCTTTTATTATGAGAGAGTAGGGTTAGAGTAACCTAAAACAGTGCACATATTAGCCAGTTAGAACTAGAATAGGAAGTGATACAGAAGCGAAACTCATTTCCATGTAATTTCATAGAGTACCCTTAAGCCATGTGTATTTGTATTGTTGATTTTATTGTGTTCGTAAGAACCTTTTTCAATATATAGCTCTACAAAGATATTGGACAAGTCAAATTTCAGTATACTAAGTTTATACACGACATAGTAAACACACACACACACACACAAAAGTATGTCAGATTGCTTATACATACATCATATATTTTCATCATAATATTACTAATCTTCTACCACCATGCTATGGAGCATCATCGTTGTACTGAAACAGAAGAAAAAGGAAATTAAGAAATGCGTACAATAAAATGTTGAATGTTGTACTGTAATTTATTAATTTTTATAGTTTAGATATTAAGCTATGCTATAAAATGCACATTCATTGGAAAATTCTTTCAATATATATATAATATTCTCTCTCTGTGTGTCTCTCTCCTCTCCCTTCTCCCCCTCCCAGAAGCGAATTCCTTGAGGGTGTTGTGGTAATTTATTGAAAAGTTGGCTACCAAGGTAGGATGACCCTTTCTGGACTAGTTTTAAGGTAACTGAAGCCATGTGTTAGTGTTTTTTTTTATTCTAGTGTTAAGCTTTTGAAAGGACTCATTTTTCTGAACTAAATTACTATTTTAGAACACTAATATAAGTACATACTGAAAAAATTTGCTCACATACAAATATTAAAATCTCTGAGCTTTTGAAACCTGCAAGCTAAGGAAGAACCTGCTCATGTATTATGCCAACCACCAGGAATGCGCGGCTCATCTGTTCAGACGATTTCTGTAATGTAGCAGTAGACCGAGGTAACAGCTTTGCTCCCACGATGTGCTCTGGCTCAAGAAGTACGTCTGTAAGTACTAAGTTGTTCTGCTAAGAGTTTGTTTTAGTTGTACAGCCTAACTGACGTGTGTTAATTGAGGCCGTGAGCCAGAAGCGTTAAGCAAGTAAGATAAAGTTAAAGCATGTGTAAATATGTTCAGCCAGAATGCAAGCCTAGAAGCCAATCTGTAACTAGTGGCAACCAAGTACACTCTTTTTGTACCATTGTGTACCACTTTTTTGTATTATTTGTACACCCACCATATGTGTACTACTTTTGTACAACCACTGTTGTACTATTTTGGTACCACTCTTTGTACTTTGCTAATGTGTTAATAAAGCACGTCACGCTAAGATGACTTGGCTCACTCTTAATCCTTTTCATTACTAATGTTTAATAATGTGCCTAATGCTTGAATGGCCACACCATTCCTAACCACATTTTGCTCACGAGTTGTTTTGTACAACCACTCCTTTTAAGATATTCACCTGTCTTATTCTGCAATTATCAGTAGCATTTTGCTACTCATGTTAATTACTTGTTCTATTATTGTGTACCATTTGTGTCTTAATCTCTTGTATTATGACGCATGACACATTCCTGCTCTATTGATGAGCGCACTCTACCAAACAACTTTGCCCCATCTTGAAACATATTAATTATTATGGGCAAGTCAAACCTAAACTAAACAGTAATGGAGGCGGGACACATGCTATTTAGATATTTAGACACATGACCTCAGCTTTTACTGTTCACATCTCGCCTAGAAGTCATCACCTGAACATCCCTCTCCGAAGATTATACTGTCTACAGGTTCACAGCTCCCTTCAGGAAGGTTGCGTTATCTTAACATCGCTCTCCTGGAGCATTGTAACAAAGAACCACGGCCTCCCCGAGCACGAGGTTTAACATATGTCGTCGCCTCCATGCCAAACAGATAAAGATCCAGGCACCCGTGCATCACGTCTGAGCTTCAAAACTCTTAGGAGCGGGGATGATTCCCTCTGCACCCTTCTGAGAGCCACCAAACTGGAAAAATTAGTATAAACAGGACTTCCAGTGCAGGCCTCAGGGCAGTCTGCTACACTTCTCACTGCTGCGAAAGCCGAGGGTGTTAGCCAAGGGCCGAGTCCCTTACCCACACCAGTGACCACGGAAGAACCAGTGACAGTTGATTCCAGCAGCTCCAGAGGTCTTCAACTTGTGCCTCCACCACCTGCTCCCGAGGGCAGTCAATGCCAACCAGAGGGTCCTGCCGACATCCCACCACTTTACCTCCCAGGTAACAGTTGGTCACGGCGACGACGGCCCCTTCTGGGCACCCCTTAAGGACTTAGCCAAGCCTACTGCTCCCTCCTTGGTGAGGAACCACTACTGACAGTTAGGTTCCTTCTGCTGATTTAGGTAGATTTAATTATTGTGGCTAATGTCTCAATTAAATATATTTCATCACAAAATATAATTTTCAACATTTTTATTCATTACCAGGTTCTCTTCACCAGGCTTAAATGTAACTTAATTTCCATTTAATTATAATTATAATTTTTTTTTTTTCAGGAGAGAGTGGAGTCACATGTTCCATTTCACGTTTAATAAAACGTATGACTTTCGTAAAATATAAATGGTTGATAGTTCTGCTTATTTTAGCATTTGTTTACGCCGTTGATTATACCTATAAGCTTTTGATTACAGAGAATGTAGTTAGTTTGCATTAGGGTAAAGCCGGTTGCTGCGTATTGAGCCACAAAGGCAGTTACACCACACCTTAAGAGGCAAACTGAGATCTGCCAACAAAATATTGTATATATTGCTGGTAAATATTCGGGAGTGCCCAAAAGCACTAGGAACACATTCTGCCTGTGGATCAAGTGTTTTTGAATAGCCTCTTACTCCGCCATCACTGGAGAATGCCCAGGTCAGAGAGTGGACTGTTTTTACCACTTAATCCACGGTAGAAACTCACCTAAACTTACTAGAGTGAACGTGTTAAATCCAAAGCTCTGTTTCACTCTGTTGGCAATGGCCGATAGTTCCATCCACCACCGTTTTTCGGCTGGGCGTGGTACACCAGAGTGAGCTTGCACGTTGCAAACACAGTTGGTATAGAAGTACACTATCAGTGCGTATTCCATTACCGGCTTCATCTTAATTCAGTTTTCTCTGGCCCTTGCACCGTATACTATGAAAGGAGGGTGTAGACATAAAATAAATTTAGTTCTTAAACAACTAGAGAAAGATATTCTGAACTTGCCTACTCCATCTATAAAGGAGGAAAACCCTTTATTCGTACCTCCTACAAGAGCAGTAGGCTGTCCAGGACTAGAACATTTGTTAATATTACATTTTGACCACACTCTTGTTGGCCTAGACCCTACCCTATTACATGATACATACACAGCAAGCCGACCTCCTCTACAAGCCAACCAGAGAGGAGAAGCACGCCGCTACCAGGTAAAGTGTCGGAGAGTGGCAACACCAGTAACACTCGAAATTGTCCCAGTTAGAAAATCTCCCCTACCTACGCTATACTCAGGGACCTTGCCCAAACAGTCTTGAGTTAACGCCTCGCGACACTGTTCTCGCAAATTTTGAAGGTTACCTCTCAACCAAGTCAACGTATTTACAAAACATGAGTGTGAAGTTGGTCATAGGGTTTGAACTCCCCAGTCTCCAGTCAGGGAAGAACACTCCCAAATTACCCAACCAGTAAACCAGCCTGACGTGGGGAACCCAGCTGAAGAGCCTGTGTTCGACCCCCGGTGACATCAGAGTGACAGCTACAAGCCACTTCTAACTCAGGTTGATTTAGGTTTCATACCTCACCCCTAATTAAGTGTTTGATACCTTAACTAAAGAAACAGGCAAGCTTGTTAGATTGCTCACTTGCACTTTTTATTGGTTTACCCACTTTGATGTTGCACCAAATGCAATTATTCATTGTTTACCTTTGTGTAACTTACCTTTGCTTACTTTGTCCATTTGTTGATTGTCAACCTAATGAAATTCTTTGCATTATGTACAATCAGAGTTTTGTAAACCTTGTGTAACTTTTTGCACATAATAATTTTCTTTTAACCTGAGCTGCAACTGTAAATCAAGACCAGACATTCTCATGGACACTTACCTCAAGATAAACAAATGAATGGCTCCATCCTAACTGTTCTTTTGTTTTATTTTGGAAGTGTACCAGCCGAACTTCGTACCCTGTAGCACCTTATATTTTTCTCAATTGAAGTAGGGGTTGCCAACCAAAAAAGAATTTTCTCACTACATATTTTTATGACAAGTCTGGGATTTATATCAGTAACTTCTTTATCTATGCACACTGTGAGAGAACATTGTTAAATTTTCGCAGTGGACTTGGTTACTCCCTTAAGGCTAGGATTCTTGTATTCTTCTTTTTCACTAGCTTTGCAATGGACTGTGAAATAACTTTGCAACTGCTTATCCCATTAAAAGTTTTCAACCTAATAAATTGGGATATAATAGTACGTAATCAGGCCTTCAGCCTAATCTGTACCACAGTCTCATATCCGAGGGTAGGGCTTAGGACCTTTCAGATCTGCTTCTAAGCTTGAAGCCTTGGCATTTCGGGGGTTTTAATTATAATCTGTCCTTTAGGAAAAGGGAGAGATTTCTTTACCCTAACGTGGGTGTTAATATAACTACCCATCAAATAGTGTATCTGATTCCCTGTTCTCCAGCCCCTTCTGGGGTACCTGCTCTTTACCTCCTTGGTTACTAGACCGGTCCAGGTTAGCTCATAATTAACCACAATCTAAATGTCAGCTAGGTTGCAGGTCCTCCACGTTGGTAAGATGATCAAGGTCTAGAATTTCTTACCTTCAGCCTAAACCAAGGTGAAAGAGTGATAAGTCCTAAAGTGAAAAGAACTCTGCGTTCCTCTAGACCAGACGCTGAGGACTTAAGCACTCTTGGATACTTCAGAGTGAAATGCAAAGTCAGTTTCACGGGGGGTATAGGTGATTTACACCTTGAGACAGCGGTTACCGTAACTTATTCCCTTTCTGGTAGGTGGCCGTTGTACATGGTGGATTGTGTGGGCTTCCTATTTGGGACAAAGTCATTGACTACTCGGGCAACGTGTCTTTGGCGGGCACTGTACCTGTGATGCAGCAGGAAGCAGCGCACTCCACTTAACAACCTAGCTGGCTGGGCGGGTTACAGCTGGAACAGCGGCCAATGTCGGTTGCGGCGTAGTATGGCAGTGGTACTGTTTTCGGGGTGTGAGGAGTATTATGGTAGAGCATGAGTGGTAAATACCCAATAAGGTGTTGCCTTCTCTTAAAATAAAAGATATTGCAGGATTATCTTCACCTGGTAAGTTATTAAGTGGCCCAAAAAGTGGAACTTGTAACGTGGGCAAAAGTCAGTTGTAAATTAGAGCTCGCAATAAGTGAAGGACCAACATTCTCAGTGTTCTCTGAATTTAAATAATTAAGTGCTTTTTACTGTTTCTCTGAGAACTCGTCTTCTTAATCTGCTTTTTCTGCCATGCTCTGCGTAAGGCATTGAGTTATTAAAACACTAACCAGAAGGATAAACAAGTAATTAATCCATTCCTAATGTGTTGAACCAAGAATCAGTGCACTCACTCAAACTCATTACCCACTGTCTGGCCTTATTCAAACTGGGACCGACTGAGAATGGTGTGTGTTTGCCTGAGACTTGGGTGTGACACCCATCCGAGGTTGAGTCTGTTGCTGGATGTTCAGTTTTCCCTCCAGCCTTTTCAGACTGGGAAGGAGAAGTAGAGCGTCTGTTCTGACTAATCAATGTGTGGATTTGTATACCTGCAGTGTGTAGGTAACCTTCCTTTCTCAAACCTAGAACTCACTGATTCTCTTGTATTTACCAATATGAGCTAGTCACAAACACAATGCTACACTGTGGGAGGAAGGGTGCTATTGGGGATGTCTAAGTCGATACCTCGATACCCTAGATTATTACATGTATCGAAGAATCAAACGTTTAATTGTTGAAAATCGTCGTCCACTTTCACATAATTTTTGAGGTTATGTTGCACAGCAACATGTCTTTGGTTTTCCAAATAAGCTGAACATGAACCGAACTCGCGTGCATTGACCGGAATTAATCGTTCAATGATGATGGTTCGACTATGAAAGAATTAAGATAGTACAGTCGAACCTTGATTATCTACAAAAATGCAGGGGAAGAGATAGTCGGATGTAAACAAGTTGTTTTTATCTTGATGGCTGCCACATGGCAGACTGCTGTTATCAGTATTTGGCTTCCTCACTCCACTTCGACGTCACTCTATGTGCTGTGTGGTGCAGCTTTAATGGGAAAACTGCACGCGTTTTCTTTTTTGCGCACTTTCTGACATGATTCAGTACTACTTGTATACTGTTGGAAGAATGCTACAAACACACGTGGAAATCTACAGCACAATGTCTAAACCTGTAAATGTCCACTTAGACGAAACACTAAAATAAACTGGCAGTCACGGATGAAAGACGACCCCCGCACACGCGGATAATATTAGAGATAGCACTTAGTGTGCGTAAGTGTTGCAATCAGCGTTAGTGGATAAATTGCGCTCGCGAAGCCGTTGTCGGTCTACAACCAGATGTAGTTTATAGATAAGAACCCTCGCTAGCAGCAATCTCTTTGAGTTCCACGTCGCTAATGCGAAACATGCATTGGCTTTTAGTCTGTTGCACGATAGTTATTAGTAGTGGGAACATAAGGATCCTGAAACAGGATCCTTAATAATACCAGAATTCATGGTATTATTTCTCGGATTTTTTATTTGGGTTACCTAACGGTATATTATATAAAGAACAGGTACATTTTTTGTACCATACATATTTCCTGTTTGTGAAATTTTCGTTTTTGATGTAGTCAAAATTGAAAGCAATTTTTTTTTTTTTTTTGTTTCGTGTTTACCTTCACCAAAAATATCAGTCTCTTTTTTCTAAAAATAAGTAGTGTTAAAGTTTTCAATGTACTGAGTATTCTATTTACATAGATGTGAAGAAATTTATAACAATGTGTGGAATTATTTTTCAGTTTGCGTAAATGATGCAAATTACTCGTTTTACAGTTTGTGTTGAGCGAAAATTTCATGAAATGGGGTTAATCTCACAACTTGTACCATGAGAAAACATTTGTAAACACGACGAGTACAAGAAAATTGCCAATAATTATGATTCAGAAGATCTTTTGGTCAAATATACGTGTAGCAGCAAGTTATCCAGTGTCCCTGCAACTTAAAATGTCTGGTAGACACGTAACCTTTCATTTAGCAATGCTAAATGAAAAGTTACGTGTATTTAAGTTTCATTACTGAATAGCATCAATACTTGTGTTCATATTGGTTAGCTTCATAAGTTGACCTAAAATATTGCATTGAGAAGTTGAAAACTTTTGTTTAACTTTTTTGTATACTACTGTATCTATATTCATTTCAAATAAATTGTATATTCATAAATACCACTGATATGAACTTGTTAGGCCTAATTAGATAAGTCTGAATGTTACATAAATATAGGAAATTAATTTCACTAAGCAGACCAAAACATCTTTCCTGTAACCGTCTTCATACTTGCGTCTGTCCAATTTGACCAATAAAACAAAATTTCAAAAGAATACATTGACTGTAGGCACATGTTGATAATCATATATCTTAATTTATGGTATCGGAATCGAGGCAAATCAAGTGAAAGGTTTTGCAGTTGGAATCGAGGATCGGAATCGAGAAAAATTGGTATTTTGACATCCATAGGGGACGTAACTATGTATGGTCAGGCTAATAAATGAGAATACTTGCATAAACAACACATTTATTATAACTTCAATTACTACTTGGATTAATACAATACAACAATATACATGGAACAGGTATCATATAACTTTATACTTCTCTTGGTAGTACAATTAATAGAACAACTATCAACCTTGGAATGACGCTAACCCTAACCTTGCCAGAATTCTTACGTTGAGATGATTGGTAATGGGGACACGTGAAATAACGTTACGCCTACTGTAACGAGGCTTATGCTCACCAATTAAAATACTGCAGAAGGGCCTAGAGCTCCTTTAGGCCAGGTCTGATGTGTTGCCTTCTGCTTCATGTTGATTCACACACACTTTAACACCCTCTGACTCTCTTCTTACTCTGCGGTGCCATCTGGGGCGACTGAAGGGGAAGGGGGGTGTGCCTTGGGTGGCTCTTAAATAGTCTGGTGACACGTGGAGCATGTTTTACAAACAATTTGCTCACCCAAAATCTATAGTGTGTAGCACCTTAGGTGGTATGTGTGCAGTGCCTTGTTGCAGCTACACTAAC
This sequence comes from Dryococelus australis, assembly GCA_029891345.1. Taxonomy (NCBI): domain Eukaryota; kingdom Metazoa; phylum Arthropoda; class Insecta; order Phasmatodea; family Phasmatidae; genus Dryococelus; species Dryococelus australis. The sequence continues at coordinate 175,235,828 of CM056995.1, forward strand.
GCACCCCCCTCCCCCAGGGCAGCCGTCTTGGCTGTAGCAGTAGTGGTAGGAGTCAGAGCAGTAAATACCTTCAGGGAATAAGTCAGAGAAACAAGTATCTCGGATGTGGAGAAGTAGTAGTGGTGAGGCCGAGGAGCTGAAGGCGGTGACGAACGTAGACGCACGGTGGCATACGCGATATTAACAGAAGGCGGTATCGAATATGTAACCCTAACTACGAGTCTCCATTTTACAATGAGTTATAACTGAGTTATACTCTGGAACGTTTATGTTAAACTGCTTTGGGCAAGTAGCAAGGTAGAGCATAACAATAATAATAGTCAAGTGCCATTAGTTAAACAAGAAACAACAACAATTATGTGGTTAACCACAAGGCTTAATGAACAACGCCTGAGCACGTTGAACAGCAACACCAAGGGGAAGGGGAGGGGGGTGTCTGTCGCCACATTTCATTGTTATAAAAGAAAGACCCCCAAAAACTAGGTGGTGGACACGGGGAGAAGGAAGTTTGGATTGCGTATGCAGTAGTGAACGTTCGACAGCTTGCCAGGGAAATATTACTTTAAAAAATAAGTTATGTTATGGCAACATGCCAGCTGGCTGAAACATAATAGTTACAAAGACTTTTGAATCTGCCGCATTTGCAGTTATTACATACTGTGAGATTGAGGTACACTTAAAAGAGTAACAAAAGGCATGTTGGTACTGCGACTGCCAGTGTGAAAGAAAACAATTACTCGACAGTTGGCAGTACGCTAGTGATGTGGCGGAAGTATGCGGTGTGAAGCGTGGGCTGTGTATTTGCAACTTCAAGTTACGCATGTTCTAGAGTCCTTAACTATATCAGATCTGAAATTATCGGATAAGTACACGTCTTACGTAATGCTAACATTGAATGGAAAAATTAATGGAAATGGAGAGAGATTACAGTTATATGTGTCACCACATGGTGAATACTAAACTGTTTATTGGTTTATTATATAACATTTTTATAAGTGAACTAGAAAAGATTAACCTTTAAAATATAAGGTAAAATGGAGTTTCATAAAGTTAATAACAAGGCATTCACAAAACCATTACTTGTTGGAAAAAATAAATATTACAGAATGTCGTGAAGCTATTAGCACTCTTAAAATATAGCAATAGTTGCCTTATATGCCAGGTGGTTGGTTTTATAAAAGTTTGTTTTATTCACATATACATATACAACCGTGGAACACAATTGAAAATATCTGCAGATGAAAGGTAGGTAATAATAAAAGAGTACTCAATTAATAACTAGCTTCAATACTAACAACATTGTGGAAGACAGTAGTCTTGTTACATCCTTACCACTATAAAGAAACTACCAAGTTTTTTTTCACTTAAATAATAATCATCAATGATAAATTCACACACTGCATAGTTATTACTGCACTTACAGGCAGGACTTAGATTGGCAATAGGAAGTAATCATCAGTAATCATACTAAATCAAGATAATATTTGCAATCTGCAAAGATAATAATTTGTTTCAAGTAACTAACTATGCCAGGAGGCTTTGGATTGTAAGTATTAACCTAGATTTAGTAAAAAAATAAAATACCTGGTGTTCGTATTAGTCAACTGAAATGTTTTGTATTCACTTCGTAGTGAAGTCTAAGTACCACTGCTAACTCCATTCTGTAAGTATTGAGAATATATAGTAATAAAAGGTATGTGAGAGTTGGTATTCTTGTAGACACAAGGGGATATACTTAGAACACCATAAGACACAATATATACTTAGTAACATACTGAGTTTGTAATAAGTCTCTTTTTGATTCACATATTTGTGATTGCATTCAACGCAAGGTAATTTACTGGGGTGGGTGTATGCATCCAAGCAAGACAGACATTTTTATTAACTTTATATAGAAGGGTATGAAAGCAAATATAACTAAAAGGACGCACATGGATATGTAGTCATAGTGGGTGGGGTCCAACACTGAAAATAGTTTGGTAAACCTGAACTTATAAACCGTAGACACTGGAGCTATTTCTTGAAGTACAGGAAGCATTGTATGATTAATATGCCAGTTAATGTGAAGTGCCGCAGTTATATTATAAAAATGGATACCATCCTGGAGGGAAAGTTGTGGTAGATGGAATGATTGTTCAGTGAGCCAATGAACGGGATGACAGTTTGGTGAAGGGGGATGGCCGGCACACGAACGTCGCACAGATATGTGGCCTCAACAAGGACAGTGTCAGGTATGGCAATCTGACAGCCACATTGCAAATGCAGTTTGACTGTTCCTAAATTGTGATTGGGGATATTTGTGTTAAGTGATTTTTTCACACGCTGTACCAGTGTACCTGCAGGGAGGTTGGTTAAAACATATTGATGGGGAAATATACTAATGAGAGAAAAATAATTATCTTGAATGCAGTCAAATTTTCAGGCAGAAAATAGTGACGTAACATCTGATAATAACATTGCTGATTTCACACATTTTTCATTCTCACACGTAACGTACTCTGGAGGGATGAATACAACATCCTGAGGTGGATCTCATGTGTGAGAGATTGCCTTGACAGTATCTGTCATGAGGTCAATCGCAATAGTAGGAGATGGTATCTGTATTGTACATGATTTGTTTCGAAAACGATTGGAGACTGACTTTAAATGGTACACTTTCCGCATGGCATTGGCACTGTAGCTTAATGACCAGTTGCTGTTGTGAAAAAGAGCATTCTGTTAGCTCGTGGAGATAATATTTAAAAATTTCTGAGATGCCACTGCTCAGCGTTAAATTGAGTTTCAAAAGTTGCAATTTTAGGTTGGTCAAATCATTAGACAGTGTAGACTTGTTGACAGCGCTAAGTGGTAACTTGTGCAGCTAGCATGCATGAATGAAAGACTCAATGGAATGCTCAATAATTAGATTATTGAGGAGTTGCAGAATACTTGTCACTTATAAGTTATACTGTGTTGCAAGTACGCCAATGTTATTCATAGCTGCTTGCTGTGTTTTCAAAACACTAGTGATACCATTTATTGCTTTAGAAAGAGAATTCCCTTTTGCCTCAGTTGTATGCTGTATCTCTGTGACAACCTTAAAAGTGATAGTGAGTGCATTGTGGGTATTGTGAATATGATTTGTGAGATCTTGGATGTGTTGATCCAGTATAGCATCGTTATCAAGCAAGGCGTGTAAGTGTTTGTTAGTGAGAAAATTGCAGCACCAGGACCCAACATCTCCAACGACCTGAATGCTGCACTTGCCTCTAAAGTGCGTGTTGACATCGTTGTGGTATTCTCGCGGTACCCCGTTTTCAGTTACCTGTAAATAGTTATATAGAATTTTTCCGCTAACAGGCATGGACGGGAATTGTATTGTTACTTTATAGATGAGACATATGCTCTGCTCGTATACCACATCAATGTCCGCCTGTGCCCAGTAGACACCCGTGTGGGTTCTGAAGGTTACGGGCGCCGACTGGACAGCTGTGAAAACAAAACACATTAGCAATATGGCCTTGACGGCCGCGTGGGCGAGGCGGCCTGGAAGCTCACCCCACTCTCTCTCTCTCTCTCTCTGCAGAGCCACCATTGACTCACGTCGCCATGGTGACGGCTGGCGTATGCGCAGAGCGCCCTCATGTCTGCATGCCGTTGCCAACTGTGTTGGGTGACGAGAAGAGCACTTTAGCTGCTTGAGCGGAGCAACACCAGGAATAGGGTTGGCAGCCTTGTTCCCCTTCCACAAGGCCCCAGGTCGTTCAGCAGTGTGCCGGAGGAACATTGACAGACAGGAATGCAGGACGGTCGCCTCGTGCCGGCTGCTTCCTGTCATGTGTCACATATGCTGAATCCAAGCTCAGTCAGCACGGCTCTGTTGCAGTGCGAACAGGCCTCCAGGTGGCATTGTGAACAGCACCTACAGCTTTTCACGGGACGTGGATTGTCTCAAACAATGAACAATACATACTGTACAATACATATTAAACACAATACGTGGAAAATAACACTCAATGTCAACATAATGACACTAGATTAGTGCATAAACGCAAGTTTAGTGTGTCTAGTACACACTGTGTTGTGTTTGGGAGGTCCTGATTTATTCGTTTGAATATGAACCATAGATGCACCAAGTATATCAGTAACCCTGTAGGGACCGCGGTAGCAGTACGTGAGAGCCTTCTGCCGACCTCTGTTGCAAACCCACACATAATCGTTGATACGCAATGTGTTCTTTTTGTGGGAACGGTCAAATTGAGTTTTTGGAGATCTTGTGCTTGGAGTTAATTTAATCTAGCCGTATCACGGGCCTCAAACAATATCTGACACCAGTTGTTCCCTCGTTGTGAGTATTGACAGGCTACAACTTGTGCTGGAAGGCCAGTATGTACTCCATGGAGCAAATAGAATGGGATTAACTACATCATAGTATTGAGACTGGTATTATAGTTGAATGAAATAAACTCTACATACAAATCCCAGTTGGCTTGATCAGTGTTGGCGCAAGCAGTGAGTTGTTCCCCAATTATACAATTAGAAGATTGAAGCCCATTACCCCTAGGATTATAGGCTGTAGTCGTTAATTTCTTTACTCCTAGAGATTTTAAAAGATTACTAATCAATTCATTTTGAAAACTTGTACCTCTGTCAGTTAAGATCTACTCAGGGCAGCCAAATTGCAGAATGGCATTTTAAATTATAATCCGCACAAGTGAATAGAAGGAACTGCCTTGGCAACAACATATCGAGTAGCATACTCGATCATGACTAGAACATATTTATTTTTATGAATTGTGGTAGGGAGGAGCTCTTTGGCACCCAAAATGCACGTCTTCGAAAGCAGCTGGGGTGGTATGGACGTTATCTGGCCCATAGGTTTGGAATTAATAGCCTTTGTTTTTTGACAAGTAGAACATGACTTTACTAATTCTTAACTTCGACGTTCATGCTATCCCAGTAATATGTTAGTTTGATCTTTTGTAGCGTTTTAAATATGCCGAAATGGCTGCCTCCAAATATCGCATCATGGTGAGCGTGAATAATTTCTTTAACATACAGTTTTCGGACAAGGATAAGCTTAGAGAGACGTTGGGGTGTATTTATTTTTTAAAAAAATTCGCCATTTGCTGTTGTTCCATACCGATTACTTAACCTACGGTATTTGCTATCTGCTTGTTCGGGATTGACTAAGTGCTAGTTTAAGTTGCTTTATATGTGGGTCATTGTCATATTCGCCAACAAATGGAGAGGTATTTACAACAATGGGGCATTAATGGATAATAGTGTTGTCGTCAATTTGTACATATTCTTGGTTATTTGTGTTGACAGGCAAAAATGCAATTGATCCTACTTAAGAACAATAATTATCTTACATTTTAACACTGCATGAATACATGTTGTCTCTAACTTAGGGGTGCTATTTTCCTTAATTACATGAACATTCACTTCATATAAAGTAGTAATAATCTTGCATATACCGTACATTGGGAAGATGTCTTCTTTTGCTAACGTCTTGGCTACCCTATCTCTATCTGAGTTTGGTACTGGGATTTGAAATACTGCTTGATATCATCCCAATGGTGTATTGTGTATTTAAAAACACTTTTCTGTATTTCGTCTGCTTTGCTAGGGTCCTGAAAAATGGCTTCAGCTAATGCATTGCAAAGCGATGTGCATGTTAACATGTGTTGTTTAACTTTGTACGAGTTTGCATTAATGGTGATTGTGCGTGTCTGCACTTGAGGGGCAGTAGTAATTCTGCTGAAGGCATCGGGGAGGGTGTTTAGTTTACCTTTTACCATAATTGCTTCAAAATCATACTCACTGAGTGCTATTGCCATTTTTTGTATTCGTAAATCATGTTCCACCATGGATCGCAGGTACCTGAGGCTGGCATGGTCTGTTTTGATCTTAAAGTGTCGACCATACAAATATTGTCTAAAATTACTGCAAAGGTATCTAATAGTACCAGGCTCTCTTTCTCTGTGGTATTCCAGCCCGATTCCTGAACTGAAAGCTTTTTTTGACGCAAAGGCAATTATGTAGCTCTGTTTAGATTGCGGGTCTTCCTGTAGGAGTGCTCCGCAGACTGCGTCATTACTTGCATCACAAGCTAATACAAGCTGTTTGTTCTCATCAAACCTTTGTAGGATGGGTGCGTCTAAAATAGCTTTCTTAAGGTCAATGAATGCTCTCTGGCGGGAATTGTCCCACTTATAAGGTGTGTTATGTTTGGTCAATTCTATAAGAGGCTGTGCAATAGTCACATAATTTATAATGTATGTTCGTAAATAGGAAGTTGTACCGAGAAAAGTACGAAGTTGTTTGAGATTGGCAGGAGGTGCCATGTGTTTAATGGCGTGAACTTTATCAGGGTTAGCAGCAATGTTGTGGGGCGTAATTATGTGTCCTAGCACTTTGGAGGTTTGTTCAGCAAACGTACCTTTTTTTGGTATTAACTTTGACATTAAACATCCGTAATCTTTCGAAAAATTGATTATTGTTGGCTAGATGTTCTTCAAAGGAATTGCCTAAAATTAATATATTGTCTATGTATGCAATGTGGCTGTCCACCTTAGGGGACCTAATAAGGTGTTTATAAACATTTGAAAATACTGGGGGGAGGTAGAAAGGCCCATAGGCATTCTTTTATATTGGAATAAGCCTACACCGTCAATTGTAAATTCGAGCGTATGGCGGTCTTGCTGTCTCACAGGAATACTATAAAATCCATAAAATAAATCTACACTGGTGATGTAGAGAGAGTTGTGCAGGGTGTTTGAAATGTCATCCATACGGGGCAGTGGATATTGAACTCTAGTGAGGTACTGGTTTAGTTTGAGAAAATCTGTCAAAAACCTCAATCCGCCATTTTTTTTTAGAGACGATCGAGCTCGGCACAAAATAGGGATAATCAGTTGCCTCAATAATGTCTGCTTCTACCGTGTCGTTAATCTGGGCTAACAGCTTGTCTCTAATTTTAGGGCTAATTCTACATAGTCTGGTTGCAATTGATTTGTTGGTTGTCAAGTCCAACTTTATTTCAAAATTCTGAGCCTCAGTTAATTCTAAAATAGAATCTGCGAATCTATCCTTGTGAGAATCAATAATGTAGTTGATTGCGGCTTCTTGCTTCTCTGTCAACTGGTTATTGATGTAAGGTGATTTACTTTGTTGTGATTCAAAACTGTATAAGGCATTCAATGAATGTTCGACGGTCGTAGTGGTAGCTTGTGTCAAAGCCTTTGACTGTAATGGTACGTGCATCAATTTGTTATAATTGTGGCCATTGATAAGCAAAATACCATATTTCAGAATTGGAATGATGTCATATTTAGTGATAAAATCAATGCCTAAAATCAAGTCCTGTTGTAGATAATCAACCATTAAAAAGTTTTGTTAGTAAGTTCGCTCTGCTATACCTAAATTAATAATAGTTTCAAACTTAGGTGATTCTAGCAGAGATTTTCCCACAACTAAGGTAATGTGTTCCTGTAAAGGGTAGATGCATTGATTAGTAATCAATGTGATAGCAATACTACTCCACGAGCACCCAGTATCAAGTAAGGCTAAGTACTTCTTTCCCCTGATGGTCACAAGAACGCGTGGTGTTGCAGTTTCAATTCCTATGTGCTGACAGTCTACTTCAGATGTGGCTCGCTCAGTATGTTTTGCAATATAGGTTCATCATTGCAGCTCACACTCATCATTTTATGAAAACAAACAGAAGCGGCCACTTGGCTGTTACGTGCAGGTTGCCCTACAGAAACGGTTCTTGGTGTCAGCCCAAATTTGTTTTTAAACCTGCGAAAGTGGTTACCTATGTCAGTCGCAAAATCAAACTTTTGGTTTAGAAAGAGACTGCATTGGTGACTTTTATGGCGGATGTAGAAGCAAAGCATACACGTTTCCTGCGCAAGGCTGCGCAGTCATGCTATTTGCAATGGCGCTGTGACAATTTGCTGAGAGTTGACGTCGCAATCGAGCGCGCGGTGGCGGTGGTTTGGTTTGACCTGCTTTACGCGGGGGGGGGGGGGTGACGTCGCAAATGACACGCAGGGCCGGCAATGCACTGGCAATCCGCTGAGTTGGAACTTCACCTTACCTATCTGTGTGGATGTGTTGCCTGCGACGCCAATTGTATTTGCCACCTCATCAAATGCTTCGAGGAATTCAACTAGTTGTCGCCTTTATTACCGGAGAATGATGGCGGTTTTTCAGGCTGTGCAACTACAATTTGTAGTGGGTTCAGGTTAGTCATGTTGGTAGTGGTGAGGTGTGTAGTGTGTATGTCTGTGTTGATGTAGTGGTAGGTGGGGATGGAAAGGCTTCTGAAAGTAATGACTGCAATGGAATGTCTTCGTAATTCGGGACTCCAAAGAATTCTGAATCGGTGCTTGGGGGAATGTGAATGTATTTGTTTGTTGTATTGTGTGGGTGGTGGTGTGTCGTTTTCATAAAGTACAGAGGTAGTGTTGAAGGAGAGGTGTAAGTTTCAGTTCTGTGTGTCAGTGGAAGTGTTTTGTTCTGTGTGATGAATAAATGCTGTTTGTCACGCTCGTCTAATGCTTTTTCTAATTCACTGGTGTCGAAGAACGCACGTTTAATGATTTTCGACACATAAGAAGCTTTCTTTTGGCTACGTGTTTCCATGCAGTGTGGGGTGTGTTGGGTGTAATTGTATATGTAAAGAACGTGCACTGTGTTATTGACATGCACTTATAACTAGAAGGTAAGGAAAAGTAGAAAGTACTTCAAAGCACACACACAAGTGGAGTTTTTTCTCGCAATTAAGGGAACAGGGTATTACACATGCATTAAAAGCAATTTACATGCTTTATACTACAATACTTAAAATACAAACAGTGTTAAAAGGGAGCGGGGAGCGTGACGTGACGTCAAGTGCTGGTCTGGCATGGTCTCCTATGCAAGCTGCTGAGCGAATGTGGTGTACTGACTTGCCACACTATCGCTTACCGCACATGCCTTGGGCTCATTGGGATTAACAGCTTTTACGTTTGCTGGCGCTGGTTTGGTGCATTTTCATGTATCTGACGAACATGAGTGACAATAAAATAACACTGTAATATGTACTTAATATTAGCTGAAAGCACAAGAAAATACTAGACCAAGGCGGAAGACGTTAGTCTGTAATTAATTATTATGTCTACGTGTGTCGTGGTTGGCATAAAGTGCTGCCACTTGTCTTTCTCGCTGCGTACAATTATCTATCGTGAAGCGCACCTGAAAATTCTAAGGAAAATGAGCCTACTCGCCTACGCGTAAGGTGGGTCAGGAGGCACTCCACCAGTGTAGGTAACCTTCCTCTCTCTAACCTAGAACTCACTGATTCTCCTGTATTTACCTATATGAGCTAGTCTCAAACACAATGCTACCACTGTGGGAGGAAGGTGCTACCGGGGACATAACAATCAATGGTCAGGCTAATAAGTGAGAACACTTGCATAGACAACACAGTTATTATAACTTTGATTACTACTCGGATTAATACAATACAACAATATACATGGAACAGATATCATATAACTTTATACTTCTCTTGATGGTATAATTAATAGAATAACTATCAACCTTGGAATGACACTAACACAGGGTGTCTATTGACCGGGAAAACCAGAAATTGTACAGGAATTTCACTGCCCAGGAAAATTACGGGATTTTAGTCAGATGTCATTTTCCGTCCTCTCCGAAAGTCTATAATGTCATGAAAGCCATAATGCTTGGTGACGAAACAGCCTCGCTCGTGAATCTTGTAATTAGTGCATCAACTGATGTTTACTGCTGACGTTGATTGCGCCTGTCGTTCGCTACTGATAACGCACACCAAAATATGTGCGTGTCCGTCAGACTAATGGACTCACCCAATCTCTGTGGCCGCTTGCCACGGGCTGTCATGCCAGTTGGCATGCGACTGTTTTGTAACGTATGGTACAGTGACTATTAAAGTGCGTCCATCTGGTAGCTACGTTCGTAATCTGTTAACACATTGTAAACAGACGATAATATTTGTGAAAAAGTGCTAGCAGTATATTATATTCGTTCCTAAAGTATAAATGCTCATAAACTTTAAAAGTAAAACCTCAATAATTTGAAATTCCCATAGCCAAAATTTTTGACTTCGAAGCACATAATTTTGAGTGAGAGAGAGAGGTTTTTTTTTTTTTTTTTTTTTTTTTCTTCTCAGAAAACAGTGGTGGCATTGCACATTTTAAATATTAGTATATGCAGTATTTACACACATGTGTCTTGCTATTTTTTCTCAAAGTAAGGCCTCCAGAATGGTGCTCTATGCACAAGCCACTAAAACTGGTGTGCAGTCTTTCTGTCTGTAACTTGCCTCTGTGGCTTCCAGCGGCGACTGTAATTTTATGGCGTAATAATAAAGACGCACACCCTCTATGACTTTAAAAACTCCAGTTTTTACCATTCCCAGTTTCAAAAACTGATATTAAAATAACTTAAATCTCCAGATGTGAAAAGTTTCATAAACGCCAATCTAAATATAGAATACAAAAGGAAATGGAGCAGTTTCAAATAAAATTTACTTCATGGAAATTTAGCACAAAATGGTGCTACTGGGGGGAAAAAAAAAATACTATGTAGGTTTGGAGGTAAAACAAGAAAATTTGCACCAGGAGCTTTCCCTGTCTTGCAAACTGATACTGAAAATAATCTCCACGCAAGGCTGCCTCCCCACTTTTTTTTACGTATGCTTGGCGCAGTTGTCTAAACCTGTTCCTCTTCCCCCATTTCGTCTTTTCCCTTCATTTTCTAGGCTATTGTTTGTCAGCCGACCATGGGAGTAAGACTGTAGTAGCATAGCAATTCAAGCCTGCGCAAAAAAAGGCAGCTGGGCAACTACTTGCGTGGATCTACTACACACAATATGCCTATGTGCAGTGGTATTTGTACCCTTTCTCTGATGCCGTTTCAAGCATTAGATACCTGTCCAGACGTTACCAAGTCATGTTATTCAACACAAAACCACTCAAATGAAGTGTCTTACAGGTCAAAGTATTCAGCGCAGCGATTTATCTTTAAACAAACCCATGTCCTGGACATTATGACAAGAACTTCTGTACCGCTCATTCTTTCATGTCTCTCATAAACAAGGTCGGGTAAAAAAAAAGAAGATAAACTAGGCAGGAAATAGCAGCCTGACTGGCGGGAGTTTGGATATGTAGAAAGTCGGGGGAGGGGGATGACAGCTCGTGTTACGTATGGTCACCTGCCGACAAACGTGAAAGGTGGCAGTGTGTGTGTCGCCGCATGCGATCGACTGATGCGCCTACATAAAGAGGCAGTTTGCTATGCTTGTTGTTTTGTTACATAACAGAAGTATAATTACTGCTGCATTAATAAATTATCAGAATTTTACATATAATGTGTTGTTATGAATGCTTAACAAGCTGATAGAGCATCTGAGTTGAAACCAAAGAAATCCTAAATTACTTAATAACAAAATTATCAGTTCGAACTCGGCCTTTGTATGCAGTGTCAACACTTTGTTCAGTTCAGAATTTGAAATACTTTCCAACTCCAAATTATTCACCACAATTGAAGAACTAGTGCGACATGTATCACCCGTATATGCTATAACATAGCTACGGTTTCTTTTCAGCATTGCACTTTGCAGTGCTAAGAATTTTGCATACCTGTCTCTTGCTTAGCTGTGTAAAATGTAGCCTAGTATGAGAACTTGAAACAACATGCATTTTTACAAGTATATGTAACATTTTCTCTCCCCATACTAAAAAATTATATTTTATTAATAAAACATAATTTGTAAGACAGGACAGCTTTGGATTTCACAAACATGCACTTGATTAAATAAACTTTATTCTACCAGTATTGACTTAATAATTACTGATAGTAAAAAAATCCATTGCATCTTATATTAATGTCACTAACTGTATTAGATGTTTGCTGTGGAAAAGGCAGACCATAAGTTTATTTTATGTGCAACTTGTTAATATTTGCAAACACAGGTACATAATGATTAAATTGATATGATTATTTTAAGTATTATCCATCCGTGTATTTGAGTGAACTGTATTTGAAATAATGAGGAACTGCATTATATTTTTCATAATGTTTGTTTTATACTTCTCTGTGAGCATCATTAAGGGTACTTCGAAGCTGCAGATGTGCATGGATATTTTCATTACTGTACGGGAATTGTACAGGAACCCTGCCAGAACTCTTACGTTGAGATGATTGGTAATGGGGACGCGTGAAATAACGTTATGCCTACTGCATCACTGGTTATGCTCACCAATTAAAATACTGCAGAAGGGCCTAGAGCTCCTTTAGGCCAGGTCTGATGTGTTGCCTTCTGCTTCATGTCGATTCACACACTTAACACTCACTGACTCTCTTCTTACTCTGCGGTGCCATCTGGGACATCTGGGGGGGGGGGGGGGGGGGTTGCCTTGGGTGGCGCTTAAATAGTCTGGTGACGTAGAGCATGTTTTACAAACAATTTGCTCGCCCACAATCTATAGTGCATAGCACCATAGGTGATATGTGTGCAGTGCCTGGTTGCCGCTTCCAATGAACTACCTTAGAGGCAGGCCTCAGTTTGCAGTCCCAGAGGTGTGTGTATTTTTCTTTGTGGTACGCGATATTTGTTGCACCTGGGGTTTATTTACTGGCAGTAATCCTCAATACTGAATTTACTATGAATAAAGAGCTCTTTTACGTTAATGATATTATCTTTAAATAAAAGCAAAGAGGAAGACACATATAGCAAAATGAGCTACTCTAAAAATGTTAAAAATAATAAGTTTTTATTTAACTTCGTTAAGAATACGCGGTGAGTCCGTATAACTTTAAATATATTAAATACTCAATAAATAAATAAAGGAAGCTTGGTCCAATATGAAAGTTCAAGCGAAGGCGTTCTGGACAAAGTTAATTTATTAAAATAAAGTTCATTAATATGCAATTAAATTACTCTAGTTTAAATGAAGTGCTGTGAGGTAGCCTAGTACTTCGTGAACCTCTTCCCAAGTGGAAAGGGAAGGTAATGTGGAGAGAGACGTTTCGTATATGAAGCGGCACAGCGATGGATGCGTCTTCGAGACTCCCCGACGGCGAGCGTCTTCTCACTTTGAATCACGCACTTCAGTGCGTGGCCTAGTGGTCAACACATGACCATAGTATTTTTCCTTGGCCTTGTTCAGACTGTGAGGTTGGTTGGCTGCCACTTACCAAGTTGGTCTAGTGACCATCACACCCTTGAGACATTTCTTCAGCGATGTTTCAGACTATTGCTTCCTCTGACTTATTCAGACTGCGAGGAAGTGACGACTCCCTTTTGCCTGGCATGGCACCTCATATTTATACCCAAATTCTTGTTTTGTTGGCTTTCAGAGGGGTGAGGGGGTGGCTAGCTTCACATCACTGGGATTTTTTTATTAGAGTTTCTGCACTGTGGTACCCTTTTCTTATCTTTTTGAGTAGAGGCTTTGACATATCTTATCACCTCGGCACGAGGCGCTAGAAGCTGTGGCGATCTTGTAGAATGGGTGTTGCGCTCCCACAGCACACCCTCAAACTAGCTTATCTATTCTAAAATATGTTGGTGGCGCTTGAGATTTAAAATTCCCATGTTGTGGTTAGGACGACCACGTGACGACTTTAATTAGTTTATATATTTTTATTAACTACGTGTCTGTATTTTCAGTTGGCGTGATGCTTGTAGATCTAGTAGGCACATGATTTTCAATGATGATGGTGATGCAGAGTCGCAAGTAGAGAGTGCATATCAACTGCGCAGGAATGCATCACGTGTCATTCGCCCACCGTTGAAATAACGAACACCCATCTCAAGCATTAAAAAAATTTCCAATCTGATTCATGTTGTTCAGGTGACTTGACAACGTAAACAGGTTGTAGATCTTGTGCAGTGACTGTTCTGTGTGCTCGCTGCTTCGGTGTGGGTGTCAAGCGAGTTATCAGTCTTTCCCTCTGGCTCTGCGCACATCTGGTAAGTACCTGTGGCGGCTAACTGCTTTTCCTCTCTCACTTTCTTCCTCTTCTGCCTCGTTTCCTCTCCCTTCACGCTGGAGAGGCGGGTGTCGGGTGATGGCTTCGACGGGCTTGCTACTTTGCTCTTCTGCAAGGAAAAAGGATTTGCTGATTTGGGAACTTGGCTACGGGTTGCTTTTGTGAGCTGTTTCTTTGCTCACTTAAATACTTGGTGTATGTCGCAATGCTCATAATTTACTTCTTCTATTAACAGTTGCAATGGAAATCCCTCACATTTTAAGGCCAGAGCTTACAATAAAGAACTTTAACTACCAAGTCGAAGGTTGACAGGTTGAATCACCGATGAAAAAAGAAATCTAAAGTACAGCAGGGTTCAGCCAAGGACAGGGCAGTAACATTTTCCAAGGCTTTCATGGTAAATTTGCTATATGTGGGAAAGCCAACACTCACTGGGGCCATCGCTGGAGGTGAATGGGCCGTCTCCGTTTGTCCAGACCAAAAAGACACAGCTGCACGTCGCAATCCTGCGACCGCAGCATCAGCGCTGAAGCTCACATCGTTATCTAATGGGAACTCTTGCAAGTCCTCTTTCTCTAGCTGATACACAAATGACACCTCTGCCATGATCTCATTCGTAGAGCATGAAAAAATAAGTACAAAACTATGTCAAACTTATGACGCAGCAGAATGGCACATTTTATTTGTGACGTATAAACCAAAAAAAAATTTTAACAATGACTAGCAGGTAAATTAAAAATAGACACTAGCAGAAAATGTAACATGCATTCAATGTTTATCTTTTCTTATATTTGATGCACTCAAATAATAAATGAATTATGTTAAATACAAATGGTAACCACATGTATTAAATTGTGTCATACAGTTTACCAATTACTTTGACTAGAAAGTGGCAAAATGTGTATATTAAATTCAAAAGGAAAGTTAAAAAATTACAACATACAATGCCTCAAGATGGGAATGCACCGGTCCGGCCAATCAAAGTCTTCCAATCACAGTGAAAGAAGCTTTAAAAAATTGTACACAATTAAATGAAATCAGCTAAAAATAATAATAGCAGTGTATATTAAAAGAAAAAACTCAGCCTCAGTAATGTAGCCCAAACTAAATAAGTTTAAGTAGAAGGTCCAAAAAATATTATAAATTACGTTAAAGCTTCACTTCATGGTTCATATGCATTTAATATTGATACCACAAACTCCAAAAAAAGAGATCAGTTAAAAAAAAAAGAACTAGCCCACAAGATAATGAGTGCAGTAGTAAAAGTAGGTACAATAGAGGGCAACACACATTAAGGCCCATTCAACCATTCTTACTGCGGACAAACATTCCATCAATATTTAATTAAAGGAATAACAAGTGAAATCCAGACAGCATACCATGAAGTGGCTTACCAAAACACAATTTTGAATGGCGATCAAAAAGACAATCTAGACACTAAGCCAACTGCACAGAAGATCTCTAAAATCACTAAACCCTAGCCTTCACATATGATATTAAAAACTCTCCAAAGTTACTAAAAGGTCAAACACTGCACCCATGACTTAACTTAAAAGTTACCAATGCCAATTAAAACATGATAGTTAAATGTTGTACATCGTTAAGTGACAATACCAAGCAGTAAAGTGACAAGGGCTCAGACAGTTCAAAATTCTCAGGTACGTAGGTATTGAATACACATTTGCTTGGAGAGGAGTGGTGTTAGCTATAGAGGTTGAAGGAAAGGAAGAGGGTAGGGGAAATGACGGAGTGCGCCACAATCTGCAGAGAGTTAAAGCTGCAAAAGCAGCACAGAGGTACAGACCAATTTAGAGTAGCGCAGGACGGTGCACATTATCGGTACACGTTTGAATAACAGGCTTATTGTTGTGTTTGTAAGGAACATGCCACGAGGGAAATAATGCTTTAGTTTTTTGTCTATGGCCTTTGTGATGGTGCACATTTCGTATTGATGTTGCAGTGAATGAAAGGCAAACTTTACATAGTTTTTTAATCACAGTATGCAAGTATTTTTTCTCATTAGTTTTGGTGATGGATGATGGTCATAAAAATATTTTGTGACACACGACGGTTTCTGGTTCAGAGTAATATAGTAGTACGTCCTAAAGTAGCAACTTTGGGTAGTGCTCGCCGGAGGCGCTACTAGGTTGACCCGCATCTTAATTAATGCCAGACAAGGACACGACCTAAATATATAGTGGGCCATGTCGGCTGTGGACTTGGCTATTGGTCTGCTGACTGGTTTAGGAGCCGCTGGCTTACCCAGTCCTGGGCTGGGGCATTGACTGGAGCTGCTGGCTAGAGTGTGGCTGCTAGACAATCCTGTCTGTCACCACTGGCTGCTGCAACTGGAACTCCAACTGCTCCTCGGTGGGCTGGGGTAGCATCAGGTCTTGAACCAGGGGCAGGCTGCTCCTATTGGCACCTTCTCTCCTCTGTTGAAGGCGGTGGCGATAAAACAGACGGCTCCTGGAACCTTACGGGGAGCCTGAAACAAAGAAGGGAAGGGAGCCGGGGAGTTAAGCCCCACCGACTTGCAGGTGGCTTGAGCCATCATTCCCGTGGGGTTAATTAGCAGGGTGCCTTGCTTGGTTGGGTGCAACCCCAGGTTGATGGGTAGGCAGTAGTTGCCTGTCGTTCCCTAATGTCCTTCCCACCTCTCTGGATGAAGGGCATTATGTTCAATTACTTTATCCACCTTGTCCAACAAATAGGAGCAGGCGATGTGTGTTCCCTATCTAAGCATATTCTGCCGTCTAGGTACACCAGAACGACGCTAACTTTCCAACATTCCATCTGCAAGCATTATTGTTCTTGATAATGCTGTATACCATAGCCTGTGTGAGAACAAACCCAAACTAGGTCTCCTACTATTACCAACACCAGAAATTGACTGGTAAATAACATTTTTTCTGCCAACAAGAGAAAATCCAAGTTGCTTGTAAAGGTTCAATTACATCAGCAACCTCCCATTTATACAGTCAATAAACTGTTTACATCCCAAAGACACGCAATTATCCAATTACCACCATACCATTGTGATCTAAATCCAATAATAAAGTACATCTGGAGCATGGTGAAATCCCGTGCTGCTAACAAAGAGGTGACCTCTATTGCAAACTCGGACGTTCTACAATTGACTCATTCAGCCATAGACAGTATTTCACCAGCAGACTGGGAAAAAAATGTGATCATGTGACAAACATAGAAAACAATTATTGGGTAAATGACGGGCTGGTGGAGGAGGAGATTCCTCAAGTTATGTTGAACCTACAACGTAGTAGTAGGAGGGGTAGTGACAGTGACAATACACCTATGATGGCAACATTTCTGGAGTGGAGGAACCAATGTTATGTTTCTAGCAGTGTTGCACAATAACGGTTATTAACCACAAAATAAAATGGTTCTTATATGTTGTATTCAACAATTATGTTTATAATGTGCTTGTGTCTTAAAGTAAACCACATGCTTTTCTTGGCTGGTACTGATGGTCTCTTCCATTTTGAACTAAGGTATGGGAAGGGCCTTCCCACCTGCACTTTACGAGGTGACTTTTTAACTCCACCCAGGGCTACAGTTGCACAGTATACAATGATGATCGATAGTTTTATTGAACACAAGCTCACCAACCCCACTTGCAGCCATGCAACCCCAAACCACGCTTCACTGTTAGCAGCAGAGTCTTCTTATAAAGATCATCATTCTCTTTCTGCCATATGTATTGTTTTCTATCTTAATAAATAATATCACATTATTTCTTGCCTGCAAATAGAAAATCGTTCCACCAGGTTCCATCTTTATTTACATGCATTTTTTGCAAATTGAAGCCACTTTTTCTATTTATAGCACTTGCATATAGTTTCTTCCTTACTACTTGGCTATTTAACCCCTCTGTTTCCAGAACACATTATATAGTTTTTACACCCACTTGTTTACCATACCAAATTCCCCACAAACAGATGCTCTAAGTTTTGGAGCACTTAGATAAGAATTTTGTTTTATTCTCGTCCGCAACGAGTGTTCTTCACATTTGGTTAATCTTTTTGCCTTCCTTTTTGCGGTATGGACTCTATCCTGTCTTTGTTTTTGTATTATCGGACTCTTGTTACCAACCATGCACTTACTAGTGTATACAATTTTGGTAGTTGCATTTTATCTCACCCCTTTTTTATAGTAAATGATTACCAACTGTTTTTGTTCAGATGTCATGTTATTTCCTTTATGACCCATCGTACAAACTGCACTTAGGCCTTGTCTGGTTGACGTTCAAAGGTAATCTGAGCGAGTGCACAGTCCTATCGTGGCTTTAACGTAATAACCCTGAACACATGTTAAATAAACAAAGCAAAACCGAATACTAATGGGGCATCAAAACGCATCATATATGCAGGAACAAATCCAATGCTATTTTGTATGTAGCATATTTAATGTACTGAAATGATAATGTTCATGCAGTTTTGTATTGTAAATACGTAAAAACTCATAGTTGTTACACTACATCAATTTTATTTGTGCCACATAGTTTCAAATTTGTTGGTAAGGCACCAAAAGACCGAATATTAATGGGAGCATCTGTGTTTGTCTGCTTACTTATTAATTTGTGTTATGGAGGTGCAGGCCACTTGGTGGTAGGTACACGAGAAACATCAAAATATTGGGAGTGTTGGTGTCTATGATTGCATGTATTATATAAATAAAGTGATACGTAAGTATGCCGTTGATCCATGACTGTGTCTGCCCACAGCACCATAGCAGACGACAGTGACCAGATGGAAGAGCATGCGAGTGTCAAGCAGCTGAAGGCAACCTTAGAGGAGGGTGGGGCAGTTACCCTGCAGGAGTGCTTTGAGGTATGTCTCACTGTGTCTAGAGAGAGAGAGAGAGAGAGAGAGAGAGAGGGGAGGGAGGGAGGATGCAGGATGCGTGGAGAGGGGTGTGGTGTGTTCCTTCATGTTCTGGCTTGGCTGGAGGTCAGAAACAAGGACCACGACTTTCGCGCAGTAAAAAAATGTTTACTCTTTTCAGCAGATAAAAATTATGGTTCAACTATTATAAGATGGTGGTGATATGCATTTGAAAACATCTTTCTCTTTCTGTCACTCTGTCTTCATTTATATCGTTGTCTCTATATCTAACTCCCTCTATCTCTTAATTATTTTCAATTCAACTTGTGATATTAATATATGAATTGACACTAGCAATGGGTTGATATTGCACTGGATGAAGCATCTGTGGACCCTGGGCGTGTAAGGCGCTGGCTCACCAGAGCTCGTAGTTTGGGCACTGGATTTTGTTACCCTTTTACTGCCTCGCTTAGTAATGGGGCATTGGAATAACTGTGCACAGCTATGCACAGACAGAGATAAGTTAATTAGGGGATAAAAATAAACAAAAAGTATAGATATACTATTTTAAAGGGTGTAGTGAATATCCTTTAGGTGCAGGCATGGCAGTAAGTGGCAATACAAAAACGTAGCAGTGCTTGGGAGGGGACGGTTATGGTGTGGTCAGTCTAGGAAGAAACTGACTCTTCTTTATGGTAAACCCCTGCCAGAGTTGTATCAATAGTTTGGCATCTCTAGCAGCTAGAATGTATTCTCTGGCATACAGCAGCTTGTGGAGAGGGCCCCGTGATCCTCTTCAGGAGTGACCTGCTACTCTCCTCAGTTGCCCCTTGGGGTTCACAGCATTCCCCATGCAAGGTGTCTACGACTCTCAGTTAGCTGCGCAACCAGCTTATAGCCTGAGAATCGTGATGACCTGTGTCTGTTCTCCTCAAGTCTCAGGAGCTTCAGAGAAAAATTCTCTCTCCCTTTCGCACTGTGTTACTAGAGGGCAGCGTAACCAGCCAGCACTAGACATCAAACATTGACAAGAGGCAGGAATGTTCATTTGGTTTCTTGGTTTGGTTCTCTAATGCATTAGTTGTGCATGCACATGGAAGTGCTTAGGTGGTTCACACAAAAGTTAAAGCAAGTACAGAGGATGTGAAACAAAAAAGAATTGACTGCTGGTAGATATATATTTTATTTTGTCACTGGAGTTGGTAGAACATAAATCTCTGACCTGTTCTCGCTAAGATCTGATGGACAAGGGACCAAGTTGCCAAGCTGAACACCAAAAGGTTGATAAACCAGTAAACATTACGTCTGGTGTGGATGAGACACTTGAGCCATTAATCGGTACTCATTTTATAAGGCTTTGCCAGAAGAGCTTCTACCAGGCATTGAAAAACACAAGTTGAATATGCTGGAAGAGCAAATTAAACTGAGAAATCTATGACAATTACAGAAGGCAAGCTTCAACGAACAAAGAGACTAGTTACTGAGCACTCTAGCTGGAGTCCAACCTCCAATGTGGAAAACTCTCTTTCTAAAGGCTGTGCAAGGAATTATACAGAATGTTCCATTAATCTTGACCACTCACGTAACTCTGTACTGCGGCTCCAAATGAAAAAGTGTTTAACACAAAAATTGAATAACTGGAAGGTGGAAATAATACCGCTGGGGAGTCAGCCTTATAGCATTATTTATTAATGAGATACGAACACTAACATCAGTTTTTTAAATAGCACCATGTATCTATTGGCCAAAAGTTCAAAGAAGCTCGTCAAGATCTATTAAAAAATATAGCAGATTGTACCAGTTTAATAAACAGATTGTTAAAAACCACCACAGACATGGGACTCATATAAGGGTTCATGAAGACCATTTTTATGTAATGTATTGCAGCTCGATTGCACTGGATGGTATAGTACAGTATGACATCGATGCTCTGCATTTGATGTAGAGGTAATATAAACAGTGCAGGTACCCACAATTGCATACCCCATTCCACAGAGGTTGCGCTTAGAGGAAACAAAGGAACACACATGACGTGACGACTACTCAACCAGACATCTGTGTCAAGTCAAATACAGTACACTGCATGGTGAAAGTTGTTGTAACAGAAATGTACTCGAACAACTAGAAGGTAGAAATGCTGCTCATCTATGGAGAATGTAAGTTAGCAGATGAATGTGTTCATATTAATTTACAGTACAGTACACTGTAATACAGTCGAGTGAGTTGCACTGAAATGCACACAGTTCTGTTATTACCATTATCAATAGCTCTATTTGCTCACTTGTCATTCTTTGTTTTGAAGGTCGGCGTAAAGCTAGTCAGGTAGAGCAACTCTACAGAGAGTGATACTCTGATAAGATCCAACTGTCCAGATGGATGTTTTCCAGTCTCATTGTAAAACATGGAATTTGAACCCACAGCAATGCATTTGTTGTAGAATTCACACAGATGAAGCTGCTGAGTTGCTGTTCTTGCTGCTGTAGCAGTTATTCCACACGTCAGCTCATGCCAACTTGAAGCCGAAATTGTCATACTGAAAATGAGTGCACATTACATTCTTAAGCATTGTACGTTCCATGCCTATTGTGTTAGCTCTTTGAAAAGATTTGCTTCAAAATTTCATCCTTGATCCGAATGAAGCTCAAGTGGCACTCCAAACCTGTAGAAAACAGGCTCTATAAGAGCATCAGCTACTGTGCCTGCCTCTTGGTTTGGCACCGGTATGACCTCGGGCCACTTTGTGAAATAGTCTTGTGCTACCAGAAGGTATCTATTTCCCCTTCTAGGATTTGGCACTCTGGTAGGACCAATGACTCCCATTGTTACTTTCCCAATTCCTGTAAAGCACACCATTCTTTATAACAAGGGAATTCAACTTTGCCCATTATGCCTTGACTGTCATGCCTAGGCTATATATCTCCTCATGTCGGTCACCGCCCGGTTTCCTCCCACTCCAATATTGGACGCAAGGTGGGGTCAGTTAGCTGATCATTTCTTATGTCCTTTTCATCCCATGTAGTTGACCCATCACCGGATACAGGGCCTTGAATTCTTGTCCTCCTTGCTTTCCATGATACGCCAACCTTCTCCTCCTGGTGTTCACAATGACAACAGAATGGTTCGCAATGTCTTCTGGAGAGTGCATCTGCATTGCTATGAAGGCGTCCAGACCTGTGTTGTATTTCAAAGTCATATTCTTGTAGGTGCTGTATCCACATGGCTATTTGACGTTCGGGGTTCTTGAAATTTAGCAGCCAGCGTAATGAAACATGATCAGTTCTTAGGATGAAGTGCCTGCCATAAAGATATGGATGAAAATGTGCAATCGCCTTCACCACTGCCAAAAGTTCCCTGCGTCACACAGTAGTTCCTCTCGGGCTAGTGTAGCACCTTAATGAAATATTCCAATGGCCGCTCTTTTCCATCCTGGATCTGAGATAACGCAGCCCCGAATACAACATCACTAGCATCAGTATCCGTAATAAATTCACCCTCTCTTCTCGGGAAGCCTAGTATTGTGGGTGTTTCCTTTAGTCTATTGAAAACAATTTTGCACTCTGGGGTCCAATAAAATTTTCTTTTTGCCTGAGTCAATTCATGCAAAGGTTTGGCGATAGTGGCGAACCCAGGCACAAATTGATGTTAGTAACCACATAAGCCCAGGAAACTTCGAATTTCAGTTTTATCCTTTGGTGAGACCAGTCTCATATTGCTCTGGTCTGCTCAAGGTCAGTTTCAATCCCATGGGCCAATACAACATGGCCCAAGAAATTAATTTTCTTTTAGAAAAGGTGGCATTTCTTAGGATCTAATTTCAGATTGGCCACAGTCATTTTCTGAAACACAGAACCTACGCGTACCAGGTGCTCTTCAAAAGTTCTTCCTGTGACCACAATGTTGTCTAGATACACCTGAGAAATCTCTAAGGGCAGAACTTTCTCCATTAGTCGTTTGAAGGTGGCAGAGGCATTGCATAGCCCAAAGGGCTTAAACTTAAATTGCCAGGTTCCTTTTCCTTGGACACAAAAGGCAGTCTTTTCCTTGTCTTCCTGGCATTGCCAATACCTGCTCTTCATGTCTAGAGTAGAAAACCACTGTGAACCTGCTGAGCTATTCAGGGTGTTGTCTATCCTAGAGAGTGGGTACGAATCGTTCTTGTTCACATTATTTAGTTGGCGGCAATCAACACACAATCTAATAGAGCCATCTTTATTTTTGACAAGCACAATGGGAGAATACCATGGACTGACTGATGGCTCTATCACATCTAAATCCCTCATCTCTTTCAGAATACTTTCGACGACCTCATATGAAGCTAGTGATAGTCGCCTTGGTGGCTGCTTTATGGGTCTGACATCCCCTGTGTTGATGTGATTGCATTAGTTCTGCCAAGGTCATTGGGCTCGCAGGACAAAGCACCTCTATTTCTCTGTAACAATTCTGAAACTGCCCTCTCCTTCCGCCAGTTGAAGTTTTATTTTGTATTTGTCATCAGTTCCCCCAGAGCATCTGGAAGAGGACATTCAGTAGGTTGTGACAGTGGAGCTTCTGGAACATTTGGAAGTACCTGTGAGACCTGCTGGCAAAACCCTATTGTGGCCCCCTCTTCAAGGTTGGTAGCACGGTCAGACAAATTATTCATCCTAACAGGCAAACTGTCGGATTTTGAAGAAATCAATATCCTGACTACAATGACACCATCGGGTAAAATGCCACCATTCTGAGCTGGTTCGATTATGCCCAATCACCTGCCAAATTTTCCCTGGCATCTACCTGGAATAACAACTTCACTAGAAACAGGGAGCACAGTTGACTGATTACACACTACTGGGCAGCTCATTGGCGAAGATAAATCTCATTGTGTTGACACTACCAACTCGGTATTACGTACATGTAACACCCCCAGTCGAGTATCAATACAGCATCCCAGCTTACGCAAGACCCAAAATGCATTCATCCTCTATTTCTGCTATGTATATCTCATATTCTATCTCAAGGTTACCAAGCTGTAAGAGTACCCTTCTCTTGCCTATAATTGGTGTGGTCTCGCCCGTCACTGTAGTTAAATAGCAGTGATCCATGCTCTTATTGGATGATCACTGGGGGGAAGGCCCAAGAATGTCAGGTCTTTACACTGTTATAGTCGCTCATGTGTCAACAACCATCTGACAAGAAACATCATCTAGTCTCCCCTCCACCAATATGGCATTGAAGTCTTGTTTCATTGAACGCACCAGCAAAAGTATTGGGACCTCCCCTCCAGCAATCACCGACCTTTGCCCTTCAAGACTGGTGTTTACAAGTTTCCCAAAGACATTGCACTCTCACATGCCTCTTGGCACCTTACCCCTGGCTGCTGCTGCTGCTGCTGAGGACAGTTGTCTCTCAGGTGTCCCGACTGTCCACAAGTCCAACATTGCGGCCGTTTGGGAGGGGGACAGCGAGTCTGTGTAGTACGCACCCTGGAGACGATGTCCCTTGTGGTTGTCTGCAAGTCCTTCAACATCCCTTTGATGCTGTCGTCCTCCCCTTCATTAAGTATCACTGCCCGCACTGGACATCAGGGCACCGATGACTGCCGTGCTGACTCCACTTCCAGTGCTCGGGCCAAGGCATCCTGCATGGTTTGAGGCGCAGCTAACCACACAGCTTGCTGCACCTCGGTGTCAGCGATGGCGTCAACGAAGAAGCCGACTGCGGTGACATCTCATGCCTCTTCCAAGCATCCCTCCAGAGACAGATGTGACAGCCTCACAATGTCCTGCCACAGCTCCTGCAGTGGTTCGCCAGGTCGCTGGCTGCAGCTTCGCAATTGGGCATGGTGGGCGTGCCGCAGGTACCGGTCATCGAATCAAAGCTCCAAAGCCGACACCAGTGTGGAGTATTCTAGACGATGTCGTTCCGGCAGCGACTGCATTATGCTCAACGCTGAGCCGCTCAGTACAGCCGCCAGGTAGTATGCCCGCTGCTCTTCAGTCCAGCTATTCAGGGTAGCCACAATCGCGAACTGGTGCCGGTACTCGCGACAACTTGACCCACTCCTGACTGGGGGGTACCTACACCGCAGAACTGCTGCGCCTCCCCTGTGATAGCTCCACTGGCGGTGACCTCTACCTTCTTGCTTCCCGCACTCGCCATCTCAGTGGTGACTAATCTCGGCTCCTCATCCGCCCCTGCATGTCATCTCACCTGCTGCTGCAAGAACTCACTTCCTATTTCATTTCTTGCTGTCACTCTTCTTGTCCACACAGTCTACTTTATTGTTCACCAACTCGCTCACACCTTCTATCTTTCTGTCCACATTCTCATTCACACTGGCTATTTTTCTATCTATGTTTTCATTTACACTGTATATTTTCTTGTCTACTACTTCTTTAACACTGTCTATTTTCTTGTCTACTAATTCACTAACATTAATAATTTGACTATTTACATTTTCATTAACACTACTAACAGATTCCCTAACACTACTAATTTGACTATTTACATTACTTATTTGACCACTCAGTCCTTCGATTAAGGCACAAAGTGCTTCCATATCTGCCGAAATTTCCTTGTTAGCATTCACAAATTCCTTAGTAATTTCCTGACCAACTAATATAATTATTATATTTACAAATTTACCCTGCAAGTAATAACCTACTATAGTAATATTTCCAAATATTTTATTATTTTATTTTTATAAAATGCCTCCATCCCACCAGTGTTACAATTTCTCTGACCAGAAATTAAGTGTGCTATACCAAGTTCATTAAGGGATGGAGGTTTTAATTAAATAAAAGAATTAATTTTAATTTCCGTATTTTATAGAATCTCACAATAAATTGATATCACTTACTGTTCACAATTGACACCAATTAATAAAATTTATAATTACGATAAAGAAATCAATGAAATTTATTAATTAAAAATCAGTTCCAATAGACAATCTATCAACCTATTCAATTATTTTATAATTCATATGTCCATATTTGACAGTTTGAATGTTTGCAATAAAATCCGTATTACACTTCCATTCAGTCCCACCTCAGTTGAGTTCATGTCCCGCCAGTCACAATGTTCTAGAGTCCTCCAAGCGCACTCACGCACAGTAGGCTTCACTCGTCGGTTTCACACCCTCTCGTCCATTCAAGCCACGAATACCTCACTTGCCATTGTCCCGCAATTTCCTGTAATAGTCCACACTACACTTTGCACACATACACTCGGCCAGGGGGCCTTTGTCAAAGACTGCCAGCCGCTGGGTTGCGGCAGTATATATAGTGTCTTAGGCCGTCACCTAGAATCTTCCCCAACTCGTGTGATGCGTTACGGAGGGCTGAGACACCAGCCAGTCTCACCAGAACATTCTTGCATTGTCGCCAAACTCGTTGAAACCTCCAGCAGGGAGAGGGGCCGTTAGGTGCTGACCACCGCCACAGCCCAACGGGCCGCTGTCCATTATTCACGGGTTTCCCGGAAAGAGGAGTCAGGAGGCAGCAAGCACATCGTTCCAGGAAGAGGGCGAGGTGGGTCTCTGATTACAGCGCGGGGCAACTGAGTCAGCGCCAGCTGCAGCACATAACAATACAAACAATTCTTTCTGGTCTTCTGTAGGAGATACCTCTAAGGAACAGAATGATAATGTGGTACCAGCATGATGGATGCCCAGCACATAGTGCCGTGTATGCACATAGTATTCTGGACCAAAAATATTCTGGTAGGTGGATTGGTCGTGGAGAAAAAGTTCAGTGGTGTGCTCGGTTTCCTGACCTTCACCCCTTTGACTTTTTTCTTTAGGGTTACCTCAAAAGCGCTGTCTATCGAGATTTATCCAACAACTCCAAAGAAAATGCAGGAACGTATTGTACATGCTTGTAATGCTCTTCAACAGGCAACATTGGAGGAATTATTGTCGTAATTCATCCAGCGACTGAACTTGTGTATCACTGCCAATGGTCACCACTTTGAATGTCTATTGTGAATCTTCGACAGTTGCAGTACCCGTGTGGATAACACTAAAAACGGGCAGTATAGGTCCCATTTTCTGTGTCGTATTTAATGTTAATGTTATGAAAGTGGACGCATGCCACTTATATGAGTTATACTGAATACGACTACAATTCATCCTAACGTGTCATATTCTACCAGTTACCACTACCATAGATGGCTACAGGATTGTTTCCCATGGAGATACAGTAACAGACATGTGGTATTTCCTGATGTTCCAGACCCAACTTCCTCTCACTACTCTCATAGCATCTACGTATCCCGAGGAAGGGTCAAACCCAGCACGTTATTCAGGAGTGCGCACAGGATTGCTCCAGTCTAGCAGGCGATCGTAGCACGTGAAATAAGCATTGTTTCCAAGTGGCGGCGAAATACGTCAGCCTCCCCAAAGCACTTACTAGAAACAGTGTCGCCAAGCTTTCCGAAGATGGCTGACCGCCGACGAGCGCCCAAGACCAAATAGCCGAGCGCAAGGATAGATTCTCCCACCACCCCGCTTGCTCCAGGCAAACATCACAGAGTTACGTCTCACCTCCAATTCCAGCCCAGCCATGGACCGGCCGAGCATACAATATAAGGCAGTGCGCGGTCGAACATGCCAGTTATCGTCTCCAATAGTTCACCTCAACACTTTGGTGCTGGGGCTCTCTACCTAATCTTAGGCCCTCACGGTCCTTTCCAAGAACTCGAAGAGATCTTCAGCAGCCACCACTGGCTGTCGCCACCAATGACCAGAGGCTCCTACCACTTCTTACCAGAATCTCCAGACTTCCGCTGTTGATCCTCCTGGTTCAACAGCCGCCACTACTTGGTAGTGGGTGGAAATTACACCCACTGCTGGTAAAAGTAGTGGCACCTTTATTTCTTAAAGTCTCTTCGAGACATTCGAAGTTAGAGTAGCTGCAACTGAGTTGCTTCATAGCTGTCAAAATTATTTTATACGAAGTTAGATTAGGAGCATGTCTCCTCCACCTGTTTTACTGTAGGTTACTTCCGACCAAATTTTGCTTGGTAGGAGATAGTACGTGTCACTTTGTTTATTACTATGTAAGAAATATGTATTGCTCCTATCCTAGTGTTGTTTATTCAAGAGGTGTATTTTCTACTCACACCATACATAGACAAGTAGCCAGCCTGCCTAGCGCTGAAACCCAGCATTCCAACAGTTGACAGCAGCAGCAATATACCAGGACTTGGGGCCAGCACCAGTGTTACCCTACCACCCCTGCAGTTGGAGAATCAGGTTACGAGTCAGATGGGCAAAGTAAGGAAACCTGACAGAGTAAGTAAGGTGTGCTCGGAGTCTCAGACTTTGTGTTAAGCCAGAGGCCAACTCTACCTACTTCACATAAACCAAGGCCCCAGTATTTCAACAGTAACCTGTAACCTTGATCCAGCGCACCTGACCTAGCGCAACCAAAACCACATGGACCATGTCTCAGTTCAGGCTTCAGAAAGCAACATGTGTCAAGTGTACTTTGTGCTACATGTTTAAATAGGTCTTGACAAGCTTCAGTGAACATTCAACCAATAGATACACAATACCATTTAAAAAACTGATGTCATTACCCGTACCTCACTAATAAATAATGCTATCAAGTATTATTACCACTACCATAGATGGCTACTCTCATACTCTCATAATACATGCCCCAGCAGTATTATTTACCCCTTCCAGTTTACAACCTTTGTGTGAAACACTTTTTCATTTGGAGCTCCAGTATGGAGTTATTATGGGTAGTCAAGATATGTGGGACATCCTGTTGGCGCGCACGGTTCACTGATGATGCTGTCTCCTTAGTCCTATTGACTTATGCAGGATCTGATTGGTCGTGGCGGAGCAGGTTCCTACGTCCAACATGGGTTTCTAAAAGCACTGATTACCCTCTTGAACCCTACTTATTGCCCTTCCGAGGTGTGTTCTCTTCTTGTTATATTTGTTTTTGCCTGGTGGATCGTGGTTTGCCCACGTTGGAGGTGGTTTGGTGGGTGCTGCCTAGTGAAAGGGTTATTTCTGAACAGAGGAGAATCAAACCCCAAGGTGATTCAAATTGCAAACGTCTCCCGGCACCCAGGTAGTGCAACTTTACTCACTGAGAAGGCCGCCAATAAATGGGATGCCAGCTGTCCCAAGTCACTTAGAAATTATTGAGGACCGTGGATAGTAGTGAAGTTACAATGTGAGGGGATCTCGTGATCCGGTCGATCGTTCTAACTGGGACCTACTTTCACTACCTGGTTGTCCCCAACAATTCTGTCTCGGTCTAACGGTTGCGAATGAAATTAAGGGGAGTGGAAACTGTTAGGGTTTTAGGGGTGTTTTTAGGGGTAAGATAATCTTTACCACCTTCCCTGGTGCAATACGGATTGTGCGCGCCTTGCGTGGGTGCATTTCCTTTATGGGGTTGGGGGTTGGCATGGTCAGGATAGGTAGGCTGATAATAGCTCACGTGTTTGTAGTCAGGCCACGGTCAACAGATTCCCAAATATGCATCGAGTTCCAATTTATGGTTGCATGCATCTATTGGCGAGATGGGACGCGGCGTGACAGGTACTGGAGATGGGGGTGCGACCTCGCAAGTGGAGTCTACTAGCGGAGCAGTAATCGGTGTTAGCAGTTCTTGCCTTCGCCACCTTTCTTATCCATTTGAAGTTAAGTTAGAATATACGGTAGTGAATTAAAGGATTATAGTCTCTCAGCACAAGATTTTATAAGAGAGCCAATACGCTTCCCCTTTTCTGCTGACATGCAGTTCTAAGGGGAATTTTTTTCCCAGACACGCCCAAGGCACTGACAGAATAATTTGCAGGCGAGAGTTAGAGTGTCGCTGTGGACAAGCAAGGGTGTACCGGATGCTCCCAGGAGTTTTGGTATCTCATCAAGCCCCATCTCCTGAGGGTTCGACTCACTCATACCTATTTCACAGGAAGGAAGCTGAATATTTACTTGAAAACAAAACACTGTCAATTAAAATTGAGGGTGTTGATTAAATAATGGAGTCAAATAAATAAACTTCGACGTAATGTTTATTTTACGTCTGGGAATACACTGGGAATTCCGGTTCTATTGTACAATCTAAATGCTTGGTTACTTAATATTACTATATTAAATGGCTTGGTTACTTTACCACAGGTGACAGTGAACCTGTTCAAACTTGAAAAGACATTTGTCACTCTGAGAAAATTCACAATTTACAGCGTTTTGCTTCCAGAGGGTGGTTGCCCAGAGGGGATGTCATGATGACCCGCTAGCGGTGTGCAGAGGGTGCATTGTTAGGACCTTGAGGTTACCTCTGGAGAGTCATGTAGGAGGTGCTGGATGAGCTGGTGTAGGTGGAGCCTTCTCTTGCTGCAGGAGCTGGTAGAGCTTTGTGCAAGCTGGGAGAGGACGAGGTCTAGGTCAGACCAGGGAGAGCTCGTTGACCAGTGTGCGGTCGGCGAGCCGACCAATGCTTCTGAGCCTCCTTAAGTCCACAAATCTCTGCTTTAGGATTTTCCCTCCCGGGGGTATGGGGGATGTTAGCATTTCTCCGCAGGGGCTGTTTAAGGGTTGCAGTGGTGTTGCGCATTCCTGATCACCCTGGGTTGCGGCTGACGACCGGTTTACTGCAATCCTGTGGTGTCTCTTGTTACTTTCTTCTCTGCTTTCTGTGAGTCCGTAGCTCACTGGGTAAAACAATCTTGGGTTGAGGGTGTGGCGACTACATGACGGAACTCCATGTGGGCAGTACAATTTTATAATTAATCTTTTAATTATGAGTGTGACCGTGGTTGTCCAAGCTCGTGGAATCAATTCTGTCGGTACGTGAATTTCGTATGCCAATGTTGTGACTTCCCCAACCTCTTTATCGCTCGTTTACTGGGCAAAGTCGCCCGTAGAGTACACAGGCGCACTGCGCAGCAGTATGGTATGCATCACTGTATACCGCTCAGGAGCCATGGCGAATTAGGGACAGCTGCAGCTGGCTGCATGGAAGGAGAAACTCCCCTGATGTTCAGCCAGCATGCACATTTGGTGCCTGTCAGCTAGGGCAAGCCTAGGGAGGGGGTAGGCCCACCCACTTGAACTGGAGCACTGTGGTGCCTGCCTTTCAGGCCTTGTCTTGTAGAATAGACCTGTATAAAGGCTATATGGTGTTCGGGGAAGGATGGTAGTGGGGGGGCAGAGACTGAGGCTTTGTAAGCATGAACGACTGTGCTCGGGGCACGTCAGCACTAAGCAGCATCTAGGCCAACCATGCTAATTGTACAGATGACTCCCAATCTACCATTTTTGAGGTGACAGAAAATTTCCATACCTGCGGTATTTCAGTAGATGGGGGTTTATACATGTACATCAATAAAATACAACTCCTGTTCTGGCCATATTGTATTTCGTTTTGAGTATAATAAGAGCTGTACATTATTTCAGAATAAAATTTAGCTAATAAACACTTTTTTTTCAACTTATTTAAAACGACTTCTACTCATCAGTGCGAACCACTCTGTCACACCCCAACAGAGTGTGAATGGCAGTAAATCTTCCAGATGCCAAGAACTTGTACTGTTTACCAGCCGAGCCACCAAAGTGATGCTTCAAGGTCACCTAGTGCTATAGCATGCTGAGAGATAGCACCAGTAGTATCAACCACAGTGACATACAGCAGCCGGCCGGTGACATCACGCCCAGAAGATCTGACACCTCCACCCCCGCTCCACACAGGGACAAGGGCAAGCCAGGTGAGTATAAATACAGAGGCACGTCCCTTGGAACATCAGTCTGTCCTGTTCCTTCACCCCACTCCTGGTGACTTAGCACAGGTCTTGAGAGATCTCCATCCACGCCTTCCTAGATGTCTCTGCACTATGCAGACGTCCTCCAGAAGCACGCTACATTTGAGTCGTCGAACATTTAAACACCTTTCATTCCCTTCAGGACAAACATGTAGCGTTAGTTGAAATCGAGTAATTTTCATAGCCGTTTTGCCTACGTACCCAATTAGAATAGACGCAGATCACCTTCACTTGTCAAAGCGTAGCCAGCTTTCCATTAAACTCATGTTGATAGGCAGTGTAATCTGTTTCGTGTAAGGTTTCCAGATTTTGACATATTGTATGAAAGTAGTACCTTGTAAACAAACTGAATATGTATCCTTCCATGTGACTGTCAAAACATGTCAACATCATGTGAATTTTTCCTGAAAGACATTTCAAACATGTCAACTATAATTGAGGAAAATATGTGATTACACAGATCTTTTTTTTTATTTCTGATGGTAACATCTGCATTGTGTTACCAAAATACCATCAATAAAATATATTCATATTCTTACAATTAATTAAACAGATATTAATTACTATCAATCAATAATCACAAACACAAAAAAATATATTTGAAGTCAAGAAATTTCATTCGACTTGCAAGTTTGCAACTCTCACAACAGGAAAATCTCACAACAGGAAAATATTTGAGGCATGATAGGACATTGATGTTGGTTACAATTATCACTGTAATCAATTCTAATTCACACATGTTAAACAATTTAACGGAGAATTCAAAAACTTACTTTGCCTGAAGTATGATCAGAAATGCCTTCTTTGTATGCCTCTTGAAGAATTTAACGAATTCATTGGAAAAGAAAGTGAATCTCACATAGTTAGGCTAACTGATGTGAGCATCAGAAAAAAACATCATTAATTCACAACTGAGCAGTAAAATGAACTATGAGAAAACAAAAGTCTGCTGGAGTTCTGTGTAAAGGCAATGTCACCATTAGGTCTACCTTAAAAAAATTACATTTAGGCAGTGAACAAACACAAAAGAGTTAGGCCTGTCAAATTATACACAGAAACAGTTAATTAGAACTGTAAAAGTTTTCTACAATTAATAATAACGAAACCTATTTGTAGCAATTACTAATAAAATAAGCCTGTACAAAAAAAATTCCTCAAAATGGTGAAGACTGGTAGACCTGTGATCATTAAGTAATGAAACCTAGTGGCAATTACATCAAACACATGGCCTCTAAGAAATTTAATGAATGCTGAACATTTAAATGTTCCGCTAAAAACCCACACACAACATTTATATGTGTCTGCTAAAAACCAGCACACAAACTTAACATGTTTATCTTAATCATAAAAAGCTAACAAACGTTTGCCTAAGATATTTACATTTCCCCATCAAGATACATCACACTCCAAATATTCACGTACATAATTTATTGCTATTTACTTTGTGACTGCTTTTGATGAAATTCCAAGCAATTGGCCGGTCATTTCTAGCACAGAACTTCTTTCAAGTTCTCCCATTAGTATCATGTCTTCAACTCCTTTGGCAGTACGTACAATGTCTGGCTGTCATTGGCGATTGCATGAAGGATTTTTATGTCGCTGCATTTTAGATAACTTTTCACACGAAATTCATTAATTCGATTCGGAACTTACTAAACTGATATGCCTGCAAACAAAAATCGCATCTCACAACAACAACATGGCATCAAGTTGTTGGTTGTTGAAGACAAACAGCCCTCCTTTTTCATTATTTATGTTATGCAAGTTAACAAATTTGAAACTATAGACACTTTTAATAACCATATACAGACAACTATAATGTAGTATTATTTACGTTTATTCCAAAATGATTACTTATTTTTATTTGCACTGTGCACTATTTTCTTTTTCGCCCATGTAAGAAAGAAAATGTGTTATTCAAGGATACCACCATTGCTTCACATGGTGGACAGCTGACATTCGTTATTTCAAATATGACACTACTGTATTACACTTTAAATACGTTGGCAGCAGTAGCTGTCAAATTCTGGAAACTTTAAATGATACAGACTATAGAACAAACCACCGTGTTAATTTCCTCACAGAAATAATAATGTTTACTTGTACGTTTGAATCACATACACATTAGATGGTCACCCTTTCTATGAATCCCTGTGTATAGAACGGTACAGCCACAACCACTAGAAACTCATCCTCTTGGAGCTGGACAATCAGTCCAGGTTGTACTCCATCCACCGGGCTTGTGGCGCCGGAGGGAGTACTTTCCTGAATTGAGGGCCGGATCCTTTTGGGAACACATCTATGTATTCTGATCGTTGGCCATTTAAAGCTGATACTCAGTATCCACCGTGCTTCTGATGCTGGATGCTGGGATAGGGGGCAGCCTTGGTCTTTCGACTACAATGCGTGCAAATACATCTAGATAGTAACGAACGTCACTTGCACCACCTCCGCGTGACTGGTATTAGAAAATCTCTTCCTCATACCCTACTTCTGTCGGAGTGGTATTCGTAAGAGTGATAAAAATACTGTTACCACATCTAAATACCAATGAGAGCTTAGCCCCAACCCAACTGTACTTGACAACTTAAATCCCCGGGAGAGAGTTCAAGAAGCCCGTCATCTAGAGAGGCCAGACTATTCAGCGCCCTTACCAGATTTGTTTGAGCCAACCACCAAGACTGGCGGACGAATTCACCCCATCATCCAGGCTTTCTTTGAAGGATGATAAAGTCTCATTCGGCATCGCCATCACCTAGATCCGAGGACACCAGCTCACCATTGAAACCACCCAGCTGACCAGCAGCGCCGACATCAACCTGCCCACCTGAGCACCAGGTCCCAGTGCAAGACCGAGTGCATCACCTCTAAAGCCGCAACCAAGTCAAGCAGCCTCCTTAGGCATCTAGTTGCCCTGGTATACAATTGAGAGTGGGGCCACCCAGACATCTAGTTGTCCAGGTATACAAGTGAGAGTGAGGCCATCCAGACATCAAGTTGTCCAGGTATACAAGTGAGAGTGGGGCCACCCAGACATCTAGTTGCCCAGGTATACAAGTGAGAGTGGGGCCACCCAGACAACTAGTTGTCCAGGTATACAAGTGAGAGTGGGGCCAAGCAGACATGTATTTGCCTAGGTATAAAAGTGAGAGGGGCCACCCAAACATCTAGTTGCCTTGGTCAACTAATAAGAGTGGAGCCATTGAGACTTATAGTTGTCCAGGTTTAAAAGTGAGAGTGGGGCAACCCAGATATTTAGTTGCCCAGATATACAAGTGAAAGTGGAGCCACTCAGACATCTAGTTGTCCAGGAATACAAGTGAATGTGGGGTCACCCAGACATCTTGTTGCCCTATTATACTGGTGAAAGTGGGGCCACCCATGCACTAGAGTATCCCTGGTATACAAATGAGAGTGGGGCAACCCAGTAATCTAGTTGGCCAGGTATACTAGTGAGAGTGGTCCCACCCGGACATCTAGTTGCCCAGGTATATAAGTGAGTGTTGGGTTATTTAGACATCTAGTTGTCCAGGTATGCAAGTGAGAGTGGGGCCACCTGGACATCTATTTGCCCAGGTATACAAGTGAGTGTTCGGTCAATCAGACATATAGTTGTCCAGGTATACAATTGAGATTTGTGCAACCCAGAGATCTAGTTACCCAGGCATACACGTGAGACTGGGACACCCAGACATCTAGTTATCTAGGTATACCAGTTTGAGTGGGGCCACCCAATCATCTACTTGCCAAGGAATACAAGTTAGTGTGTGGCCACCTGGACATCTAATTGCTCAGGTATATGAGTGATTTGGGCCACCGAGACATCTAGTTGCCTATGTATACAAGTGAGAGTGTGGCCACCCAGACATCTAGTTGCCAAGGTTTTCAAGTGAGAGTGGGGCCACCAGACATCTAGTTGCCCAGGTATACAAGTGAGAGTGGGGCAACCCAGACATCTAGTTCCTTAGGTACACAAGTGAGAGTGAGGCCACCCAGACATATAGTTGCCCAGGTATAACTAGTGAGAGTGGGGCTACCTGGAAGTTTAGTTGCCCAGGTATAACTAGTGAGAGTGGGGCCACCCAGACATTTAGTTATCCAGGTATACAAGTTAGCGGGGCAACCAAGACCTCTTTTTGCCCACATATACAAGTGAGGGTGGGGCCACCCTGATATCCAGTTGTTCTTGAATACAAGTGATAGTAGGGCCTTCCAGACATCTAGATGTCTAGGTATACAGGTGAGAATGGGGCCACCCAGACATCTAGTTGCTTACGTATACAAGAGAAAGTGGGGGCCACACAGACAACTAGTTGCCTACGTAGACAAGTGAGCGTGGGGCCTCCCAGCCATCTAGTTGTCCATGTATACATGTGAGAGTGGGGCTACCAAGACATCAAGTTGTCCATATATGCATGT
Source organism: Dryococelus australis (assembly GCA_029891345.1). Classification (NCBI taxonomy): domain Eukaryota; kingdom Metazoa; phylum Arthropoda; class Insecta; order Phasmatodea; family Phasmatidae; genus Dryococelus; species Dryococelus australis. Next base: position 175,271,866 of record CM056995.1, read on the forward strand.
GAGAGTGGGGGACCCAGACATTGAAGTACCCCAGGTACAGAAATGAGAGGGGGGCAACCCAGTAATCTTGTTGCCCAGGTATACTAGTGAGAATGGTGCCACCCGGACATCTAGTTGCCAAGGTATATGAATGAGAGTGCGCCACCTAGAGATCTAGTTGCCCAGGTATACAAGTGAGAGTGGAGTCACCTGGATTAAGTTGCCCAGGTATATGATTGACAGCGGGGCACCCAGACATCTAGTTGTCCAGGTATACTAGTTCAAGTGGGGCCACCCAGACATCTAGTTGTCCAGGTTTACGAGTAAGTGTGGGGCCACCCAGATATTTAGGTGTCCAGGTATGGAGGTGAGAGTGGGGCCACTCAGACATCTTGTTTACTAGATATACAAGAGGGAATGTGGGGACCACCCAGACATCTACTTGCCTTCGTATTCATGTGAGAGTGGTGCCACCCAGACATTAATTTTTCCGGAAATACAACTGGGGATACCCAGACATCTAGTTTCCCAGGTATAAAAGTGAGATTGGGGCCACCCTTTCATTTAGTTGGTCTGCTATACACATTTGAGTGGGACCACTCAGCCATTTATTGTCCAGGCATACAAATTTGTAGGGTACACCCAGACATCTATTTGTCCAGGTATACAATTGAGTGTGGGTCGAACCCAGACATTTGGTTGCATATGTATACAAGAGATTGTGGGAGCACTGAGACATCTACTCTCCCAGGTATACAAGTGAGAGTGGGGTAACCCTGAAATCTAGTTGCCCAGGTATACAAGTGAGCATGGGGCCACCCAGACATCTAGTTGCCAAGGTTTTCAAGAGAGAGTGAGATCACCAGACATCTAGTTGCCCAGGGATACAAGTAAGAGTGGGGTCACCCAGACATTTGGTTGCCCAGATATACAAGTGAGTGTGGTGCCTTCCAGCCATCTTGTTCCCCAATATACCAGCGAGAGTTTGGCCACCTAAACATTTAGTTGCCCAGGTATATTAGTGAGAGTGGGTCAACTCAAAAATATCCTTTCCCAGGTATAGAAGTGAGAGTAGGGCCACCCAAACATTTAGTTGTCCAGGTATTCAAGTGAGTGGTGTCACCCAGACATCTGGTTGCCAAGAAATACAAGTGTGAGATGGACAACCCAGACATCTAGGTGTCGAGGAACACAAGTGAGAGTGTGGCCACCCAGACATCTCGTTGTTCTGTAATACAATTGATAGGGGGGGCCACCGAGACCTCTAGTTGCTAAGTATACAAGTCAAGAGTGGGACTACCCAGACAGTTAGTTGTCCAGGTATACAAGTTAGTGGGGCCACCCAGACATCTCGTTTTCCAGAAATTCAATTGGGGTAGGAGCAACACAGGCCTCTATTTGCCCACATATACAAGTGAGCATGGGTCCACCCTGACATCTTGTTGTTCTGAAATACAAGGGATAGATTGCCTTCCAGACATCTAGATGCCTAGGTATACAAATGAGAATGGTGCCACCCAGACATGTAGTTGCCTACGTATACAAGAGAGAGTGGGTGCCACCCAGACAACTAGTTGCCTTTGTAGACAAGTGAGCGTGGGGCCTCCCAGCCATCTAGTTGTCCAGGTATACAAGTCAGAGTGGGGCAACCCAGACATCTAATTGCTCACATATATAAGTGAAAGTCGGGCCACCAATGCATCTAGTTCCTTAGTTACACAAATTATCGTGGGGCCACTCAGATGTCTAGTTGCCCAGGTATAACTAGAGAGAGTGTTGCCACTTGAACATCCAGTTACCCAGGTATACAAGTGAGAAGGGGGCTACCCGGACATCTAGTTGCCCAGGTATACTAGTGAGAGTGGGGCCACCCAGACATTTAGTTGTCCAGGAATACAAGTGAATGTGGGGTCACCCAGACATCTTATTACCCTATTATACTGGTGAAAGTAGGGACCACCCAGGCACCAGAGTATCCCAGGTTTCCAAATGAGAGTGGGGCAACCCTGTAATCTAGTTGCCGAGGTATACTAGTGAGAGTGGTTCCACCTGGACATCTAGTTGCCCAGGTATATGAGTGAGTGTTGGGTTATCTAGACATCTAGTTACCCATGTATACAAGTGAATGTGGAGCTACCCAGTCATTTAGTTTCCCATGTATACAAGTGAGAGTATGGTAACCCAGACATCGAATTGCCTACATATACAAGTGAGAGTTGGTGCCACCCAGACATCTAGATGCCTACGTATACCGGTGAGAGTGCCCCCCCCCCCCCCCCCCAGCCATCTAGTTCTGGTATACAATTGAGAGATGGGCTACAGAGATATAGTTACCCAGGCATACACGTGAGACTGGGTCACCCAGACTTGCAGTTGTCCAGGTATACAAGTGAGAGTGGGACCACCCAGACTTCTATTTGCCCGAATATACAAGTGAGAGTTGGGCAGCCAGACATCTAGTTGCGCAGTTATACATGTGAGAGTGGTGCCATACAGACATCTAGTTTCTTAGGTATTCAATTGAGAGTAGGGCCACCCAAATATCTTGATGTCCACGTTTGCAAGTGAAAGCATGCATTATGTTCCTTAGGTACATAAATGAGCGTGGGGACACCCAGACATCTAGTTGCCCAGGTATAATTAGAGAGAGTGGGTCCACTCAAACATCCAGTTAGCCAGGTATGCAAGTGAGAGGGGGGTTACCCAGACATCTAGTTGCCCAGGTATACTAGTGAGAGTGTGGCCAACCCAGTCATCTAGTTGCCCTATTATACTGGTGAGAGTGGGACCACCCAGACATTGGAGTAGCACATGTATACAAATGAGAGTGGGGCAACCCAGTTATCTAGTTGCCCAGATATACTAGTGAGAGTGGTGATACCCGGACATCTAGTTGCCAAGGTATATGAGTGAGAGTGCGCCACCTAGCTATCTAGTTGCCCAGGTATACCAGTGAGAGTGGGGCCACCTATACATCTAGTTGCCCAGGTATATGATTGACAGTGGGGCACCCAGACATCTAGTTGTCTAGGTATACTAGTTCAAGTGGTGCCACCCAGACATCTAGATGTCCAGGTTTACGAGTAAGAGTGGGGCCACCCAGACATCTAGTTGTCTAGGTATACTAGTTCAAGTGGTGCCACCCAGACATCTAGATGTCCAGGTTTACGAGTAAGAGTGGGGCCACCCAGACATCTAGTTGTCCAGGTTTACAAGTAAGAGTGGGGCTACCCAGACATTAAGTTGCCCAGGTATAGAGATGAGAGTGGGGCCACTCAGACATCTTGTATACTAGATACACAAGAGGGAATGTGGACAACCCAGACATCTAGTTGCCTACGTATTCAAGTAAGAGTGGTGCCACCCAGACATCTATTTGTCCCGAAATACAAGTAAGAGTGGGGATACCCAGACATCTAGTTTCCCAGGTATAAAGGGAGAGTGGGGCCACCCATAACATCTAGTTGTCCAGTATACAACGTGAAGTGGGACACCCAGCCATCTAGTTTCCAGGTATACAAGTAGATTGTGGCCACCCATACATCTAGTTCGTCTGCTATACAACGTTTGAGTGGGACACCCAGCCATTTAATTGTTCAGGTATACAAATTTGTGGGCCACCCAGACTCTAGTATCCAGGTATACAATTGAGTGGGGTCGAACCCGACATTTGGTTGCACATGTATACAAGGATTGTGTGAGCACTAAGACATCTACTCTCCCAGGTATACAAGTGGAGAGTGGGGTAACCCGACATATAGTTTCCCAGGTATACAAGTGAGAGTGGGGCCACCAGACATCTAGTTGCCCAGGTATACAAGTGAGAGAGGGGCAACCCGACATCTTGATTCTCACGTATACAAGTGAGAGTGGTGCCACCCAGACATCTAAGTTGCCTTGGTATAACTAGTGAGAGTGCGTCCACCTTGACATCTAGTTGCCAGATATACATGTGAGAGTGTGCCCACCCAGACATCAATTTGCCTACGTATCCACGTGAGAGTGGGGCCACTCAGACATCTAGTTAGCACTGTATTCAATAGAGTTGGGCCTCTCAGACATCTAGTTGCTCATGTATACAGTGTAGTAGGGCCACACAGACAGCTATTTGCTAGTATACAAAGAGAGTATGTCCACTGAGGCATTAGTTGTCCAAGTATACAAGTGAGAGTGGGGCCACCCATACATTTAGTTGTACAGGTAAAGAGGTAAGAATGGGCCACTAAGACATCTAGTTGTCGAGGAATACAAGTGAGAGCGGGGCCACCCAGACAGATGTTGCCCAGGTATACTGTGAGAGTCGGCACCTGCCAGCACATCTAGTTGCCCAGGTATACTTGTGAGAGTGGGCCACTCAGTCATCTAGTTGCCCAGGTATACTAGTGTGATGTGGCACCACCAAGACATCTAGTTGTCCAGGTATACAATCAGAGTTGGGGTTACCCAGTCATGTAGTTGCTCAAATACAGTAGTGTTGAGTGAGGGCCACCAAACCATGTAGTTGCCCACGTATACAAGGGAGAGTGGGGCTTCCCAGACATCTAGTTGCCCAAGTATACAAGTGAGATTGAGGCCTTTCAGAGATATAGTTGTGCTGGTATACAAGTAAAAGTGGGGCAACCTAGATATCTTGATGCCCAGGTATACAAGTATGAGTGAGGGTAACCAGTCATCTTGTTGCCCAGGTATACAAATGAGAATAGGGCCACCCAGACATCTAGTTGCCTATGTATACAAGTGAGTGTGGGTGCTACCCAGACATCTAGATGCCTACGTATACTGGTGAGAGTGAGGCCTCCCAGCCATCTAGTTGCCAACATATACAAGTGAGAGTGGGGCCACCCACACATCTAGTTGCCTACGTATACATGTGAGAGTATGTGTCACACAGACATCTAGATGTCTATGTATACCGGTCAGAGTGGCACCTCCCAGCCATCCACTTGCCAACATATACAATTGAGAGTGGGTCCACCCATAAATTTAGTTGTTCAGGTATACAAGTGAGAGTGGAGACACCCAGACATCTAGTTTCCCAGGTATAAATGTGAGAGTGGGGCCACCCATACATGTAGTTTTTCTGGTATACAAGTGAGAGTAGGGTCGCCGATTAATTTAGTTGCCCATGTATTTAAGTGAGAGTGAGACTACCCAGTTATTTAGTTGTCCAGGTATACAAATTAGTTTGGCCACCCAGACATTTAGTTGCCCAGGTATAGAAGTGAGTGTGGGGCCACCCAGTCATCTAGTTGTCCATGTATACAAGTGAGAGTGGGGCCACTCATACATCTAGTTGCCTAGATATACATGTGAGAATGTGGACTATCCAGACATCAAGTTGCCTATGTATCCACGTTGGAGTGAGGCCACCCAGACATCTTTTTGTCCAGAAATACAAGTGACTGTGTGACCACCCAGACATTTGGTTACACAGGTATACGTGTGAGAGTAGGTCCACCCTGACATCTAGTTGCCTACGTACACAAGTGAGAGTTGGGCTACCGAGACATCCAGTTGCCCAGGTATACTAGTGAGAGTGGTGCCACCCATACATTTAGTTGTCCAGGTATAGAATTGAGAGTGGGTCAACCCAGACAACTAGTTTCCCAGGAATACAAGTGAGAGTGGTTCCACACAGACTTTTAGTTGTCCAGGTATTCAAGTTAGTGGGGCCACCCAGACATGTAGTTGTCGAGGAATACAAGACACAGGGGGTTCACTCAGTCATCTAGTTGTTCTGGTAAACAAGTGAGAGTGAGGCCACAGAGACATTTAGTTGCCCAGATAGACAAATGAGAGTGGGGGCCATTCAGACATTAGTAGTCCAGGTATACAAGTGTTTCGGGCCCCCCTGACATCAAGGTGTGCAGGTATACAATTGAGAGTTGGGCAATCCAGACATGTAGTTGCCCAGGCATACAAGTGAGAGTGGGCCCACCCAGGCTTCTAGTTGTTCAGGTATACAAGTGACAGTGGGGCCACCAAGACATTTAGTAGCCCAGTTATTCATGTGAGAGTGGGGCTACCCATACATCTAGTAGTCCAGGTATGCAAGTGAGAGTGGAACTACCCTGACATCTAACTGCCCTGGTATACAAGTGATAGTGAAGCCATTCAGACATCTAGTTGCGCGGTATAAAAGTGAGAGTGGGGCAACCCAGATATCTGATTCTCCAGGTATACAAGTGAGATTGAGGGCAGCCAGTCATCATGTTGCTCAGGTATACAGGAGAGAGTGTGGCCACCCAGACAGCGTGTTGCCCAGGTATACTTGTGAGAGTGGCACCACCAAGATATCTAGTTGTTCAGCTATACAAGTTTGAGTTGGGTTACCCAGTCATGTAGTTTCCCAAATACAGTAGTGAGAGTGAGGGCCACCCAACCATCTAGTTGCCCACGTATACAAGTGAGAATGGGCAACCCAGTCATCTAGTTGCCCATATATAGAAGTGAAAGTAGGGCAATCCAGATATTTAGTTATCCAAGTATAAAATTGCATGGGGCCACCCAGACATCTAGATGTCCAAGAATACAATTTAGAGTGGGGAATTACAGACATCTAGTTGCCCACGTATACAACCGAGAGTGGACCACTCAGGCATCTAGTTACCCAGGTTTAGAAGTGAGATTGGGCCACTCAGACATCTAGTCACCCAGGTAAACTACTGAGAGTGGAGCCACCCAGACATCTAGTTGCCCAGTTATACAAGTGAAAGTGGGGCAACCCATATATCTAGTTTCCCAGGTGTACAAGTGAGAGTGGTGGTCCCCTGTCATCTAGTTTTCCAGGTATGCAGCTGAGATTCAGGTCCTGCAATCATCTAGTTGCCCAGGTATACAAGTGAGAGTGGGGCCGCCTAGACATCTAGTTTCCAAGGTATACAAGTGAGAGTGGTGCCACTCAGACATATAGGTTCCCAGGTATATAAATGAGCGTGGTGCCACCCAGTCATTTAGTTGTCCAATTATAGAAATGAGAGTGTTGCCACTCAGACAATTAGTTTCCCAGGTGTACATGTGATAGTGGGGCAACCCAGACATCTAGTTGCCTAAGTATCCACGTGAGAGTAGGGCCACCCAGACATCTAGTTGCCTACGTACCCACGTGAGAGTAGGGCCACCCAGACATCTAGTTACGCAGGTATACAAGTGAGATTGTGGCCACCCACACTTAAAATTTATCTTGCCTTCCCCATCTTTGTGCTCAGCCGAAGAGCCACATGACCAGTCCTCTACACTGGTTGTGCTCTTGTTCTCGCTGCAACTACAGTTCATACTCACCCTGGTGTGTCTGGTGTACTCACACCCACTGTGACGTGCCTCCTTTACCTATAGGATGTCACACATCTTAATAAATAATTTGTCATCTCAAAATACCATATATAATTGATTGTAAACCGACACCGAATGCAAACAGACTTAAAACTTTCAAACCCTGCTGAAAATTACAATAATTTGAAACATAACGCAAGTTAAATTTTGACTGGCCATGTGCACTTGATTAGCTCAGAGCATGTGGATAGATTATCAATCTGCTAATGTGTTCATGACTGAGGCTACTAGGTAGGGAAGCGGTGGGAGAGGTGAAGGTATATACTCCTCCCCTCTGTGTCATATTGGTGACAACTTGCGCGCATGGCAAACGTCTGTCTTTTAAAGTAACCTATGCTAATATTATAAAGAGGTAATGCGAGTTTGTTTATATGTCTTGGGTAATCTCGGAAACTACACAGCCAATTCTTATAATGTTTTCACTATTAATAAGCTATATTCTTCCAGATCGACATAGCCTACTTTTTATTTAAAATAAAAAATCTGTGAGACATTGCATTATTTGTAATCCAAGTCAGAGAAATATGAGCTATTTGGCTGCTTTCTAAGTATGCTCTACCAACTCATTGAAGATAAATTAAAACAATGTCAGATGAAATTCTGTATCTTAATATTAAAAAATACGCAAGTACTTGCAAGTAGTCGTAGGTAATCACAAGTCGTCGCAGTTAGTCACTGGTAGTTGCAGGTTATCATGAGTAGTCTTAGGTTTTTGCAGGTAGTCACAGGTTGTCGCAATTAGTCGTGGGTAGTTGTTGGTAGTGACCGGTAGTCATGGATAGTCACTGATAGTCTATGGGTAGTCACTGATAGTCATGGGTAGTTGCTGGTAGTCTATGGGTAGTCGCTGATAGTCACGGGTAGTCGGAAGTAGTCTCTGGTAGTCCACGTCGCAAGTAGTCGTGGGTAGTCGCAGGTTGTCACACGAAGTTACAGGTAGTCACGGATAGTCGCAGGTAGTCACAGGTAGAGGCAGATTGTTCCGTACACAGGGAGAACAAGCATGAATGACAATTCTAATTTAATATGGGTTTATCTAAACCATTTGCTCATGCTGAGACAATATTTGTACAATCAAAACCACAGACTATGAGTGGCCTTAATCTCAAATAAGCATTACTGGCTTCACATACACGAGTCCATTTAAATCTCACCATAAATATGATTTTCCACCACAACTAGTTGAGCTTACAAAACTCAATAAGATTCATATAAAACAGGGACAGATTAACCAAGACCTGGTGTAAGGTTGTTATGCCAAAATTATTGTGTCTAAACAAATCATCCAACAAGAATCAGGACAATGTAATATCACTATCGTCATCTACACACTCTTCTAGTGTGTTAACCATTTTCAATATCATCACACGCTTCAAAACCAACATTTACCAAAAACAGACAGCGTGTCTATTTGAAACTTTCAAAAAATTGAGCTCCATGTGCCAAACAAATTTTATACAGTGATTACTATTACAAGAACATTAAAATATGTTTTCAGATTAAGATATGCAAAATCAATAAACAAGCGGCGCCATACCAATCCCGAGCGTGCAGAGACTGTTAACAGAGATACCAAAGTGAACCAATTATATTTAACGATAAATGATTTGCAAACAATTGACAAGAATTGGTTCTTGATAACTCATACATAGTTACAGGTTGTTCAGTCGGGAAGAAAGCTTCCATAACTTTCCGTCGCCCTTAACGGAAGCTACAGAGTGTTACCACTCTCTGGCAATATCATTGTAAATATGTAGAATTAAATATTAAGAGCACTGTGCACCCTAATGTAGCTGGTGCTATTAAAAGCTCGAAACCCACAAACATAACAAGGATCCAGTATTTCTATACATTTATAATTCAACTTCTCTTTCTTAAAGACTCACAAAAAGACTTGTCGCCACCAATCCTACAGGTACAATATCACAGAGATCAAAGTTGCATACCATGGTGCATTTAACATCTCCGCAAACACTAAAGGCTACCTGGACTCCCCTGAATATCAGACTCATTCTTTTCAACAATTATATACTGCTTGACAATTTTCCAAGCACCAGTAAAAATTAAGAACTCTGTAATTAATTCTGCTGTTACTGCCAAAAAAGGCGACATATAGCAAAGAAAGTCGTGGTTCAGAACTACACACAGTAACTCTCATTAATGACAACAGTCACCAATTAACTAACACCGAATGGGCCTGCAAGCACACATTGAACGTTAACCAAAATAACTATTTTAACTTTATGAACACTGAAGCGAACGACTTTTGACAAACTTGTGCCGATGGTACCCGCAACCCTGTGACAGATAACCAACATTTCTATTTTCAAAACTGAAAATTCAACTCTGGATCCACGACGTACCTTGTCGCAACGCACACCACTGAAAAAAATATGTGTGTTCAATGTTCAGGAAGCACCTATAGCCCTGGCTCGTGCAGAATTCCGATTGCAAAATTCTCGTCATACCCGAAAATCCCTAGCAAGAGTTCCCATTAAAAAGCGCAAGTCAAAATGCTGGCAATTCATATGAATCAAAAGAGCAGCAGGAGGTTAAAAGTAGGAATGAGGGGGAAAATGGCTCATGCAATCCCTTATATGTGCTCTGCAAACCTGAGGTAGGATAAGAGTTGAAGTAAAACAAAAGATTGCCAGTCACGCATCGGAGCATCACATACAATCTGCCATCAGCTCAGTACTACCACCAGCAGATAGCTGGGTCTTTACTGTTTGCGGAGTCATTGTGAAGGAGGAATGAGAGTGTAGAGCAGGAGTGGTGGCTATAAGCACTGCAGTCATACAGCTGACTGTCCGAGTGTTGCGCGAGTAGTAAGAGTAGATGATGGTGTGTCCAAGGTCTTAAGGTGGGTGAAAATATTTTGAGTTTAAAGGTTAAGTTTCAAGCCTTGAAAAGTCCTTAAATTATAATGAGCCTTGAAAATCCCGGAATTTTGAGGTTATAAAAGATGACCCATGAAAATATCTATGAGACGTAGGGTGCAAATCATATTTGCTATAGAAACTGGCCTGTGTTAATCCATTAGGGTTGTGTGAGCTGTATGGTAATCATGCATGCACAGTTGGCATCAGATTGTGCAGAACATTACAAAACAACTATAGTGAAGGAAAAGGTCATCTTGTGGCATTTATGGTATGTTAAATGTATGGGGAACCAATGCTAGCCGAATGCTGTGAATGGCCATTTTATCTCTGTAAATTGGTTGCATCTAGAATAGCATGTATGTTATCAGATGAAGCTGTAAGAAGGAAATGGTGTTGGTAAAATACACTTCTGTCCATTGTAATTACAACATCATGGAGGACATGCCTGAAGGAACATAAACTGGGAGAATGGGTAGAGCAGGGTAGGACAATGACGTGATTAGTTATTCAACTGAGTAACACAACACGTGCATCATCAGTGATATTGTGTTTCCCCAGTGTCCGTGTGCACAGACAAGAGAGGACATGCTGCATCAAAGAACAGAATATCCGTACAAACAGGTTTTTTCCTTTGACCCCGGGAGAATACTGGCCTGTCAGAATTATGCATTATCGTACTGGAAAATTGGTTATTGAGTTTGAAAAAATGCAAATACATACAATGAACTTGGAAATGGGATCAGTAGGTGGAGGAGGGACAGACTGAACAACGTTTAGGAAGCCAACGGCACGAATGGGCACGAGGACAAATATCTGGTGCATGTGGTGATTATGGACTGCACATTCACATAAAAATAAAACACTCTCACTCAGGAGTTTAGGCATGGGACACACCAATCTGTGTCCACGCACATGATTCATCGCTGTCAGCAGCTTCAGGGCATCTTGTCCAGGTGCCCATTACTGTGTGTGCCATTGTCTGCTTATCACAGGCCCTTGCAACTACAATTATGCATGGAACATCAGGCCTGGATGAATGAATGGTATGCCATTGTCTGGCGGCACCATGGGACATGCCTGGTCGAGTCCTGCATCATGCACCATCACACTAGCCCACCACGTAGGGTTGTGTTATGTTGTGGGGTGCCAGTCCTGCTCACACCTGGTCTGTATTGCTAGTATGCTGGCCAGCACCCGGTACGTCACAGAGTGTTGGAAGCCTGTTTCTGTCCCCTATCTTCAGGGTGAACATGAGGCTTTGTACCAACAGGACAATACACTACTGCACGTGGCACACATCGTCCGACGGTTCCTGGATGACTACCCTGTCTCACTGCCTCCTTGGCATACATGTTCACCAGATATCTGCCCATCAAAAATGTATGGTCCATGGTTGGACGACTGGCATGCCACAGCATATCCATGGCCACAACGAATGAACTTCAAGGGCTCACAAAGCAGCATGGGCAGAGATACTCCAGAGGGACATCTGAAGTGTCTTCCTCTCATTGCCCCATTATGTAGCAGCGGTTATTTCCACTTTTGGTGAGATCACACTGTACTGATTTCTCCATGTTTTGTGTATCATAATGAGTTACAAGAGTGATATACTGTCCGACAAATCTGGTTGTTATATGTGGCTCATATTCTTTCTTCTTGGTGTAGGAAATTTAATGGCCAACAGTACACTTGTACTTGTATGTTTCAAATAGAATTCATCAATTTTTCTGTATTTTTTTAAATATAATTTTTTTATGTGAACATTTTTTGCTTGTGGATGTCAAATGTGTAAATTTATAACATAAAAATGTAATGTGGAAGAAGTGATTTTCACTAGGTAGTTGTTCAGTTAGATATGTTTACTCTGAATGTTGTACATGCAAGTACTTGTAAAGTGGTTATGAAGTGGTTGTTTATAAATGTGATACTTTAGTGAAAGGAAACGTGGTGTGTGCGTGTGCAGCTGTACACGAAGGCGGAGGTGCTGGGAGCAGATGATGCGTGGCACTGCCCGTCGTGCAATCGTAAGCAGGAGGTGGTCAAGAAGCTAGGGCTGTGGTCACTGCCCGACATCCTCGTCATCCACCTCAAGAGGTTCCGACAGGTAACCAACACTCTGCCTTTGTCTCCGCCGCCATGGACTGGTCTGTCGGCCCTCTCGTTTACCTAGTCCTTATCATGCAACTGTTAATTAATTTTTTTATATTTAGCTCTGTGCAAATATCACTGATTCACTATGAATCGTGAATTTTGAATGACACTAATGAAAATTGTGTGAGTGAGAAGAATGTACTTTCCAGTGCTGACGAGAAGGTGAGGCTCTGGAATGCGGGCAGGGTGGATGGACCCAGTGGGCTGCAAGGTCACCACCATTGTCTCTAACCTGTACGACTAGTACTAAAACTATCAGTTTGCAAGGAGATTTTCCTTTCATATGAGAGGCATACAAACATACACTCTAATGTTATGGTATACGTCGCTATTATTTTTTTTAACAGTAACCTTAAAATTCACCATTAAGGCGCATGTCTGCCTTGTGCGTGAAATGTTTTGCAAAGTGTTCGAAGTGCAAATTTTTAAAGCAAGCTATTTTTTTTTGCGTATTCACAATTTGTTTCCGTAATTAAATCACATTTCACAATAGTACAATTTTCAAAACATCTTTCACATTACCAACACTAATTTTAAAACTTTCGACATGGTCAAAAAACACATTTTCAAACTGTTTCAACTTAAAATGGTTTACTTCAATATCTGCGAAACAACCATAGTGACCTGCATACAATTTTTATAGTACAAATTTTATGGCGAAAACACTTAAGATCAGGAATGCATAACTTTAAAATACTCTGAAAGGCGTTACTGTTAATGCTTACCTCAAACACCGGATGTTGTTGTTCTGCGATAATTTATTCCATTTCGGAAGTGGAAAATTCGTCGTCAGATGAGTCACTCGAGCTACTAGAGTCACTACCTAGGCATATCAATAACTGTCTATTCCGTTTTCCACACGACAATCCTTTGCCAGTAGTCTGCTTCTATATTTTGGATGTGCGAACAGTATCCTTGCCAGTCTTTACAGAAGATACTACTTCTGTCGTGATTTCCATTAGCTGTGTTGACAACAAGCTAGCAATAATGTTCTTTTCCCGCACTAGTCTCCTTGTTTTAGACCACGCTGGTCCAACAGGATTAAGTTCACACATATAAGGAGGAAGTATAAGAACATCGTAACCATGCAGCTTTAAAAGTTGGTCAGTGCAAAATACTTTTTCAGGCTGCCTGTTCTGCGCAATTAAGTCAAAAAGTACTAGTTTTTCGCATTTCATGAGAAAAGGGAATGTTATTATTTGTCAACAATTACTCCATTTCCTTTTTCATTGCATACTTTGATGGGGGTTTATTTTCTTGCACTGAGTGGTAAAGCATATTGTCCATAACAACTACAGGCTTTTCCGGTAGGTTTGGCAATAAGTGTTTATGCATCCACATTTTGAAATTTGCAGAATTCGTCTGCTCATGATAGTCCGCCGTAGTTTAGCCTACTGGAAAAATCAGTACTGCATTTTCTATGAATCTAGTTTTAGCACCTGCATGAACAACAATTAAATGGTTTGAAAAACTGTTGGTTAACACACCAGTTTCAGTATCACTTTGCCAAAGTTTGTTAAATGTGATGTTGCTATCAACCCAGGTTTCATCAATGTAAATTATGGGGCGGCCTTCCATTCCAGTGGACAATGTGTGGTCTTTCCACTAATATTTTCTGAGAACTGTTACACCGTTTCCATTTAAACTTTTTTTTTTTTTTTCCCCAGTATCCTGTTGAGCGTATTAACACCCCATGGAAAATCAATTTTTTTCTGTCAAAGCAACGAGAAGCTTAGGACATGTTGGTACTTGTTTCTGTACTAAGTAAAAATTATGAATGACATCTCTGATTACCCTCCTGTCAAATGAATCACAGTGCAAATTTCTTTCATGTGGACGTTTTCAGTGTTTACCTGGTGTTCATAGCGAACTGTTACAAACATCAGCATATTCTTTGGGAATTCTGGAAACACTGCTCATATAAATTCCAGTATATTCTGATGCACGTAGACTGGATTGAGACAACAAATGCTTTAATTGACCGTCACTAGCTTTTTCGTCACATTTATTTATCACATGTTTGATCACCTCCCTCTCTTCGCTGTGTATAGTTTTTCCTTTCTAACTTGACTGCGCCATAATATACAGTCCTGATACGCATGCAACCGAAACTGACTGCCAGAGATCTGTTTCTTTTGGGAGGGCTAGTAGCGAGAGTGTTCCATTACTGTGATAGTGTGCAGTAAGCAAAATTGGGTGTTGCTGCCCTGACCACCATTCCACCTTGTAGACTTGCCTTCTTGTCAGCTCCCTACTGCAGTACTTTTGAATGCAGCATAGAAAATGTTAATAATAATATGAACATCACACTTGAGTGGTACATTTTTCACAAGCTATCTAACTAGCAATTTGTTGAGTACCAAAAAAAGCAGGTTCCAATTGCAATACCAGTTCCACAATTTTTATTTTGGCCCCATAATTTGGTGCTGGTCCTTCTGAAATACATATTATGGTTTGTCGGTTCCATAAGTATTTTTTTCAGTTGTAACTTGTGTAAGTTTTGAAGCTGTCACTGGATTTTTTAATCGGGTTAACCTCTCGCTGATTAAGGAACATGACATCAGTGGAATGGATATGAATCCTTTGGTTTGGTGAGAGGAATGAAACTTAACTCACCAAAATCATCTTATACTAAGAATGGATCTTAGCAGGTTCCCTGGTGTTACCGGGGGGTCGAACACAAGCCCTGCTGAAGTGCACTGGCTAAGGTGGGGTTCCCTGCATTAGGAAAACGTTAGTGGTAAGGTAATTTGGGAGTATTCTTCCCTGCCTGGCGACTGGGAAGTTCAACCCCTGTGACCAATTTCACTTTGAGTGTTTTTCTGTAAGTTGACCTTGATTTAGTATGAGAGGTAGCCTTCAGTATTCGCGAGGCCAGTGTCGCAATTAACATACCCAAGAATTCAAGACCATTTGGTCAAGATTCCTGAGTAGAGTGTAGGTCTAGTAGGGACAAAGTCAAGTGTTACTGGTGTTAAAACTCCCAAACGCTTTACCTGATGATGACTTGGCAGTGGCACTCTCCTCTTCTCCGGCTGGTTTGTTGAGGGAGTCAGCAGCAGTACAGCGGCCGACACTGGTTGCGGAGTAGTGGTACTGGAGCTGTCGAGGCATTCTTGAGGTAAATGGGAAGGGATCGCTGTATGTGATTCAGGTAGTAGAGTAGGGTCGAGGCCAAAGATAGTGTGATCAAAATGTGATACGGTAAAATCTCATTACAACAAAGTTTTATAAAGTTTCAATTTTTGTTCTTTATAATGAAATTTCTTTAAACTGAAATTTCACTATTCTTTGAAAGGACACTTAGTAAGGAGCCAGTTTTAGTTATCATCTGTAATGAAATAAAGTGCAGTAAATTATATACAGTATTTGCAAGATGGTTTTATCTGTTTATCATGAGAATATCAAATTTTAGTAAATTCTCAGAAACTACAGTGATTACAATAACTTTTTTTAAGCTTGCAAATGTCTACTTCCAAAAATATAATAGCAAATGACCTACCACAAATAAACTACGTGCAAGCCAATCAATAACATACACTGTTTAATTGGAATAACAAGCTAAGAAAGAAAAAAGTACAAATTAAATAATAAGCCCTGAAACAATTGTAGTGAAACTTATTATCACCAAGCATAAGTCTCCTGCGGTTAGAACAACGTAATGACTGTTCATACATTTTGCTTATTTTTTTCTGATCCTTTAAAATTGTAGAAAGCGTAGATGCTGCTAAACGAAACTGTTTGGCCAAATGCAATTTTTTCTTCCCTTTATCTATTTCTTTTAAAATATTTATCTTTTCTTTTAAAGAATACTGCTAGCATTTTTTTCTTCTCATCACTTTAATCACCCATAGTAATAACGCAACCAAATATTAACCGTGCGTGGAATACTGTATTGAAAACTAAGCCATAAATACTACACTTTCAAAACAAACAATGAATCACCAATGAAGGAAAAACACCATAGACGGAACAATGTGAGCACAAAATGGTTGAAACCATAGCCGCATGAAAGGTCCTGATTCAGTGCCATCTACTGTACATACAGCAAACTTTGAAAAATTGAAGTCGATTATCAGACGCCATGTTGGTTTTAAAGTTAAATCGAAGTTGGTGTTGTATGTTTCCTTCAAAAAGGAATGCTTTACAATATGTGGCTGTGAGAGAAAGCCATCAGCCATCTCACACAAAATAATTTGCAGTAAGTGATGTAAACAAGCGCAATAAAAATACATTGGTGTCTAAAATAGGTTATGGAAATGACTATGAGTCAGATAAATAAAGTAAGTTAATGTTTTGAGAAAAATAAAATAAAATTTTGTGAATATGTGCTACAGGAAAGAATAAAACGTACAAAATGCTTTCGTTGTAATGAAAATACATTTTGTAAATCTGAAACATTTTTACCTTTTAAATATATACACCATGTAGGGGAATTAAAGATCATTCATTAAACTGAAATTTTGGGTGGTCTGTGATCCATGTAGGAGGTAAGAATCATGGATTTTCTTCCTCTGTCGGCAAAGTAGGTAAATTCTCTATATCTTTTTCCAGTTGTTAAAGAATTAAATTATTTACACCCTACTTTCTTGATACGGCACGAGGGCCAAAGAAAAGACTGAATAAAAGCGAAGCCAGTTATGGTATATGCCCTAACTATGTACATGTAGACAAACTGTGTTTGCAGCGTGAAATCACACTCTGGAGTTCCGTGTCTGGCCGAAAACGGTGATGGATGGAACTATCTGCCGTCACCAGTGGTGAAACAGAGTTTCGGATTTGACTGGGTTTACCCAGTAATGCCTAGGTGAGTTTCTACTGCGGGTCTAGTGGCAAGAACAGTTTCCTCCCTGACCTGATTGTTCTCCAGTGGTGGGGGGAAAAGAGACTATTCAAAACACTTGATTCCACAAGTAGAATGTGTTCCTACTGTGATTTAGGCACTACCGAAGATCTACCAATGGCAGAACTCGTGGTGCCTCTTAGGATGTTGTGTCTCTGCCTTAATGGCTGTAACACACAGGTACCGGCTTTACCTTAATGCAAAAGTAAACGTACTGGAATGAATCCTAAAGGTCTAACAAACAGTGTTTAACAAAGCTAAAAGAAGCAGAAATATCAACCATCTATATTTCAAGCGAATCATACGTTTTATGTAACGTAAATTGTAAAATACACGTTTCCACTCTCTCCTGAATTTAAATATTAAAATGAATGTGAATTAATTAAAAGCATAACGGAAGTTTTTCATTACGTTAAGCCCAGGTGAAGGCAACCTGGTAAATAAAACAAAGTGTTGAATAAAATCTGGCGAAGGATAATTAAGTTAAAATTAGGCACCTTCAAATAATCCTATCTGAATCGGAATGGAATCTCCTGAAGGAACTTGACTGTCAACAGTGGGTCTTCAATCAAGACGGAAGCTTGGTTAGAGCCTTAAGGGGGCCCAGAAGGGGACCTTAGTATACTTGGTTAGGTTTTATCCTTTGGATGGTGTCGGCGGTCCTCCGGAGCTGCCGGAGTTGTCGACGACCACTGATACTTCACGGTCACTGGCGCTGGATGGGGTCTAGTGCTAGTCCACCCGTGCAAACATTTCCTCCAGCCTTCTCAGCGGAGAGGAAGGGTAGCTGGCACTTGCCGTTGACGATCATCTCAGGCCTTTACTGCAGACAGGTGTAGCGGACTGCCCTGAGACCACTGCTGAAACTCCTATTTATACTAATTGTTCAGCTTGGTGGCTCTGAGAAGTGTGAAGGAGGAATCCCTACTCCTAGGGGTTGGAAGCTCTGACATCATGCATGGGTGCTTGGATCCTTATCTGTTTGGCACGAAGGCGATGACATATTTTGAACCTCGCGCACTCATAGAAGCAGTGAGCACCACAAGGGTGCGTGCTGTCCTCCAGCGGGGCAATGTTGATATATGGCAACTGTCCTGAAGGGAGAAGCAAATTTGTGTACAGTAAAATCTTCAGACAGGTTTATTGACGGGACAACTTATAGCCCTATAGGCGTGATGCTGTGAACAGTAAAAGCTGAGATCTCGTGTCTAAATGTCTGAATAACACATGTCCCACCTCAATTACTATTTTCCTTGAGGTTTTGAGGTGCCCATAAGAATTAATATATTCAAAAATGGGTTGTAACAGATTCATATTTTCTTTTTATATGAGTGGCTCTGGTTTTGAAAGGAAATGGAATATTACAATTTAAAACAAATGAAAAATTATTTTATTCATGCCTAAGACAAAAGCTGTAACTATTTTACACATGTTTTATTATAAGGTGATTTCTTTAATAATACAGCACGAGTAAATAAGTAAACACCCAATTTTCGTTTTTATACTTTTATAATTACAGTGGAACCTCATTAATACTTATGCATGCCAACATCCTGCACAGTGCAAATACGCGCTCTATGGGTGACTTCGCCCCATCTCAAGCCAGGAGAGCTCGGGGCAAGTCAGTAACAGTGGCAAGGTAATTTCACGTATTGAGCAGAGAGACTCTACGCGTTGGACAGCCGCATACGTAAAAGTAATTAATGCATTTAATTATGAAATGAACAGCCCGCCCGAAATCCTGCATGCAAGTGCCACCCCCAAAATTTAATAAATATTTTTGACGAACCACTACCATACAGTTTAGCTGTGGAAGAAGTTCCAATAAATCCATGAGATGGCAGCACCCCTGCTACCTTGTGGTGTCATAACCCGCCAGCCTCAGGTGTTTTAATTTGTCGTCGCCTCCAAGCGGGGAGATAAGAAATGAGCGGCGCTGCCGCAACCCCTGATAACCTACCCCTACATTGGAAGGCTACTCTACCCCTCCCACTCCTGCAACCTGCATCCTTTACCCCAGTCAACTTCCGTGACTCCACGGTAGCAGGACGTCGCGCCTTAGTTTACCTCCGGGATTTATCCCTGTAGATTGTGAGATGTTGTGAAATTGCGTATTTTATCTTAGATTATTTTCTGCAATTTATTAATTATTTTACCAGACTCGTCTTCGCCTGTTTGAGTGCGTAATTAATTTTACATTTAAATTTAAGCTAGCATGTTATTTTGTTGTATTGATTAGCTGGGATTTTCCACTTTCATAAATACCGTAATAAAATTTACGTGTAACTTAAATTGTCTGTTTACCATAATTTTAATATTAGTCCCTGTGTCATTATAATTTTGGTTTTCAGTGTGTTAGTACAGCTTGTGTCAGATTCTGTAACTAAATCCTGCTGGAGACTAGCCGTGAGGTGCACCGAACTCTACAGCTTGTGGAAAGCCTTAGTCTGCAAATGACACGCCGAAGCTCCTGGGTTTCCGGGGTTTCACGTTTACCTCCAGTGATGTCCCAATACCGGACTGCACGTCTGCGCATCAGGGCCTTGGGAGTGACTGCACAAGCTACGCCCCCAGGACTGCACATAAGAGCAGAAAGGTCATGGGACAGAACAGATGTATAATAAGAAGGCTGGAGTACAGTGCCATAGACAACGTAGAGAATGTTGTGCTTTATGATCGCTTAGAGCCCAAACCACTACTGTAATCATGAACCAGGTATAACCCTCACCGACGAAAACTGAGTGCATAACTTGGCCAGACTCGCCTCTCTTTCCTCTCACACAAGAATCTCCGTTAGATCATCAATTAGGTGCGTGTTGGCCAGAATACGATCCAGAGGGGACATATCATGCACAGTCTGAGACTTTGCCCCCTGTAGCACGTGTTACCCCTGCCGAGGTAGTTCCAGAGAAGGCCCCCATTAACTCTTGTTTAATAATGTTGGCTTTGGGGAAAATTATACGGGTTCAACTCCTGCCTGAGGTCGTCCCCAAACCTTGTGCAAATCCCTCCCCCGCCAACTATATTCCCGCATGCCAACCGACAAAGCCTCTGCTGATAGCCCCTATATCCCCGGCCAGATCACCCATCGCCACCTTCACCCACATTTAATACAGTTATCTTTATTTTACCATTCATACACCCAGGGAAAGCTGGCCTCCCGCCTGTTGGTAACTCTAGTTGTGAGAAAGATCTATCTCCCTGGGTGGAAAACGATAGCCATCCGCCTCACTCTGGGGTTTGACTCCCCTCTCTTCAGATGAACCAAGGAGGGTGGTCAGCGCCCTAACCTCTATCCCTAGAAAGTAAAGGAGGAGCGTGCATTAAATGGCGCCCAACGTGGGGCCAAACGTTGCATGTAGCTAATACTTGGGAGCGAGAATCTAGGCAGTCACCCCCACCCCCCCCCCACCCCCTCCTTGACGATTCCTTACAGGGGAGCTAGTCCATGACTTTGCGTTAAACACCCCATGGCACCGAGCTATTAATCATGTCAGACTCGGACGTGAGAACTGTAAGTGCGCAGCACGCTAACCAAGTTGAATACTGCCGGGGTAAGCAGTATGCATTGCCCCAGCCCCTCGTGCACAGGCACCGGCATTAACCTAATCAGGTGTAGCCACTTTCACCTGGAGTATCACTATGTGCGCATAGGCTGGAAAAATGCACCCCGTTACACTGACGGTTTGGAGTACCATTGCCTGGCGTGTATGCGAGAATACCCCCAGGTATACCAATGGCCCAAGTGTGAGGACCAAGGAAGATACGTTGTCCATTGCATATTATATAATTGTGATTTTCACTATGTTTACGTAGGTTGGACGGATGAATGAGTCCGGAACCCAGGCTATATATACTAACCCACCTGCACAGTCCAGTCATTCCAGGACTGCCTTGTGAATTAACCCTGCCCGAATTTCACGGGAAACTGTATGAAGACCCGGAGAAATTTATAACTCAGTGCAAACGGGAGGCGAGGGATCACCTCATCCATCGTAAACAATGGGTGAGCCAAGCTCACCTCCAACTAAACGGCCCCGCCAGAAAATGGTGGGAGAAGTACGGTGAATTTTTGGAGGGATGACCCCAGTTCAAATCCCAGTTACTGTCACATTTTCCGGAGACAAATCCTCCCGGATTTAATAACCAATCTACACTCCCGCGTGCAACGTAACAACGAGAAGGTAGAATTATTTATAAGGGGGAAGGAACGCCTCCACAAAAGGGTATACCCTACCAGACCCAAGGACAGCGTGTCAGGTGTATCACACGCTCCCTCCTGCCCTTGCTGTGGAACATATTAGTCACGCCCAGACCACAGATGGTCGAGGAGCTGGCAGACAGAGCAAGGGAGCTAGAAATGAATGAACGCCCCCCTCCCAGGGAAAGAACAGATTGCACGTGCCAAGGCCACCAGCCCAGTCCCCTTCCCCAGACCGCTTGCAGGGTGCGACGTGACCTTGCCAAACCCCGCCACCCCTTTGCCAAGATGTTGGTATTTCCCGGAGCGGCACTAACCAGGACTGCCCAAAGTGGCAGCCCAAGGAGGCATGCAGCTCTCCTCCCCACCCTCCAAATGCGCAGCCGCTCAACCCTGAAACACGTATTCCTCTTCGTGGGAACGGTGACGAGGAGATAAACAGTAACCCAACCAATGGGAGACCCTTAAACGTCCAGGTTATACATGTACCAGGTTATACATGTCCCCCATCCTACCCCCAGGAAAATCTCTGTAGGAGGTTCTTCCCTGCTAGAACCCATTATTTCATCTAACCCTTGTAACAGTTCACAGTTCAGATGCCGCCGGACACCACCTCGTGTCCAACGAGAACCATTGTGACACGATCCAGCCTATCGCTTGTCACCTGAGAGCCAACCCATTAGAGTTAAGCTTAAGTTACCCCCCCTTCAACCACCTTTGAGAGCACGACGGTTACGTTGCGGGGGAACCCCCCCCCCCCTCGCCATCATTCTTGCCCCTCCCCTGGCTGCCAAATGCCAAGAATCGCTCGAGACGCCGAACACACATGATGTGCAAGTCTCCCTGGCCTTCTCTCCCGCAGTGAAAGAAGTGGCCACCCCAGACGATGACTTGGACGTGGCTGCATACCCACTTCCGCCATGATCAGTTCTGGCAACGCCTCCTCCTGAAACGGTGGAGCCCCTCCAGAATAGTGACGCTAGGACACATGCGCTGCTACCCTACCCATCCTACACCTTTCCAGGCAAGAACGGAGAAAGTAGACGAGCCAAGGGAGAAAGCCTGTCACAGCCCTCATCAACAACAGTGGACCCGTCGGCCAACTTGGTGACAGACACCAGCAGCTCACATGGAAAGGCTGGAGAGGAAGAGAATCACGATGCCCGGGTCGCAAAAACAGTAAATGTGATTTACCGGCCACCCGTGTGCGCTACGGCCATTCGCGATATCCCTCCACCGTCGGTGCAGACAGTGTAAGTAAATACAGTGCACCGGTCACCCATGTAGCTGCCTCGAGACAACAGCCCACTGCCACGAGGTCTAATGATGAAGCATATGTTACCAGCAGCTCAGCTGCTGCTGCTGCTGAAGCAGACACTGCCAGTACCTAGTACTCTGGCTCCATGCAGTCTGCTACAACAGGGCCCACGGCACGAGTGGCCCCACTATATGCCAGGTGCACGTATCACTTCCTCGGATGTTACCGAAAGGCGCCATGGTGGGCACCTACTGCATACAGTTAGCTTACCGACCCTGCTGCAGTGCCTCGCAAATGAGGGCACCTACTGAACGAGTCACCAAGCGCCAGCGCCCTACACCAGCATTTGCTTCTGAATGAGTACCTGACTGATGCCAGTATTGACTACCACACCTCCCTCGCCAGTAACCCCCCAATAGATAACCACGTAGTAAGGAGTGATAGTTGATAGGAATGGCTGAACCTGATCTGCACGAGAGTGCAAGAATTCGTTGGATAATTTAGTAGGGAGGGCTAGGTGTCAACGTTACACCTTATACAAAATTCTAGCCAGTTAGGATAGGCAGTGCGACGAAAAGTACCTGCATCACGACCCAAGAGTAAATGCTGCTTGTGTACCCTGTAATCTTGTAATTTGCTTTTCTAAGGTTGAGAATTGAAATAAAAAAAATCACATTCATAGGAACCGAGGTCCTACACATTAAAGAGAGTCCCAATTAACATAGTCGACCTCCTATCAATGGACACCAGTAAAGTAAAATTAACAAAATTAATTTCTGTTTTGATCCCTAGTTTACTAAACAGAAAGTTTTGTTTGCCGGAGGAAAATTAACGTAGCATCAAACCCGTAAGCTGACTGAAAAGTTGATGTTTGCATTTCCTCAAAAATCCCCCAAGTGCTCACATAACATAAGCATTTTAATAAGAAGCTTTTGGTTGTTGCTATTTTTTTTTAATTAGTACGACACAATTAGCGTAATGCCACTGAGTCCCGTGAGCACTGTTAGGAAGTGTGATCGCATAATCGAAGCCTATCAGCAAGCCCATGAACATAACCATGACGTAACCCTCTCCATTCCTCGCAGTGCCACTGGGTGACATTGTGTAACGAACCCTCTGTAAAATTGAGCAAGAGCGTTGAAGCAAAAGCTCGCTGTGAGCATGCCGTAACCGCCACCCAGGAAATTCTCGACCTTCTTAAAATTTTAATTTTCAAAGTGTTGAAATGTCAGTAGCACAAAGTGTCGCTAACTCCGAAAACATGTGTAATCTCAGAGAGTTACCAAGTGTATTTTGTGTAGAGGTGTCATACATCACAAACTCTTTTTTTTTTCTTGTTATGTCATCCAACATAAAAGTAATTTTCGCTAAGGGAAACCCTTGTGTAAGATTAACGCAGCCCAGTTGTGAAGTTTTGTGGGTGTTGAAAATTTGTATTGGCACTGAAATGTATAATCCAGAAAGTAGAATGTAGGCCTAGTAATATTTTTCTTAAGGAAAACCCTATAATCCTTACACTTAACCTGTGAGTTGAAAGAGAATGTGTAACATAGCGTGAACCCTGTAGAAGTAGATTTGTGTTGTGAGAATTATGTATACCCCAAGTGATCTATTCTCGTATATGTAACTTATACCGCAGTCAGTACGGCAAAAGCAAATTTATCTGATCTGTATGAGTCAGGTAACCCCATACGCTACAGTCACGAGAAGTCTATTCTCGCCCCAGCCAGAAAGGCTGCCAACGTGCGTAAATTTGTTGTGATAGTTACACATACCCAGTAATAATTAGTAATGAGTAATCTCACACAGTGTACCTGTTAGGCTTACGTATTAGAAAGTAAGAATTTCTTTGTAATCCTAAATGTAACCTCAAATAGGAGAGAAACATTGTAATAGTTTAGGCCTAGTAAACCAAGGTAAAGAGAAAACCTCCTCGCCCCCCTCCATGTATGTAATGTAACCTATATTTAGTAAGAAAAATGTTAAGTTATCCTAGATACTGAGCCTTGCTTGAGAAAAGTATCTCACCTGTGTAAGCACGTAAAGATCAGAGCTGAACACACTAAAAAGAACAAGTCTACAAATTCTCCTAGAACTGGTGATGCCATAAAAAAATACAATAGTTTGCCAATGTTTGGATGGATGATGTTAGCAAATTGATTGATAGATTATTAATTATTCATGGCGAAGAAATGCTGTAAATAACAATTATTACAATGAAAAAGTGAGTATAATTATTATATTAAATAATACATTTCTGATTTAGCCTGTGGAACTACTGCAATTTATAATTCTGTTTAACAAACCAGAAAAAAAAAAACTAGAAGAAGAACAGAGACACAATTTAGCAATGGAAAACAAGGGTGGAAAAGGATTAGTTGCGAAAAGAGGAAGACCAAAAATAATTTTATTATATGCCCACTATCTAATATTGATATTGAAAATTATGTAAAATTATTAAATACCAAGCATTTCAGAAATGTTTATATGATTGACGAATTAACTAAAAGTATGCTAAAAAAATGTATGTGTTGTGGTAAATTTTGATTTCCGCTAATCCAGGGACTTGTTGGGTTTGTTATTTCGAAGAAAACAACAATGTTTACTATATTTCGAGGTAATATGCCTAGTAATTTAATTAATTATTTCAAAATTAGCAATGTTTGTTACAGTGAAGATCAAATTCAGAATTTTAATTCAGTTATCTGTGGACATCTATGTTTAATTGTATTACATATTTTTTCCAAAAGATTTAAGTTTAATGATATAATTTCTATATTATTAAATTAGGGATATATTTGGGAAACCATTAATCAAATCTTTAAATATAGTTTTGGACACTAGTGCTTATGCTTTAAAATCATATGTAGATTCACACTGTAATTCCTGTGTTTCTTCTTTACAAAGTAAACTCTCCAACTGTTTTGATTGTACAAAAATTATGTTTCTTTTCTAGGACGTAGAATTGTTAATATAGACGAACCATAAAGACACGGTTAATATGTACGGTTAATGTATTTCGATATACATATAGCAGACTATGCACTAAAAAAGGATGCCGATTCAAAATTTAAAACTATTGTTTCTGATTATGCTTTAAAATAAGATATAAATTTACAATTCAGTAACACTATTGCTGATTGTATAAAATTAATAAATAATGCGAAACAGGCATTACAAAAGGATGTCGATTCAAAATATAAAACTATTACTTCTGACTATGCATTAAAAAACGATGTAGATTCAAAATATAATACAGTTGTTTATGATTTAAAATCATGTGTAGAATCAAAATACAATACTATTGTTTCTACTTTAAGAGATTAACTTAGTAAAGTTTTTGTTTATTCAACAGAGTATGTTTCTTTTCAAAATCATAGAATCAATAAGATGGCTAACCCCATAGATGGGAAAGATACAGTCAGTAAAAGATATTTTGACAAAGAAATAGCTACAAAATTACAAAATTTAAACCAATCTATTTTGAATTACTGTGTTACACTTGTTAACATGAAAGTTGAAAAATCTAAGAAAGAAAAGTCTCATATATTTTATTTAAATGCAAAGTGGGATAAAAAGAACTATATTTTTCACCTAGATAATAATCAAAATTCCTTTATTTCTTTGATAGATTGTACTGTTTATAAAATAACTACTGATGATAATGTGACTGTTATTAAGGGGACTACAAAAATAGATTACAGTAAACCTTTTGATGTTAGCATGGGCGATAATGTAGCTTTTAAAGTTAAAAAATAAATAAAACTTCTCATCATATTGATGGTCAGGTTATAATAATAGGACTATTTGTAAAATATAAATATTAACTTGACGCCGGCTAACTGCCAGCGAGTCTTAAGACCATAACGGTGCTCACCACCACGTGACTCGTGGGAAGCTCGTGTGCAAAGAGGCCTTAAACTGGGCTTTCCCATAGCGGGAATATTGCATTTTTCAAGTGTTAAGTATGTTTTCTTTTATTCCTGGTTCATAGTGTTTTTAGGTTTAATATTTTTATGTTCAGAAAGTGTTGCAGCATACTTGGTTATAAAATTCAAACTGCGCGCTGTGCAGAGTTTAAGAACAGTTCTACTCCGGCTAGAATACTGTAACAAAATACATTAAAAGAAGACAAGAAATTCCAAATTAAAATGTACAGTTTCAATTCATATTTTAATTTCTAAAGTGCCTTTTACTTTTCAGTATAAAATATTTTACTCTGCGTGCATAGCACTTCCGCTTATGTGAATTCTGTAGGCAGCCATGGCAGGTCCGCGCGGTGCTTGCCTCTGGGCAGTCCGTCGAGGAGAACTGGCAAGCTAAGACGCTGTCACGTATGCACTACAATTTTTAGCACTAATGCAGATTGCCATAGTTTCATTTTAGTATACCGATCAACCTTTGCTTTGTGTACGTTAGCCAGACATTTATTTCCCCAGCATTATGCTTCCACTTAACTAAATAATTTGTGCCTTTGCAGCTTGTTAAAACTTAAACGAGGAGAAAGGGAGGAAGATGTCGAAGAGGCCACATGGCCCGCGCAACTTGAATCAGATGCCATCCGCCCATGCTAAAGGCGTTTCATTTTAATTTCTGTATTATTGCGGCATGCAATTTTATGGGCTTTAATTCTATGTATGTATTTGAGGGCATTTTTCATGTTTAACCATTTTATGGCCACATCATGTATGACCACGCGGTCAGATATCGCCAAGTACATATCTGCGCCATCAATGCATTTTCAGGGCTTATGTGTGTAATATCATGTGTGCCAAAATTTATTTCAAGGTTCCTGTACTTTTAGGCGAAATAACTCTTATTTGGCGCACTGCACTTTTTTGTTTTGAAATTTCAGAAGAAATAATCCTAAAAATTGTGGTGATCCAGAACTCCCCTTTTACATCTACTACTGTAATTATATAGTACTTATGGAAAAGTTGGTATCATACGTCTTACTGGTTATATAGTTAAGCTTGAAACTGCTATATGCATTGAAAATCACATAATAGATCTAGTCATGGTAGACGTAAGAATTTACAGTAATAAGATACATGTGAAAGAGTCTAATATAAATAAGTTTCTTTAAATCATGAGGTTTTATATAATTGATTGAACTAACATGTAAATATTGACATAAAAAGACATAAAATTGGTTTACTTATTGTGCCAGCACAGTATTACTTAATTTACTACGGTCGCTATTGTTTCGTGTTGACCGAGGAGAGAGGAGAGGAGGGTGCTCAGTACTGATATTCAACTAATCCCCATAATTGAAATAAGCGTGAAAACAAATGTTAGCTCCGGCGCCGATCACCGTGGTGTATGGAATAGGGAGTTCGGTGCACCACTTTTGTTCAGTCAACAGTCCGCAATAGCATGGCTAATGTACATGAGATATGATTCTAATTACATGTTCTGTTTGAAATATGTGTTAGTTGTTACGTATAAATTTGAAAGTAGAATAAAAATATCATGATGAAAATATAATATAGGGTAACTCTAGACGTCAGTATTAATTCTGTGAACATTAAACTTGTTGCTACATAACTAAAACAATACAAACATTTTCGACATAATTGAAGCTTAGATTTCTGGACATGTGTGGCTTATGAGTAAAACATTAAAATGACAACTAAAATCAGTAATTTAATATCTACAAGGGGACCTGCTTGATTAAGTTATAAAAATGACTATTGCGTACTCGCCGCGCAGAGTTATCCTGCCTTCAACTGCTCTGTAGAGCCAAGAAAAGGAACTGTTTATTGTGCTGCTGTCGGCTACTGCCCTCTACAGGAAGAGCATTCACTTTTGTTGTTCACCTAAGAGTGTCTCAAGCACATTTCATTGTCTGCTACGAGATGGTGCTGACTGCCTTGTCATTTGAAAAGTCAGGGGTACCAACTTCTGACTAACTGCAATTTATATTCATGCGCATACCTTGGCGCACCATATATGAACTTATTTATAAGCTTAAAATTTTGTGCACAGATACGAGATAATCATTTAGCAATAGAAGTAAATGCAATTAATCGTTACATTATAATAAATAGAGCTACCTCTCAGTTAATTACCTTTATTGCTAACGCTTAACATAAACGTGTACGGTTGCAGTTCTTTGAAAGTGTCAGCATGCCATATTAACTTATTTGTAAGGGGAAATACGGCAAAAACATAAATGCATTTATACCTTAACTGATGTAGATTTTATACAGCTTTTTCTAGTAACATAGATATTCTTACCAGCTTATAGTATACTAGAGCAAGAGCGACCACAAGCGCTAGAATTGTCAACAAGCTAATATAATTGTAATGTTCTTAGGAAAGAACTGAAAAGACACGTGTCTGCGATACGGTGGTATTCCTGGAAATATGTTCTACTACGGGTAGTTGAGCGTGTAAAACTTTCCAGTCGTCATTTAAACTTTTGTTTACTTAATAGAATTAAATTCCCTCGTCTAATTTTAACTGTTGGGCTTCAAAATTGCTTTGCCTCAGCCAATGTATTGGCAGTACTGTATGTGAAATGGCTAACATGGGGCTTTTCGCATCACATACATGTGTCGCCTAGATGATCGTTAATTTTTCTGACGTTATTGCACAACCACATGGCACACTGACTTCAATAGTAACAACTTCTGTATTGGGAATAACTTTACTTAGCGTTTTATTTACACATCTTAAAATATAAGTGCCAGGCGCATTTGTTAATACCTACTGATATGGGGTTGAATTCCCTTAATATATAACTGTTTACCTGGTACACAAGTAAATTTGCAGTGACAGTATAACTGCTCAGTACTATTTAAATTTATTGCTGCCTTGAGGCAGTTTACCTGAGGACTGGTTGCAGTTTGTTTCAAAATTAAATACATATCATTTACCTGTTCAAGGGCGTCTGTTACCTGCTGCGTCACCTGTGTTTTCATATCAATAGCTAGTATATTGGTGGGTATCTCCATATGGCAAGTTTCATTCTTAAACAAGTAGGGAACTTGGGTGGTGCGGAAGAACTGCCACTTATTCTTATCATTTTGAAGTGGTACTTGTATTTAGACCATAATTTGCGTAGGGGATATCATGCATTCCGTTATGGGCGTTGTATAGTATTTAATAATATTGTTGATTGGAATGCTAAGTTTGTTACATCCGTTTAGGGCATAGCAGGGTTAAAGGAAGCCAAGGAGAAGGACGCACACCATAAAAAAAATCAAGAAAGCATGGACACAAAAAGTCCAAAATCAATACAAATGTATTGAAGACCTTCTATATATAATCACCAACAACAACAATTTTGCAACTTGATTTGAAACATATTAATTGCCTTTGTAAATTTATGTTGCTTGCTACCAATCGGTACACTATCAAAACAGTGAATAAACACTTCCCTACAAAAATCCATATACATAAAAATCGCTAAAAATAACACTATGAAAAGGGAACTCTACCCCCAGCATTTACAACTACTACTTTCATTGCAATACTTAACTTGTGTAGTACTCATTACACGAAAACGCGTCCAGCATACTGAAGCACCAAAGTACGAAGTGGTGTAGACATGATCTATCGTCGGCCAGCCATCACCACTTGAAAAGGAACACTGCACACTTGCTCGAGCTGGGGACAAATATTTATACTCTAAAACGCAGCTCGGGAAATTTAAGGAGGTGGTGGGAATAGCGGAGAGGCATATGGAAGGTGCCAGAGTGTGCGAGGCAGAACTCGTTGCCAGTAGTAGCTACCACACAGCACTCGGCCACGCCACAAGCACTGTGCGCCTCTCTTCAGTTTAGCTTAGTGCCTGGAAGCCTTTAAGCATCACACATTTCACCAGCTGGCGGGACGAAAAATAAATTGTTCAGGCAGGGCAGAAGTACTCACATACAATTCCTTGAGTTTGCTAACTGACACACGTGTCAGACTTGAAGCAGGGCTTCAATCCTCCCACACACTAGATGAGAGCTGCAGAGGTCTCTTCTCCAAACCCAGAGAAGCTGATGGATGAGGCCCACAGTAGAAAACAGCTGATGACGAAGAAGGAGTGGCCAGGTCCTCCCCCGTATCTTCTGCTCTTGAACTCCAGTTACTCTGGCAGGGTGGAAAGAAATACGGAAAACAGAAAAAGGACTAGGAAAGAGATGTCCGCCTAAACTAACTTACCAAAACTTCTAATAATACCCCCTTGTGTTTCTTTACCATAAAAAATATATGAGGTGTATATCCTTTGGCTACTAATCCATACAAACAACTACTGCTTGTAGCTTTACTCACTTTGGGGCTAATTAAAATTAATACATATATTTAGTGAACTTCGTACAAAAAGAAAATTTTAACAACAATAATTGCAGTATCTTACTTCCAAAATACATTAACCATACTGTGTGAACCCTTCCCGTAGTGGTGACAGTACTCCTCTTCAGGGCGCGGGGCCGCTCCGATCTTCCAATGGCTGATGAAAAATATGAATATTAGAGACGTGGCTTTTTAAAAACTTGTTCGTTGCTGGGTCTGCAACAACACTGAAATTGGGGTAAGACAACTAACATTGCAATACGGGCCATCGTACTTAAGGCCTTATTTTGCGGAGAATGAATCAACCTTTCTAGAAAAATGATGAGTCTTTACAAGAACTAAATCACCAACCTTGTAAGAAAGACAATCATATTGCTCGTCCTGCGCCCTACACATATGGCAATAGTATTCCTTGAGAGTAGCTTCCTCCCAGAATTCAATTTGTTCCCCTACATCTACATCAAACTGTAAGCCCCAGGCATTAAGAAGAGGATGTAATAATCTCCGACCAAAGAACACTTCGTCGGCGTCGACCTTGTAGCAGCATTTACACAAGTATTCAAGGCCAACATTATGACATGGATCTCTTTATCCCAATTTGTGTGAACATAATGATGAAAGGCAACAAGTGCAGCCTTAATGGTATGAATATACTGCTCTGCCATATTAGCTAGAGGGTGATAAGGGGTTGTATGGACCAAACAAGCCCCCCCAAGAAAAGCTAAATTTGATAACTCAGTGGAAGTAAAATTTTTCTCATTATCAGTAACAAATTGGGCGGGTGAACCAAAATAACAAAACACTTGTTCCTGCAAGATCTTACAAACAGCAGTGGCCTTTTGGTCTCTCATGGGGATAACAAAACAAACTTTGAAAATCCATCAACCAGAACCACAAATAATTAAAACCCTTCTTAGACCTGGGGAGAGTGCCAATCACATCCATGTAGACTCTTTCCCAGACAAAACTAGGTGATGAACTACAAAACTGTCCTTGGGCTCTAATATTAGGGGCCTATTACCTGCTGGCACAAAGCACACTGTTTCACTCAATCTCTAATTTGTGATTGCTTTTCTGGCCAAAAAAAGTGTTGTTCAATACACTGCAAAGTGTGTTCTTGCCCCTGCTGAGCGCCCAAATAAGGGTCATGGAAATAATTAAACACCATTGGTCTCACTTCCTTGGGTATATAGGTCTTGAAAACACCCTTACGTGAATCTTTGCCAATAATCCCCTTCTTCACAATAAAACCAGTGAGTTCACTAGCTGGATTTTATACCACAACGCCACACATTCATTGTCTTTTTGCTGTCAATCCTTAATGTTTAAATAAACTGCAGTAACTTGCTTCAGAACATTTACCTGCTCCTGAATTCCTCCATCACACACAAACTCATCAGTGTCAAACATTCTAGACAAACTGTCTGCTACACAATTGTCTTTTCCCTTTACATGAACTATATCAAATGAAAAATTACTAAGGTATTCAATCCAACTGCCTAATTTACCCAAAGGTTTCTTGGAATTCCAAAGCCACATTAAGGCTTGGTTGTCTGTACATAGCTGAAAACGAGTACACTCCAGATACTCAGAAAATTTCTCCACCCCAAGTACACAAGCAAGAGCTTCCTTTTCATAGGCCGAATACTTTCTTTCTGTGGATGTTAATAGCCGACTATCATAAGCAATGGGAAAAACACCATCCTCATATTCTTGTGACAAAACTGTGTCCAAATGGGAGGGAGCTTGCATCTACATGCAGTACAAACTTACGGTTAAAATCAGCCAATCTTAACACTGGTGGAGAGGTCAAACAAGTTTTTATTTTCACCAAAGCCACCTCTTGCTCATTTCCCCACAAAAACTCCTGACCCTTATGTTTTAAAAAATTAAAGGGTTAGGCCAATTCGGCAAGAGATGGAATAAATCTGGCATAGTGGCCTATCATGCCCAAAAAATGCCATACACCATGTAAGTTCTTCGAATGGGGAAAGAAAAGCGCACAGCTAATACGATCAGAGTCTAACAGCAAATTGTCCTTCACTCAGAATAAATCCCAACAGCCTCACATGCCGGCTACACCAGCTGATTTTCTCTGGATTCACAGTCAATCTCGCTTCCAAAAGCTTCTGTAGGACTAACGTGACATGTTCCCTGTGCAATTCCTTAGTCCAAGATAGTCTCTAAAGCACGAGAAAGTGCCTGGGCCCCAAACGAAACACCAAAAGGGACTATGGTCCATTCAAAAAATCACCAAGGAGTAACAAATGCAAGAAATTTTCGTACATCTTGGTGCAACAAAATTTGGTGAAAGGCCTGATTCAAATCTAAAACTGTAAAATACCTAGCCTTCCTAACAACGGAAAAACATGGTATACTTTAGGTAAAGGATAAGGATCTAGTTCAATTTTTTTATTGATACGTTGGTAGTCTATCACTAATTGAAATTTAGCAGGCTCTTTTTTGTTTACTAAAAATGCAGGGCTCGCATAACTACTAGTAGAGCACCTAATAACATCCTCATCAAGCAAGTGATCTAGCATTTTTTTAAAAGCTTGCCTCTTAGCTCGACCTACACTATAGGGATTGCACCTAACTGGGGAGTTGTCGGTCAGTACCAAATCATGCACATATTGATTACGTACTCCCAGTTTGTCTGTTAATACAGATGGGAACTTCTCTCTCATTTCTTGCGCAAAATCACTATCAATGGCGTTTGCCTGCTTACATTCCTCCTATCCCATTAACTTTACCCCTTCTTTTCAAAAAGGAAAACTCAGTGTGCCTTCATGCAAATTTAAATAGGCAGGAGTTCTGTAGAGGAAATCTACGCCCAAAATTATATTGTGGCTTAGGTTTGGCAAAATGAAGAATTCCCTCTACCAGGATAAATTTCCTAGGTGCATACTTATTGTCAAACGAGCACATGAGTGCATAAAAGCTCCATTTGCTAGACTAAAAACAGTTTTCTCACTGCGTTCAACAGTCATAATGCCTATGGGATGTTCCCTAAACAACTTATTGCAAAAAGCCTGAGCGATCAAGGACACTAAACAACCACTATCAATCAGGGTGGGTTCTTCAACTGAACCTACCTTGACTAGGACAAATGGTAAGTTAATTTTTCCCTGGTTTTGAATTTTCTTAATTTTCTTGTTTTGCTTAGCGCAGTTCCTTCCTTTTGTACTCGCATTCTTATGGAAATTATCCCCTACCGTAGTCAATTTGTTACCACTCACAGGTTGGACATGCAAAATCTTAGGTTGATCTTGATTAGAATATTGGCCGGGCTTACCGCAGCCAAAACACGTTACAGGAGATCTACTCGTTTTCCACTGTCTTTGAGAATTAACTGCCGGGACCATACGCACTTTACATTGGTATGCTTTGTGATTAGGTTTACCACATTTAAAACAAACAATATTTTTTGTGGCCTTGGGGAAACTTTTATCCTGAACATGAGTACTACTAATCCCACATCCTTCACAATCTTTCACCTGCATGCACATGTCTACATGGTGAAACAACTGTCTCAGCGAGCTCAAGGTTTTCGGACTATCAGCTGATAATACATAATGCAGATACTGTGGCAGCACATGATCGATAATGCTCTCTACAAACTCAGATTCCCTATATGGCAAACCTAAGATCTCTACCAGACATTCTATTTTGCCTAAATATGTCAACAAAGTATCTCCTGGCTGTTGATTTTGTTGGAGAAACAAGGGTTGTGAATGGTTATTAATACGATCATTATCAAAAAATTTAAATACTTCTTTAACTACAGTGCCCCAAGGTGAGCCCAATTCTCTAGCTCTAATGATAACAGGCTGTAGCTCACTAGGAACATGAACCACTAAAATGCCCAAAATATCTTGCAAAGAAAAGGCCTGTGATTTTACTATTAAAGTAACTTGTTGTATAAACTTTACCACTTCGACCGCAGCACAACTACTAAGAGTAGGAATATCACCCAAAATTTTTCCTCAATGTTTGCTGGCTACCAAGGAGAGTATACCAACACTCGGAGAAAATGCAGATGACTCACCACTAACTTCATTCCCACCACAAGTAGGATCCCGCACCAAACCAAGAGCTAAGGTTCTCAACTTGTTCAAAGTGACTTCCTGTGGCAAGTCTAGAATATGAAGTTGTTGGAGCAGCTGCGTAAGAGTCTCTTTGGACAGTTGCTCCAACCAGGTGGTACCTTTAAACATTTTCATATCAACAATTAATTTCCACACAATAATAAACAAAACGAACAAAGGGCAGCGGAATGCGTCCAACTCTGCCTTCAGCAGAGTGGCACAGTTTTCTGTTACGCCTTTTTAGGGTATAGCAGGGCTAAAGGAAGGCAAGGAGCAAGATGCACACCATAAAAAAATCAAGAAAGCATGGAAACAAAAAGTCCAAAATCAATACAAATATATTGAATACCATCTATACATTATCACCAACAACAACTATTTTGCAACTTGATTTGAAACATATAAATTGCCTTTGTAAATTTCTGTTGCTTGCTACCAATTGGTGAACTAGGGGAAGGAGAGAACACACATGCACTGGAACAAACAGGAAAACAACAATATTAATATATCCTGAGAAACCACTCAACCTGAATAAACATTTGTGAAATTCCATTAAAAAAGGTAAAATTACTCCCTGAGTAAAGCAAGCACCATTACAACTTTAAAAGTAAAGTACGCCTGATGATTCACCAAAAAGTACAGCATGGGATATTAATTTCATGAATTTATACCATTGGCAAGGAGCACAAACCCTCATTACACAACCCTTAGCATACAGGCATGTGATAAAATATCCACTAAACTCCATGGCATTAAAATTATTTTGGCAAATCGTAATCTACGAGACCATTCCTTCTGCATGCAAAAAAAAAAAAGAAGAATCCACCTATTACAAACATTCCCATAAAATACCATATTGAAAATTCACGCAATCAAAACAGTGAAGAAACAGTTCCCTTAACTTGTGTACTCATATTACGCAAAAAACACGTCTAGCATGCTGAAGCCCCGAAGTACGAAGTGGTGTAGACATGATCTATCGTCGGCCAGCCCGTGCTACTTGAAGAGGAACACTGTACACGTGCTCGGGCTGGGGACGAACATTTATACGCGAAAATGCGGCGGGAATAGTGGAGAGGCTTATGGAAGGTGCCAGAGTGTGCAAAGCTGAACTTGTTGCCAGTAGTAGCCACCAGACAGTGCTCGGCGGTGCCACGAGCCTCTCTTCAGTATAGCTTAGCGCCTGGAAGCATTCAGACGTGTGTGACATTGGCCTGGGGAAGGGAGGGGGAACGTGATAATTTTCTGGTGCAAAAATATTGCCTCTTCAAATTATAACCCCTCTTCAAACAATACCAGTTTATTACGTTGGGCTACAAATAAAGACATAGCTAATAACCAAGCAAACTTGCTAACTAAGTTCATTAACATCATGTAGTTCTGTACACACACCAACCTCATAATAGCAGCATTAAATCGTACTCCAGGAAATTTTAAGCATCACACATTTCACTAGCTGACGGGACGAAAAATAAATTGTTCAGGCAGGACAGTCTTTCGTAGGACATGAGTACTCACACAAAATTGCTTGAGCTTGCTATTTGACATGTGTGTCAGACATGATACAGGGCTTCAAGTTGTAGGTTTAATTCTTTAATCTTTGGTTGCAACTTTAATAAATCAAAAGTCTAAGTCTGGCGTCGGACTGCCCACAATGACAAGAGATTGTTTTGACACTGCTGTTATGTACGTGTTGAGTCTAATTTCATTTACAATATTGTCAAGTAATTGCAGTACCATGCTGGTCAACATTTGCCTTTGAACTTTTGCTATTTCTACCTCATGTACCAATTTATTAACTTGATTATTCATTGACGTAATACTGTGTGTGATGGAATTAATTTTAACTGCTAGTTGGCTTTTGATTTCTGATATACTGTGAATTGGGAGATTCAAATTATTATTAGAGGACATTACGTTACCCTGTAATTTATTGATCTGCATAGCAATCATTTCATTGTTAGATACGAGGGATTTTAAGTGTCGTGGATTGAGGATGTCGCAGCACCAGCTCATGACATCCCCAAGGAAAGTTAGTCCCCTTTAATTGCGGTTTGATACAGACACTTCAGACATAAATTCATCAACAATATTGAGTGTGGTTTCATTGAAGAATTTCCGTAGCTTTTCTGCATTCTCGCAGACTGTAGTATTCTCGATTTGCAGGCACTGTGGAACCACGTGTCGAGGTTGGCTGGCGTACTGGGCTGTAGTAAAGGAATGGTGTATACACGCAGTAGCGTTTCCTCGTAGTGGAGATGTAGCATCAGCTCCTGAAAGTAGGTGCCAGTGTGTGTCCTATATAACTGCACACCTGCAGTACTCAATGTTAAACTCAGTACAAGGACTACTGTGCTGAATGTCGCGTGGCCCATGCTGGATGCGTGTTACCTGTAATATAAGTGTTTAGATTAAGATCTGACATTGGTGAGTTTGACATTTATTATGCTAACTTTATCTATTTTAATTTGGCCCCTTTTGCGTATTTCAATTGCAGTTGTAGATGGTTCGAGGATATCG
The DNA here is from genome assembly GCA_029891345.1 of Dryococelus australis. NCBI lineage: Eukaryota > Metazoa > Arthropoda > Insecta > Phasmatodea > Phasmatidae > Dryococelus > Dryococelus australis. The sequence goes on from CM056995.1 coordinate 175,309,409, forward strand.
TGGATGTGATACGGATCATGATACTTAAATGTAAGCACCTTTATTCAGGCCCATATGAATTGGCCTATTTGTAGGTAGTTGGGATGGAACTTCGCATTGAACAGTTCCTTTTGTTTTTGCTGTGAGGCTATGAGGTTAATGCAAGCCTGTTCACGAGCCTGTTTCAACTGTTCGCACAAATTGTGAGGCTGTGGGGAGTAAGCATGTTTAATTATGTGCGATGGTTGAACAGTTTCTACGCCGTGCAAGAGAAAAAAGGGCTGAATTTCGTATTTCTATTAACGGTGGAGTTGTAATTAAATATAATAGTAGCAACATACTCGTCCCAGTGAATAGGGTCCTCATTTACGCAAGATGTCAGGTGTTGAGATAGTACTTTGTTTACCTGTTCCATCAAACCATTGCAAGCGGAGTTGTATGCTGTTGTTTGGAGTTTTTTTTATTTGAGGTTTTCGGAACAAGTCTGCCATCATCTCGTTACTAAACAAAGTACCCCTATCGGTCATGATTGACTTAGGTCATCCGTATTGAAGGATGGCGTCTTTAATCAAATTTGCGCATGTAATGGCGTCTATGGATTTAACAGGTCAGGCCACGGTATAGCATGTGAAGAACTCGGTCATAACAAGTACGTATTTGTTGCTGGATGCTGCTGTTTACAGGGTCCCTTTGGTATCCAGTCCCCAAGAATACAGTAAAAAGGGATGGGAGTCATATGACCAATGGGCTTCTGGTTAGGTGCCTTAATTCTTTGGCACACTGGATAATTTTTAATGTATTGCTTTGCATCTTTATTCATACTATCCCAATAATAAACATTTCTAATATTCTCTAAAGTTTGAATCTGCTCGAAATAGCCTCCTCCTAGTAGGGTATCATGGTGGGTGGTAATTATTTCTGGCTCGTAATATTGCTGAACGAGTGTGAGCTTTTTGTTGCCCGCCGGCGTGCATAGCTTTATGTAGATCTCGCCATTTCCCGCAATGGTGTTTCTCCTAGCTCAACAGCGGTATTTAGGTGTTGCCTTGTCAGGTTCCGTGAGAGCAATTTTCAGTTGCTTAATGTGGGGGTCATTGGCGTGCGAGAAAGGGAGATGTTTGTATTTGCGTGAGGGGTGCTAGTAGTAAGTTCAAATCATCCTTGACTTTTACATACTATTGTTCGTGTATGTAAACCGGAAGATAGTGTGGAGTGTTGATTTTATTTATAATAATAATTTGGCAGTTTATAGTCGGGGGTTGAGACATGTTGTTTTGATTTTTCCCTTGTGTGATTGCATGGAAATTTCAATATTAACTTTATATATAGTTGTGATTATTTAAGCAATAGCTTGTAGAGGGAGATATTCCTCATTAATAGCCATTTTGGCCACCTGTGTTTTGTCTTTAGTATAGAGATATTTCTTAATGAGTGGTTTGATTTTGGGCCGATTATTTGTAATGTGTTTTGCAATAATAGCTTTAACTTCTTCATCTTTGTTGGGATTTTGAAGTAGGGTTTCCGCTAACGCCTTGTAAAACTTGTGTTTTGATAATGTATTCGGTGTTGTTAATTGAAATGGAGGTGGTGTCCGCTATTCCTGAAGTTAGAATTCTGCTCACGGTGTCCGCTAGTATGTTTAATTTGTCTTTCATGATTCGAGCTTCAAAGTCATACTCTGTGAGGGTGATCACTAATTTGGAATCCTAACATTGTATTCAGCCATGGTCTTAAGTTAACGGAGGCTTGCATGGTCCATTTCAATAATGAATTTGCAGCCATAGAAATATTGTTTGAAATATATTACAATGTATTTGATGGCTAAAAGCTCTCTTTCCGTGGCCGACCAGCATTTTTTGTTCAAGGACAGTTTCTTTGACGCAAATGCTATAATAACGCAATGTTTGCTACTGGGGATTTCCTGCATTAAGAGGGTGATAAAGGGCATAATTTTAAGCTGTTTCAGAGATCAATGAGATAGCAAATAGAGATCAAACAAGTAAATGCAGAAGAATCAGATTTTTACATGCCAATAAGGAAAGCTAAAATTAGGAATGCCTGTTTTAAAAATTTCATCAACATTCTTATTAATATACGATTTAAAATAATAATAAGGGCTATATCAGAGCAAATTACACAAGTTGCAGAAAATAAAATAATCTGAATATCCAAAAAGTAAAAACTAAAACAGTTACGTATCACCTTTGTTCATAGTAGATGGCTTATAGAAAGAATAATTTTTACACAAAGGCAATTTACATGCATATGTGCAATGCACTGCAACACCATGTTTGAGCACTGCTTGGTGATAGGACACTTTTCTCCGATCACTTCAGCACGAAGCGAGCGGAGTAGATAATGCTGACCATTTGAGTGGTCCTGTTTCCTGCTGTGTACCTTTGCCATTGTTCATGGCATTGGTCTACAGTTTGAGTGGTTGGATGTGGGGGGGGGGGGAGGACAGACAGGAAGATCCAGCTCCTCAGGGAGAAGCAGGTGAGTTGACAAATGCAATCCCCCCCCCCCCTAACTCCCGCATCATGCAAATGCCTTTTCATATTTCATAGACTTGTCGGAACAAATAAACGGCAGGTTAGATTCGTTCAACGAACTTCTAAATTAGGTAAGAGCAGTTTTGACATGTAATAAAATGATAAAAATGAAAAGCAGCATATACTATTGTAAGAAGCTTTACAGTGCCAGATATAACTATAACAAAACCTTCGCTCACTTATTGAGTACATGCATGTTTGAAACATTTTGAACTGTTGTTAAATGTAAATGACCTGAGGCAGAATGAATATGTACATGTGTGTAGTATTGCATCACAAAAAATTAACAGCAATAAATTATTTAGAAATTTATTTCCTTTAATAATGAAAACTTATGTCAAAATATTATTTACAACTGGAAGTATTTTTTAAGTTGAGTTGAGAGGTTTGGACGGCTCTTAAAAATGTATTGTCTTGCGATCCGATGAAGAATGGCATGAGGTGAGCAGTGCCTGGAATGAAGGGTGGGAAAACTGGAGATCCCCGAGAAAAGCAGGGCCACAGTGGTCAAGTGGCTAGAGCGCTCACCTCGTGCGAAGGCAATCCAGGTTCGATTCCTGGCGGGGTCTGTCCACTGATTTTAGAATGTGAGAATCATGCCAGGCGATGCTGCATGTCGGCGATTCTTTTCGGGGGTCTCCCG